>JBAMHX010000014.1:25302827-25314556 GCA_037177515.1 Pseudomugil tenellus
GCAGTTCTGAAGGCAAAAGGGGGTCCAACCCGTTACTAGCATGGTGTACCTAATAAAGTGGCCGGTGAGTGTATGTAGCTGATGAATCTGCACTTCGAAGTGTGCAGACCATTAATTTGGACACAACTAATATTCCGTAAAAACACTGCAACTTCTTCTTTCTTCCTTTCATTTACACATAAGTTGCAATGTACGACACTGCCTCCACAATGCCCAGCTGTACTGCACCGTTTGGTTTATGAACTACTAGTCTGAAAACA
Organism: Pseudomugil tenellus; assembly: GCA_037177515.1. Classification (NCBI taxonomy): domain Eukaryota; kingdom Metazoa; phylum Chordata; class Actinopteri; order Atheriniformes; family Pseudomugilidae; genus Pseudomugil; species Pseudomugil tenellus. The sequence goes on from JBAMHX010000014.1 coordinate 25,303,088, forward strand.
GAATGAAACAAACAACAAAATGAAAGCAGTAAATTAAACAAAGGTTCCATCAATTTCTCATGTTTTACCACTTAATTCAACTCATGACCACAGGGAAGCTGAAACCTTTCCAAGCAATTAGCAACAAAGAAGCAGGATGCATCCTGGACAGTTTGCCAAGTCATCACTGGGGAAACATACAAAGACAAGCAACCAGGTGAACAAATAGGCACACATACACTTACTCCTAATGACAATTTTGAAAGACCAATTAACCTAATAGGGATGTCTTTGAATGGTGGGGGGAAGCCAGAATACCTGGATAGAATCCACACACGCAGGCAGAACATGCAAACTCTGCACAGAAAGAACACTGTCAAGCCAAACCAGCAACATTCCCGCAGTGAGGCCACCATGCTAATCATTGCAGCACTGGGCAGCCTGGCTCGGTCCATATGCATACTTAACATTAATAATAAATGAGGCTTTGGCATAACTGTGGTTTTTCACCAGTTAATAGTACTGGTGGAGAGTACTGGAGTACTCTGATACTGATGTGAATTTATTCATCTGGAAACAGATGTTTATGAGTTCTGAAGTAAAAGGAAAACATCATCTGTATATAAACTTATTTTATGTTCTGTGTTTTTGGCATGAATTCCTTTAATTTCTTTGTTTTGTCTTATGGCTGCTTCTAGGGGTTCAATAAAAATGGGCGATGGAGAAAGTGGGCAGCCCTGTCTCGTGCCTCTCTGCAAGGAGAAGCTTGTAGAAATTTGATTGTTGGTCCTCACACATGTATTTGGGTTGTTATATAACATATTTTTATCCCGTCTATAAAAGTTGACTTGAATCCAAATTTGTTTTATGTTGCAAATAAAAATTTCCAGTCAAAAGCTTTTCCTGCATTTAAAGAGATTATTTTGTTCTCCAGATTATGTATATTAGAATAATCTATAAGGTAAATTAATTTGTGTCTGTTGGAAGATTGAGACTTTGAGAAAAATAGCTAACCAACTTTGCTATTTTTGGATAGGTCTGTTTTGGCACAGATGTAAATGTTTTAAAATCAAACTGTTTAGACTTAATTATTTTAATTTCATGCATATTTTAACTCCATAATGTTTAAAAATAACTTCTTAAATCCTTCATCTTAGAGGAACATCAAGCGAATACTATTTGCTCACTGATCATTCTCAATGGACAAGATATCACAATACCATTGAAATTTAAATGTTAGTAGTCAGCTCCCTGTTAGCTTAATAGCTACTGTCTCCAAGTTTTAAAACATGCTTGCACATATACTCAAGATATACCATGCGTAAGAGCCATTTTTGAGGTGTTACTAAGATGGCCTTTAGGTGGCACTCTGGAGTGATATATCAGATGACAGGTGAACAAACAAGTATTGACTATTGCTTCACTATCGCTAGTTATTTAATGTTCCCTGTGGAAATAAATGACATGAAGATGTATTTGTTGCATGTTGTAGATTATTGCCAAGCATGAGAACTTGTTGGAGAAACAATAAATATTCAAAGCAAAGTATGGCGAATGGGCATTTTCATTATCAATCAAACAAACGCAGGGCAAGATAGTGACATGGTAAACACATCAAGCATAGTGCAAACAGACCTTCAGTGGCTTTAAGGTTGATTTAACCACTGTCCAAGATGCTGACTCATATTGCATACAGAACTACAAAACTATATAATAAACATTTCATACTGTGCATGGTTTCTGAGGGGGTCTCAGAGAGGTGACGTATCCTCTGTGATAATACACAACATCAGAGCGCAGCTAAAGATTTCAGACAATTGCTGGGATGTCTGGCAATCAGGTGTGGTTTCAGCTGTTATGGGTGGTGGCAGCAAGGGGTGCGGATTGGATCAGGGAAGATTGCCAGGTAAAACAGATTAGTGCAGCTGTGAGCCATTTTCTAATCAATTGCTTTCTTTGTCTTTATATGCAGAAGTGTCCTGAGGGTCTGTAGACTGCTTGGACGCGAGCCACATTAGCTGATGCAGAATACCTGCCTCTTTTGTCACCATTGTTGTCAATTATTTGTAGAATCAAAAGTCTGGACGTGTGCCGTAGCTAGGTGAGTAATAGCGGCAGCACTCTGAAGAGTTACTTGGCTGGTGGCAAGGGAAATGAGTTTGTAATTTAAGTTTTGTACTGTATAGATACTGAAGCAAGCTAACAGGCACTGCTAACCAACAATTACAGGTACAGCTATTCATTTTAATAGCTTTATATGAACAATAATAACATTTATGGGCATTACATTGTCATATGTTAGTAATATACACAGAGATTTTTCCTGAAAGAAGATATTTGCTGATTGGCAGCATCATGTAAAGGGTAACATGTTTTAGTGCATTTAATAGAAAACAGCTGAAATCTGCCACAAGCAGATTTGTTCGTGGTTATTTGGGAGGAAAAAGGTTGTGGGCTGAAACTTACAATGAGTCATTGTAACATACTAGCCCACAGTCTCAGCGAGTGTGTTTCTGAGTGTCCATGCTTCATTGTAGTTTTGTTGTCATGTGTGGGATGTCAGTGGACAAGAATGTGCCTGTCAGTGGGATTAATTTTGCAGAGCCATTACTCACTTTGTTCAGGGAAACTGCCCCAGCTGTCCCTCAGTGAGAAAACGTATTAGAGTAAAAGAAAGTATAAGTCACATTGTGAAAACTACAGAAAAGCTCTGACGGAATGTTTGATGTGCTGATTTTCCCACGATATCCTGACCTCAATATTTTCTCTTATTGAAACTTTGTGCTGAAGCTACAGCATATTGTAGCGTCCACATTGTCTGTCCTCTTTTTCCTCAAGGAATGTATCCCGGTTTACTCTGAAGATGAACACAAATGCTGTTTTATCTACACAGTAGTAAATGTGTAGATGTACATTTGTGTTTATCCTGATGTTTACAGCAGGAAAGTTGATGATAAATCCATATATAACAAAACTGACCTGGGTTTTGAGAATGTTAAGCTTTTCTTGTTTTATGAAACAGAACAAAAAACTGTTTTTTTTTTTGTTTACTCGTATGGAGAGAAGGTATTAACCCTGCAACAGATACTGTTCTGCTTGGTGAACTATAACACTATGACATCTGGCTGAGAGCGAGTAGTTTTTCTTCATGCTTTACACAGAGCTCTGATCAGTTTGGGTGTGAAAAAGGAAAATCTGATGGTGTCTGTTAGTGAGACTTTGATCCTGGGCCTTCTGGGTTGTTTGGTGGGTATTTTTATGAATTGGGCTTACTTCCCACACATTACATCAGCTTGGCATCTGGGGAGTTTCAAAGCCAGTGAAGCTCCTCATTCTTTGTCATGTTCTTTGAGCACTTTTGAGCTGCTGTCATCACTGCCATGTGGGGGTTTGCATGTCTAGCTATATAGCACTAATCTGAGATTAATAGTTTTACTCATTTCTGGCAATGAAACACGGGCTACAATTTACAAAAACATACTGGATAATAGAAGATATATTTAAGCATTTTGACTCATTCAGACTTCATTCAGATGGTAAAATCTGAATGAAGTGAAAACATGGATCCACCCTGACTTGAATCAATGCTTCAGGCCGCTGTTGTAATGATGTGAGGGACAACTTTTTAGTACACTTTGGGTCCCTTAGAATCAACATGACATGTTTAACCACCACAGCCTACCAGAGTATTACTGTTGATCATCTCCACCCCTTTATGAGCACAGTGTAGCATCTTCTGATGGATACTTTCAGCAGGATAACGCACCATGTCACAAAGCTCACATAACCTCTAACTTCTTTCTGTGGGTATCATTTGCACAAGTCATTCACTCAGCAATTCATTGCCTGGGGTAATGTTCCTGAAGTATTCCAGTATCTCTGCTGTTTTCATCGGGATTGCATGAATTCCTATGAATACTGGTTCCTATTAATTTGGCTTGTAGCTTAATCTTTAACCAGGTTATGACTAGTGGCGTACCTAATTATTACCCTAACACATGCTAAGGTCTAAAACGTTTGTTCTTCCCATTTGGCATGCTCTTCACTCTTTGACTGTTGATGGGTATTTTGTGTTTCCTTGAGGATGATTAATGGCTGTAATTTGCCTGTTAGACTCAGAGATACTTGTAATTGTTTACTAAATCTATTACACTGATATTCTGATATTGTTCCTCTATGTCCTGATAGGTACTGGCACCGAGCTTGATGTTATCCACTTAGAGAAGATGGCAGTTAATTGCTCAACATCAACATTCATAACCACTTTTCTGATCTCACTGAGCAGGTTAAGGCCTGTGCAGAATAGCAGCAGAGCAAAACCACCTCCTTGGTACAAACTAAACACGTGCTTTTGGCAGGACACACTGCATGGCCAAAATAAAGAAACATTACCACCTGGCTTTAGCAATGCAAATGTTCCGAGGTTGCTTCAACTGGTCAGATCTTTGTTCAGCAATAATTCAAAAACTCAGGAAATCAGGTCAGCTGCAACCAGAATGTACTGAATCATCAAATTAAAAAAAATATATATATTTTTTTTCTGCACTGTTCAGGCTTTATTCCCTTTGAGAATCACCACAATGTACATAAATATATTTAATGCAACACTTCAACACACCAGTCATCAGCAAAAACTAAGTGAAAAATGTTATGCTCCTCAGGAGAAAACTAATATTCTGCCATGGGCTTATCAAATAGAAGCTAGAGCACGTATGTTCTAATTGTTACAATACCAGCCCAACCCATTCTGTTCTGATGCAGAACTCTACCTGCTTTTCCATCCTGGACAGTCATTTCTGGCAGTGTTCCTGATTTCCACTATGACAGGGGTGACTGACAGGGGTATTCTGATCTTTGAGTTACTACCCTACAACATTAAGATGCATCCGTTCTCCAAATCACCTGAATCAAGTGGCTGAGTTCTCTCATAACCAGGCCATTTAGCTCTGCAGAGGCCTGATATCAAGCCATTCATTTGTTTCAGATGTGTTTGAGAAGGCTGAAGGATGGTTGCTCTTGAGGATTGGACTTGGTCACCTCTGTTGTACAGATTTAGGTCTAAATTGAATGTAGTGCTGCCTGAGGGCCATAACATCACCATCATCCAATTTGAGCTTATGCAGAAATTCCTTCTGGTTCTCAAAAGCTTTTACAAGATGTTGTACGCTGTAGATAGCGTGATAATAATACATATTAATAATAGATACTTTATTAATCCCCGGAGGGAAATTCAAGTTTCCAGTACAGCCAAAACCAAACACACAGTAGACCTATACAGACATACACAGGCAATGACTGTTCTGAGTTTTATTCTGTTCTGCAGCCAGCGTGTTGCACAACACATGGGTCTCCCGGAACCTCCCAAGCGGTCACACAACTACAGTGCACTTCCACCCGAGAGAATCCGGAAGTGGGGAGACATTTAGGACGAACGAGGTGGGGTCAGAGCGTCCGTATACAATTCTTCCAGCAGGGAATTTTCAAGGCCGTAGAGGGAGCCAGATTAGATAATAGCATTCTGTTTGGGTTTGGAGTGTTGTTTAACACTCTCAGACTGTTAGCTGATCTCTCAGAATACCCAGCCGGGTGTATCCCTCGGACATGCGGGGTCCCCATTCGCCGCTCTCTGGTTGAAAACGTTTTGGCCAATTTCGTTGTTCGACCAGCTGACCAGATCCAACATGATTTTATCAGGAAGATGTGCAGAGAGATGCTCTTACTAGAAAAATACACATAGACAGACAGTGCAAAGAATCACAGGGGAGGGAGGGAAGAAAAAAGCGTCTGCCTCGCTCAGAAGCCGGAAGAAGAAAGTGATCTCCAAAGACTTTGAATTTCTTGTGTAAATTATTAGAGACAGTTTGTGATTGGTGAAAATCTTTACATTTTACACCTTAGAGACTCCTGTCTGACATGCTACTTTTATACCTGTCATCAAATTCACAACAAGCTCATAGTTTATATGAAATGGTAAAATATCTCTGTATTAACATCTAGAACAGGGGTCTTCAACCCTGGTGTCCCCACAGGTTTTCCATGTGTCCCTGCTGGAACACACCCGATTCAAATCGATGTATTTTAAGTGAAAATGTGCAGAGCTTGTCTGAGTCCAAGTCAGGTGTATTCCAGCACGGATACTTGGAAAAACTACAGGGACACCGGCATGAGGACCAGGATTGAAGACCCCTGATCTAGAATGTTGTTTGTTCTCTCAGGAATACAATATACAGTTATGAGATTTGTAAATCACTGCAGCTGTGTTTACATTTTACTCAGCATCCCAGCTTTTATTGGCATTGAGTTAGTAGAACACATTCAGTACTCTTGACTGTGTACTTAATTAAATATTTACATTTCAATTTCAGTAGCATAATGGTACCTTTATGTTTTATATTTCTGTCTCCAGTATTTCCACACTGATCCATACTTACTAAAGCAAGAGTTGCAGCTGTGACAATGTTTCCTGAGGAGCAGTGAAGGTCAGCAGTGACATATTTGTTTGGACAGTGGCAAAAAGTCTTATCTTCCTCTGAAAGCCTTCGTCTTCGAAGCAATCATTCCTTGTCCAGACTCCACTTTACCCAGGAGATCCTAAATGAGCTCTGTTCACAACCATTTCTCTTTCTCTGATACTCCGTTGGGCTCAGATAATGGCTGCAGTATTTTAGCTCCTACAGAAATCTTCTGGTGGAACCAGACAAGTTAGGACTTAGTCTGAAATGGAAAGTTTCAACATTGTCAAATAACTAATAATATTTATGGTGGTATTCTCTCATAGGGCTCACCCTGCTCTCAGAACTGCAACTTTGTGCTTTTTTCTGTATGTAACAAAACAAATAAGGTAGGAATTTGGATATCCATGTTTATGTAATGTTTGGATGAATGATTAATTTAGTGAGTCAGTCCTGTTGGTTCATAATGAGAGAGCACATCCCTTTAGTGCTGGCTTATGGGATGAAATACATAGCTACTTGTAAGCCATAGTACAGCGCATGAATCAAAGCTGCAACACCTGCTGGTTCTAATATGAAACTCCCTGCTGCTCTTGGAACCACCTGGCACACCTCATTATCCATCTTCTCTACACTCATGGGGCCCATGAGTAAAAATCTTTGATGTAAACTGGCTCCTTGGTTAGAGTTCAAAAGTTAGTATCATCTCCTAAGATGTTATAAAATGTCCAACTACTCCATTTTGTTGTCAGACCATGCTGCTCATATGTTTGAAGTTTTAAAATGGTTATTACCAAAATAGAAGCCTTGTCCACCTGCAGCTGGATTACAAGATCCTTGTGTCTGGATGTCAAGAGGAAGACGTGTATAATCATGTACATTACATTTATAGCTCAACACATGTGTTGATAAAAAATAAGACAAAGATAGTAAAATTTTCCAGCAATTTCATTTTCAGTCATTTAAGTAAAGTGACTTAAGACCACCTATCACTAAGCACATTGATGTCAAATGTCATGCTTATTCATTTGTCCACTATATGGTGGCCCAGAAGTGTCACAGCAATGCAAAAGCCACCACACTCCTCAAACAGCCACTTTAACAGCATAATATGCTATTATGCTCAGGAGACCTCTACAACAAAACAGGATTAATATTTCCAGAATGGATCTGTTATCTCAGTTTACTTCCCTTAATCTTGGCAATCTTAATGAGTGATAATATGAAACGGACCATAAACTCAGTAATTAAATGTCGCTAAGTATGTTGATGCTTTTAAAATGAGGCTCAAGACCAATTTTTCTAGTTTGGCTTAAAGCTGAATTTAATTTAATTTCTCTATATATACTGGTTTTTTTCTTTTCTGTGTTTTTTACTTACCTATATTAATTAATTCTTATATTTGTGCTTATTGTTTCATGCTTATTTTGCTTTTAAAAGCTCTTAGTAGTTTTTAGTCTTGATTTTGTTTTTATTGAATAATTTCAGTGTTTAATTAATAGGGATCCTTGACATCAGAAGCAGTGCCTACTATGTTTGTATTAAAAGTGGTGTATGAACAAAGTTTTAATTATATGAGAAGTCAATAAAGAGTAATGAATGAAAGATTACTTCATCCTGCTTCTTCTCAGAATTCGATAGTTGTTACTTTACACAATTTTGATTTTTCTGTAATATTTTGTTATTTTATCTTCACACACAAGTCCAGTATTCCACACACATACATCATTCTGCTAAGTGCAAATCAATAATAAACCATGTTTCATATTTTGCTACCACACTATGTTTAATAGCACTGTAGGCCTTATGCTTTATCACTCAGCAGAAGTGGTACTTTACATTCTCAAAGAACATATGTCAACAATACTGTCCATGAAATTTACCATTTGATAGTATGTAGTATAAAGACAAGTGATGACGTGCATTAATCACATTTCTTCCATCAAGTCAGTGAGTATCAATGCTGTAACAACCTATAGGTGTGTTTCAGTTTCCCTTTTAAAGAGCTTCTTTTTAATAAAATTCTTAAAAATAGCTGCTTTTAGAGAATATAGACAATATGTATTGTGTTTCATTAAAACAAAATTGGAGACACACAGTCAACAACACTACAGGAATAATTATGGACAACATTCACCATCATGTCCATCAATTTGTGCATAGCACAAGAAATGGATGGAGACAGGGACCATGATGGAGGAATGGATGGGAGGAATGGATGACCAAGTACATCACAGGAAAACAAACATAAAGCTGTTTGTATGACTATGGTGAAAAACTGGGTAAATAAAAAGCTTTACAGAACCATCAACTCAATTACGAATGTACAAGGGTAAGTGTCCGAACATCCAAGTGAAATTTGTAGTATCATATTATAAAACTCTTTAGAACGCTGACTCCCACCGGAAACCTGGCATATAAACAGTTTATTGGATAAACTGGATTTTCTTCATTATCCTGAAGAAACCAAAACTGAATTAGAGAATGAATTAAGTTTGGCTGACATCTCCTGTGTCATAACCAACATGAGAGAGAGTATGACCTCAGGTTCTGGTTCAAGTATTAACTATGAAACTAGGTTCTCACTAGTCATTATACATAAATACCAGAATGCTTTTGTGCTACGTCTTCAGGGGTTTCATAATGTAACAAAACTTCTCAATTTAATCCATGCTTGTCTCCAGGCATTTCCATTTTTATCTCTCCATGCAGAGGAGGCATTTTACCAAGTTAAATGGCCCTATCTTCTTGAGGTGCTTAAACATATTGGATTTTAAGCATATTTTAATAGATGGGTTAAAATTGCACTGCCTGATTCCACTGCAATGGATTCTACTAATCACCTCATCTCTAAGCCTTTACAACTATCTTGACCCACAAAACAAGGGTCACCAATTTTTGCACTTTTCAATACATAGTATTAAAACAGATCACAGGAAGCAACTCAGGAAAAGTATGCTCATGACATAACACGATTGACTTTTTATCAGATCTTGCAGTCTTCTCTGAGTTTATTAATCAGTTTGGTAACTTCTCGACTACCAAAGTGAAGAAAGATCTTCTGTCATCTTTCTAAATGGAAACAAACAGAAGACACCAACAATGTCCCTTCCTATTGTGAATGTGCAGAAGGATTTAAGCACTGAGACATCAGATTTCTCAAAATGGAAGTGCAAGTGTTGGGAATTTCTCTGCTGCAACACAACTGCATTAAATCATTGGGTAATTAGCAGACTTGCTCAGAGGCTGATGTGAAGTTCTGCACAAGCCTTCTGATGCGTGTCAGGTGTTTTATAGCAGTTAAAGTCCTAATACTTGTTGGACTGCAGCCCTCGAGGACCAGAGTTGTCCATCCCAGTTATAGATGCAACCCTTCTTTAAGACACGTGAACGAATTCTGAAAGCTGCAGGACAGTGAATCTAGAGGAACCCCCTTTGAGCACACTTGAATTAGTCTTTTCTTCTTGAGTATCTGGAAGTGAAACCTTGAAGGGAGTGTCTGAACAGCTATTAGAAATCCAAAAGCAGATAATGGCAGGAAGCACGTGGGCAGGCCTGCAACAAATAGCAGACAGGGTAAGTCCAACCAGAGTAAAACTATAAGTTGACAACAAAAATGATCTGAATAAATGACAAATAATCCAGACAGCCTATCTTTCACCATAACACTGATGATCTAATAAAGAATTGCTGCAACCTCCATCCTGAAAAAACTGACTCTTTATTATTTCATACAAAGGAGGAGTGAATAGGAGAGCTTGAACTGTAGAGGCATGACCTAACAGCAGATCCCAGAAGGGAAGTCCACCCAGCACTACACCATGAAGCAAATTAGCTTTAACCAAAAGAAATAGGTTTTTATTTCATCCAGCTGCTCTACTGAGAAATTGTAATCATCTTATCTGTAACTCATGCATGGATGAGTTTTGTTTTTTTTCTTCTCTGACACGATGTTGCAAAGTTCAGTAATTTTACAAAGATAAAAGAAGGGTATGGCACACAATATAAGAGGCAGGAGATTGTGATTGTCATTCCAATACCTGAATGATTTCAAAAACACTGCCTCCTTCTGCCTCCTGTTGGCCACATTTACATGAGTTTTAATTCCGAATAAAAGCTTTGAAGAGATGGAAAATAACCTTGTAAACACCTAATCGAGAATGAAAAGTACTATTCGGAATGAAACTTAATTCCAAATAAAGTGGCTCATTTATTCTCCTTTTAAAGATGAATTAATTCATTTCTCTATTATGTAAACCTTAATTCCACTCTGAGTTAATTCAGTTCATTCTGTGCTTTCTCGTTACCTTCTCCAGATGCAGTCTTCAGCTTCCAGTCTTCAATTTATTCGGCCCCATCTATTTTTCTTCTCCATCTTAACTGTTCAAAAAAGTGAAGTAGTATACTCATGTAGAGCTAGTACTTTAAAACTGTATCAAAATTGAAGCTAAAATGGGTTTTATTACGTTGTTTTCCACATGGCCGATAGAGTGAGAAGCGTCTTCTTTCTGCAGTGACGCACATGCACAGTCTTCTGCCTCCTGTCTTGCTGTTTGGTAAACGCAATAAAGCTTTAAAAAAAAAAAAGTTTGCCTCCTGTCTTGGATATATATTTAGTCCGTCTGTTTTTATTCTCCTCTTCAGCTGCTCAAAAAAGTGAAGTCGTATACCTGTGACTAGCTAGTACTTGAAAAATTTAATCAAAATTGAAGATAAAATGGTTTATATTAGATTGTTTTCCATTTAGCCACTAAAGCTAAAAACAGAAAGAGATTTGTTTAGTACCGACTGCATGATTACGTCACTTAAGCCGTCATGTTGTTTCAGACGCCTAGCTGCTGATGGAGATCCCGGTGCCGTTTGGACCATAGATGATCCCGTTTATGCTCCGATCCCAACCTATGGGCCCTTGAACCTCTCTACCCATGGACTCGGGATCCCGTAGCCAATCCCACTCCCCACTGGACGAGGCCAAACGACTGCATGCTACGAACCTCCGATGTATTACTGTAGATTTTAGATGAGCTAATCAACAACA
>JBAMHX010000014.1:25371547-25383858 GCA_037177515.1 Pseudomugil tenellus
ACATCACTCACATGTATGGAAGGAAAGATGACAACAGACCCCAGGTTAAAAAAAAGCGAAGTTCTCCTTTAACTTTAACCATGTAAGCTGGGTCACCTTCAGAGGCTTCCATCACTTGAGATAAATGGCACAGTGCTGGCAGGGCCACTGAGCAGGACACAAATTTCTCTCCACCCAGAAGCTCATTGATGTGTGTATATATATATATATATATATATATATATAAATAAATATTTGCGGTTGGTGTTCACACTGAATCTTGCTATCTCTGGAAGTGGATCGCACTCCGTTTAAAGCCTGTCCAGACAGCAGTGTGAACGTGCCCCCAAGACACATGCTAACCGTCTACTCCTTGTCATGAAAACATGCTGCACACCATGCCAAATGGGGCAACTTTTTTTGGTTTGTTGCTTCCTGTGGGTGCAAAACCATTACTTATTAACTGCAAAACTATGTTTTAGTGGTAATATTTCCCACCTTCAACTAAAGAAAATGAAACAAGGTTTGTGTTATATATTAGACTGATTGTAACCGAGTGCCTAAAGTTAAAATGTGAAAACACATTCCAGGGAAAATTGGTCAAAATAAAGACTGGAATGAAAATGATTAAAAAAAAAAAAAAGCTGCCAGAGAAAACTCTTGAAAACATTTCTGAATTCCTGAAGAGTTGCAGGTGAAGACCAAAAGACAACAAGAAAGTCTGATTTCTTGGTAAGACACACGGAGAGACGAGCGTTGGACAGTGCTGTAGATCATAAGATGGGCTTGTGGGGCTCTCAACGGGTGCAAACTTCAGGCTCAAATCGTTCTTGGAACAATAATTCCTCTGTATGTTACTATTTGGGCCGCAGTTATGTTAGAAAAAAAAACTGGGTATTTACGTAGCCATGCATAATTAAGGACATCTAGGTGTTTTGAAATGCACTGCAAAGGCAACATTGGTTTCCTTGTTTTGTTGTTGCAGAATACGTTGCAGCACTGATTGGAGCATAATGTTCACACTGATTATCTGTCTCATCTGAGAAATGACTGCAGCGCGGCACATTAGAGAAGCTAGTTAAAGAAATCGCCTTATTGTTCCTGCGGTGTTGACAACACTCAGGCTTTCCGCTCTCCTCCCGCCCTCAGAACGCTCAGCAGACACTTCATTTATCAGTTCACAATCACACAGAGAGTGATAACGTCATTACTATCAGACCATGCTCCCAATCCCTCACTGTCACCACAAACTCCAAAACAACGAGTTCATCTTTCCACCCAGGGCTGTTTGGTGGCACGCTGCTGGAAAGCTGGACAAACCAGAGCTCTGTTCAGTCACAAACATGGAATACTCCTCATCCAGTCTAACTTCTGCAGAAGGATTTGTAATTCCAAACTTGTTTTTTTTCATTCTTTTGATTTCCAATTTAATTTTATAAGAGAAAGGAAACTTGCAGACTCCCACAAATGTCAAAGCTCGTGGACCTGCCATCTCTGTGATTGAATTATTCCTCTGAGCCGTTATTAAACATGTTAATTAATCATGGGATTTGACAGCGGAGGTAGCCCTAAGATTGCGCATGTCTCAGACTCTCTTTGTCTCACTTTTCAATTTCTTGATGAGACGGGCATTGTCTTGTTCAACAGAGGCTCCCTTCCTTTTATTACGGTTGTACCTTGTTGTTGAAATGAGAGATCATCAGGAGTATTTTAAGACCTACAAAGTAAAAGAAAAAAATGCATGTAGTTAAAGTCTCATGTTGACAGTGTACTTCACATTTGATGCTTTAATGTTAGAAAATAATCATCTTGTTCTACTTTCTGTAGCATAAATTACTTTAGAAGACCCAACAGAGGTAATCAGAGAAGTACTGCAGCATACAGAGCTCTTCATCTTCTCTGTGAGTCTGCGTTTTCAGCTTCTGCAATTAAGGTGAATAGATTTCTGCAGTACAACCAGTAGGTGTTGGCATTGTTCTCCGATTTATGGGGGCAATGAGTAGGATGGAATGATTTATCAAATCGTAGTCCACACTCTTTGCAATGGAGGGAAATGAAGGGGTGCAAAAGCATTCGGAGTACACACTCCTACAAATCCAGGTCTGTCTTGCTGTGTTGCTACTTCGCACAAATGTCTCCTACACATGTGAAGTATGTGTGTGTTTCAAATGTGGACAACATGCAGATGTTCCAGAGGCTCCACATGTGGCTTTTCTGTAAGGGTTGTCATTCTATTTAACAATGATACCAGCTCTACAGTATTTATGTCCATTTTTATCTTCCATGCATGAGAATTCAGCTCGTATTACAGTGAGAGGAGAAGAATTATTGCTGTATATTCAGCTAGAGGATATGGAGGCTGCTGATCTTAGTTAAAGACATGCATGTTTGCAGCTAAGGTGATGCAGCGAGTTGTGTTAACTTTTTATCAACTGCATGTGCGGTTGTAGTTTGGTCCGTGTCTGGCTTTAACCGAAATATTTCCCGGCAACAGATATATGCCCTGACTTCTCTTTGATCATGTTCAATCTCAACACACCTGATTCAACATCTTTTAGCTTTGCTTGTGACAAAAGGGAATTTGTTTTTTATGCCATTTAAATATTTACTTGATGTTGTAGTGAGTGATTCTTTAGAAGTCAAAAGCAACATGTGTGAAAAATCTTTTATCTCGAGTTAACTTCCTCCTTCAATCGGGGGTAATGGCAATGTTTTCTTCACATAACAATTTTTTTGTGATAATATATTTTTTTAATGTAGTAAAACAAAGTCTTTGTCAGAATTCCGAAAAGCTATTAATATAGCTAATAATAAAAAATATTGAATAACACAATTGTTAATCGATTGCAATAATTTCCAGTGAAATGAGGTGTTACTTGCTCATTTTTAAACTTGATCATCTCTAGATCTTGAGAAAACAGCTTGACACAGAAGGTGGCTATTTGTAGAAAACATTAGGCCGGTTTCTGATGATAATGGCTGTAATGAACTCATCACGTGGTCTGGAGATAACAGCTTAAAAGCTCATTTGTGCTTTTTGTGATTTTAATGAAGCGTTCATGGTATTCAAATTAAAACCATCCTGTAAAACAAGATAACCAGATCACACAATCATGATTTTAACACACAACTTACACTCCGAACTTGACTCTGAACAGGAGCAAAGGGAACAGATGGCAATTGCATCAGAAACCGGAGTGACAAGCTGCTCTGAAAAAGACAATCCATATTATGAACTCTTCCTACTCTTGACCTTTTTACACACCTTTTTTTTTATTTACAACTTTTTGTTTATGATGGGTTCTCTGTTTCTAACAACCACAGATCCAAGAAGTAAATGTTATGTCGTGATCTGCTGAAGAGAGAAATATGGTTTGTGGAAAATGTTGAGGTTCACATAATTAATTACACTGCAAAAATCCCCCAAAAAAACACAACTTACACTCACTGATATCACTTGAATTGTGTGGAAAATATTGTCAACTTTGTATAAAAAATGAATACTACCCGAATTACAAAAGCTTTTCCTCTTTTGGACAGAATGTTTACAGGCGTTGTATATTCTCCACTGAAGAGTCAGCTGAGCCAAGGGTAAATCTGTCTGCTTAATTAGTGAATGGAAATAAGGTGCTGGTTCTAATGAAAACTTTCAGCATGATAAATGAACCATCTCATTGGCCTCGCTTCTGGGATGCCACATTACAGACCAGATGGAAATAGCTTTTCTGTAAAATACTTCCCATTTGTGTCTTAAGGTGTCTCAACAGATCAGTGTTTAGTGCCTCCTTCTTTCCAGTTAGTCAATTTGTCATGCTTTACTTCTCCCAGTGTTGTGATGTGGTTTTCTGTTATCTGTATAAACAAAAATATGACTACACTGGTTTCCTTTTCTTTGCTATTGTAAAATTTCATTCTGATGGTTAATAATGTTAAAGGTCAGGGGTACATAGGAATTATGTAGAAACATGCTGCTGCGTGTTTGGTGCAAAACTAAAGCAAAACCAACAGAGTGTACAAGTGTACAATTCTTTTACCCTCCACATGAGGGATGAAAAATTTATTTCAGTTCTTCTGTTAACATTTAATTTTATTGTAAAGATAAATCATTATTTGGTCCTTTTTTAAGTCTTGAATTTAATCTGAAATGAACAAAATTATGACCAGTCCACCAGTGCCTTCACCTCTGACCAGTCAGGTGAGATAAAAATATATGATGCTTCTTAAAGTGTCTCATCCTGGAACATTAATAAATCCTTTGGACACTGTTGGTTGTGTATTAGGAACTTTATGGATGGGCTTGATTCCCGTGAGTGATTAAAAACCTTTAAAAAGCTTAAATGTTGTGGCTAATTGGTGAGTTTTTTTTCTCTATTTAATAAAAAGTCCAAATGTTTCCACCACATTATCAAAATAATGAACTTTCATTCATTTTAAACCTATAACATGGTAACTGAAGTCTGGAGTCTAAAATTTTGATATGTTCTTTTATAAGTACTGCATAATCTTACTGGTTGCTGTACCTGCTGTAAAAGTATTCTCCAGGTTGTTTGGATGTTTTCTTTTCTTTAAATTGCAACTCTTTAGACTGATAAGCAGAAACTTTCACTTCTCTTTGATCGTTGCTGATATCTTTCCTCCTTGGCATTCTTTAAATGTGCTCTTAAACTGATAAAATGTCTGTCTTTTAAAACATTTTTCACTTTCTTGGTTTATTTTTTGTTGAATGATAACACAGTTTATCGAATGATGTGTTTGAATAATTTTTAGATTGCTTTAGGGCCAGTTTTTTTAATACATGCATTAAATCCATTGCATTGATTTATTCATTTTAAGAAGAAATAATATGGTTGTAATGTATATTGTTTACAAACATATTATGTAGCTCCGATTTAAATTATTGGCACAATTGAACTTTTCAGACATTTAGAAAGATTTTATTCATTTTCTCTTTGGTTAAGTTTCCTTTAATCATCTATTGTAGACTGAGAGGAAAGCTGGCAGAGAGAAAGAAGGTGACATTCAGAAAACAGAATTGAGACTTGGAAGTCAAACCTGAGCGGACAGCTGAAACACATCAGCCTCTACACTTGCCGCCCCCTCAATCATCTGAGCTACCTGGCACTCCGTCGTCATACATTTGAAACATTGTTAGATATCACAGCCATTCACAACTGTTGATACAGGCACAGTGGCTTTGCAATGTCAGTCGTCCTTGATAAACCTAGTTTACAATTAAAAAAATACTGATTAAAACTGAGCTTAACTTACACCAGGTTGTTCTACACAAATAAATTTCCAGCTGGAACTAATTTGGCTTTGTTTCACAACTGTGTTGCCCATGTAAGAAGGCTTGAAGTTGATTTGCTGGTGTGGCACATCTGAAAAGTTAAACTACTTTAATTTCATCTTCATTTAAGGAGTCAGTGGGGATATTTCAAAATTTCAAATAGCAATTTATTTGTAATAAATCAGCTTTTCTTATTTTAAATTGTGTAGAATTTATACAACTTTAAAAAGAAACAACTCTTGCTCCCACAGAAATATTAGTCTTGTCCAGCAATAAAAGAGGCAGAATAATGGGCTGGCTGCTGTGTTGCGCAGAGTAAATTTGATTTAGACATAATCTTTTACAGTGCAATAATAAATCAAACTACCAAAAGAAAAAAAAAAACTGAAAAAAGAGACAGACATTTTGATTGTTAATGAGATTTGACATTAAAAAAGGACATGACTTATTAACATTAAAACTCATCATCAACCATTTATCAACATTAAAACTTCATCATTTACATTTCTGTAGCTGTGACTATGGAGGTGAGTTTCACTTTACGTTATTATCAACACACTTTTAAATGTGCAGCGGCTGATTTAAGAGAAGTGACAACTTTTAGAGGAAGAGAGGAAGAAAGAGGAAGAGACAGAAATAAGATGAGTCAATTTAAGTCAGACTATTACTGTCTGGAGTTAGAAGTACAAGTAGGATGCAAGTTAGATGCTAAGTTAGTTGTTTTTAAGGCACTGAGAAAATTTACCTATTTCTGAATGCCTCTTTAATGGCAGGCAAATAAAAGAAACGAGCATAAACAAAGATAACAGCCAGTAATAAGTTCTGCATGCAGTTCATGTCAGAGAGTCGAAGAAAAAAGTCCAGCTATAAGTCCACCAGAGTTAAGCTAGCATATCAAAGGTAAGCCACAGCTATGCTGTCATTTAGAGCAAAGAATCCAACAAATGGTCAAAAATCATCTGACACACACTTACAGTAGTTTTGTTTGTTTTTTTCTGATTTGAATGGAATTAATTGGGTCTGAGTTTATCTTCGTGTTACAAAAAACCACCAGCCAAGAAATGTAGGTGAGCTGACCACTGAGAGAAAAAAAGTAATGAAAAGCTGTTTCTCAGCACAGATTTATAAAATGCAATGATAACCGAGTCATGCAGCCATTTAATCATCACTTATTCAACTGGAAAATACACAGCTGGAAACTGGTGAGTTTGTTTTCTGTGTCTGCTGACCTAAATGGTAAAATAACGTCCATTACAGTGTTAGCAACATAGTCTTAGCCAATGAGGAACACATACCAGTGGTGGGGTATGGATGTGAGTTATGAATATGTTTTGCTTAAAATATCCATCCAGACTTATTGTCTATTTATTTGTTGACTTATTGTTCGATTTCTTTATAAATGGGATTCCTAAAGTTTTCAGTGATTTGGCTGATTATTATAATCTGCATTCATGTTCTGGCTCCAGTTTGTGCTGCTCTGGAAACATTTTCCCTGGCCTGTGTCCACTTGTTGGGCTGTCAAAATGCAGGCTGGTTTGAGATGTTGGCCGCAGCTGAGACAGCACAGAACCTGCCACAGTCTGACAGAGACATGTATGAGCTCAGCTTATTGCCAAACTGTTAGGATTTTATGTAATTCCTTTCAATTCAGAAGCGTTTTCATGAATTGCCTGGTGACTGAAAAAATCAATTCCTAAAGGATTTTATTTTATTTTCTCAGGATTCTGGAATTTGAAGGAACATTTACTGAACTTTCTTCTTAAACGTTGTGTACAGAAGTTCAAATCTGACAGATATGCTACAGCAGTCTTTCTTGAATTGGGTACTTGAGAGATACTGCAGTTAGTTTGTGAAAAAGCAAACAAAGATTTAATCTTTTCCTTCTCTTTGACTTTATAAATGTGACTTCAGTTTGTATAATGAGGTGGGTCAGTTCAGGTGTTCAGAATTACTCACATGTAGAAATGTATGTTTGTTCATTTATAATAAATTATAGAGTTTGAAAACTTACTCTAGTAATACTGTAAAATACTGGATTTTTACTTTAAGAAACCTGAGAATAAATGATTAGTGACTTCATAGATCCTGGCAGATGTATACCACTGGCAGAGCTGAACTAAAACCAAGTGGTGTATATAAACAGAGAACACAACAAGACACAGGTGGGATGAATGAGCGAAATAAAACCAGGTGAACTAACAAAAAGGACATAGGAAGCTATGGGGGGAACACTACAAAATAAATCGGGGAATAAAACAAAAGACAACACACAAACTCCAAACCATGACCATAAATGTAGTATATTTAATAAAATATATATTTATCATATCTAAAAGTAATCCCTTTGTTTCATAAATATTAATTTGGTTAGAAAATGCTATGAAGTGGTACAAAAATTAATATATGAATAATTTGCTTTTGGCTGTTTGTGTAATAGTTTGCAAACTTACGCAAAAACTACTAGGTAAATTTTTGTGATTTTTTTTTTTTTTTTTTTTTTTTTTTTTTTTTTTTTTCTGACAATGGATCTCAGATTGTGTAAATGACCTGGAAGGATTTGCAGAAGGATTCTTCACAAAATGAGCTGCTTGGCAAAGATCTACTCTTGAGTTTTTCTAGTTTGATTAATGTAGTCTATGTTTTTTCACAATGATCTGTCGACCCTCTAAAATTCTCCCTTGTTGAAGTTAAGACCCACAGTTTCTGAAAGGCTTCTCTATGATACAATTTTTTCAAGTCTTGTCAGCCACCTAGGAGAGCAGCATCCAAAATGTGAAAAGAAAAAAAGATTAATTTCTGTCCACTTGATGAAAATGTCTCAGAGCTTTCAGTAGGGTTGAAGATGAAGATGGTTCCTTTCAAAACAGTTGTCCCATCTCCATGACAACCAAGCAAACTCAATCTACCGGCGAAGGTCACGGCAAACAGGATCTGACAAATATATTTTACAGGAAATTGTTTCAAATAAATGTTTTTTTCCAGCATTTCTCAATGATGCAAATGATGCAGCCTGGAAAGAAAAATGACAAACATCTCTTAGATTAGAGTTAAATTAGTATTCAGCTTGTAAGCAGAATGAATATAGTACTATTAAGTTAAGAGAATTCTTACCAAAGCCACTAATCTCTCACTGTGACCCCTTTTAATACTGAAAGACGAAAAATTTTGTGGCAATTTTATGCCTTTGTATTCATACCCACCTGTTGTCTGTTGACATTTGGATGAGATGTCTTTGACTGAGGAGAGGTCAGGCTGAGCTTGTAAGTCACAGCAGAGATGATGAGAAGCTGGTGATGAAGGACAATCAAGCGGATGAGCTGATGAGAAGAAAGCTGGCATCAGCCTCATTATGTTATTGCTCTCACACTGCGAGCGTTTACTTCCTCTGATCTGAGGCAAATAACAGCCACTGATTGGATTTAGTCTGGTCTTCATCTCTGGCTTTGTGCGGTGTTTTCTGTCTGTCTGACTAAACGTCACAGTGTTTAGCTAATATGCTGTTCACTTGTGTGAGTTCCGCTTTTCCCTCCTGTAACCACGTATTTGTGTTAACCTGAGATTTGGGCATGTTTTTGTGTCACTATGGCTCTGTCGCAGCTGCATGTCAATGAGGACCACATGCAATTGTTGATTCATTGATAAGGTTGTCCATTTTGATTAATGAAAGTCTCTGCAATGCAATTTCCTCATGAACGAGTGTCTGTCTGTGTACCAGATAAACTAATGGGATGAGAAACATGACTTCTCACAATTAGCGCAGCTATCAAAATTTAAACATGATGGCAACTATAAACAGACAGCATGTGTGTGGACTGAATGTTAAATCTGTTTGGAGCTTTTTATCGTATGTTTGTCCTGATTTCCACTGTTTTAGAGATTTTAACTGGGGACAAGTCAAAGTTGTGACTTTGACTTGTCCCCCCCCCCCCACTCTGCCTGTTAGAGGCCAAAAATGCTCAACAATTCCATTCCCACTGAGGAGAGATGGTGGGGGTTGCTTATTGTACACCCTAGACAAAATCTGTCTTCCTAAAACTGTGTAGGAGTCTCTGACTGAGTTGTACTCTAACCGACCGCGATAACATTTACTGCCAAGCTGGTCATTGAAACCAATTAAAATTGAAAACAGCATCTAAAATACAACAAAGGAGATGTGCAGGGGGACATAAAGGAGACCAGATTTTTGATTGTCCTAAACTTGTAATCAACATGTAAATTAAGTTCAGGCAGGGGGTCATACAAGGCAGGCTGCAATACCTGCAGACTTTAACTTTGCTGATAATGCTAAACTCACACTGCCAGATTTTAAGCTGGACTGTGAGGGTTGCAGTCTACAACTGAATTTCTAGCCTGATGTTCTTAAGGAGGTAACGGGGAAGAGTTGTTGTAACTAATGATAGATGCGCTGAAGTAGATGAGAGATGGGTAACGATAAAAAGATAATAATAGTCAGCAAACAGGACAGAACTCAAGGTAAACTGTTTTGCCCAGAAAAACAAGCAGAGTTAGGCTAAACGTTAGCAAGAACATCCACAAAGACTCCAAAGAGAGTAAGCTTTATTTAATGATTAGGTGAGCAAAACAAGTTGTACATTTAAGGTGGGCGTGTAAAGCATGAAGTGGAAAGTTTTCAATTTCACATTTTTGCTGATGCAAGGTTAAACAGGTGGTTTTAATTAACAGTACATTCAGTGAAAGCCAAGAAGACAAGCTAAATCATGGCGGCTTTGATTTAACTCCTAACCTTCTTTTGTGCACTGAAATGTGGCCAATACCATTTGACAATGACTATCCTTGACTGATAATGTCAAGTTTGACAGTTTCTCTCTATTTTAAAATAAAGGAACTAATGATAACATTTTATTGATATGTATAAATTAAAATTTTGCCACAGAACATAATGAAGAGACAGAATCACACCACGAAGAAAAAAAACACGATCTAACCACCCATACTTCATTTGTCACACCTGTACAGAAAT
Source organism: Pseudomugil tenellus (assembly GCA_037177515.1). Classification (NCBI taxonomy): domain Eukaryota; kingdom Metazoa; phylum Chordata; class Actinopteri; order Atheriniformes; family Pseudomugilidae; genus Pseudomugil; species Pseudomugil tenellus. The sequence goes on from JBAMHX010000014.1 coordinate 25,381,795, forward strand.
GAAAAAAAGGATCTCACGAGCTCCCGCAAAGTAAACGAACATGAATGCGGAAGAATGACTGTTACTTAATAATCTAAAAGAGATCGTAGTGACTGTGTCATCATGCATAACGTACAAGGTGAAAAGTGCTCGCAGGAAAGTGATCATGCTCAGGCAACCCCCTCTACTCAAAAGGTCAGAGATTGGCCAGGAGAATCCCGAGATCCGGGCACATGACAGCCAATTCCAAACAAAGACCCCGGCCCGCCCCCACCCCAGAACCAGCCCAAGGAAAGGAAGGGAAAGGCGGGAAAGGAAGTCCCGGCCAGAGCCCCCCGCAGCCCGGGGAAACGGACCCAGGCAGGCCTAGGTCGGCAGTCGTGGATCCCGCCGGATGGCCAGGGCGCCCAGGGCGGGCATAGTGCAGGCCCAGGGCCCCAAGAGCCTGGAGGCAACCCCCCTACCCCCGCAGGCCGAGGAGCTCACCAACACCAGCGGACGTCCAGGAACCCAAGCCCGCCTTCCGGCACATGAGATGCCCCCTCGAAAACCAGCCCCCCACGTGCACACATACATCGACCCATCCACCCAAAGCTCACCCCCACCCCTTGGAACCCCAATCCCCAGGTACTCACACATTTCTTCACACTCACACATTCCTGCTCACACGCAGTGCCCCCATCCTTGGCCCCATACACACAGTCACACTCACAAATGTACAGTGACCCATCCACACCAACACCTCCTCCCCTCTCCACCCTGTGTCCCCTACTCCCACACACACATTTATCCCCTCATTCTCTCCACCCTCCCAACTACCCATTTGCCCGTCACTCCCCACGTCACCCACCTATTAATGATTGTGAGGTGTGCTGTCTGTAGTTAAGATTGAGTAGCAGGGACCACATCATGCTGGGGGCAGGGATACCTAAGTATCCCCTCCCACCATACATTCCATGGCCCGCCCCCCAAGAGCTGTATGTTTGCTAACTGTAGTAGTTGTGTTTCTGTATAAGTGCGATTAAAACTGAGAGGCAATCAGATACAGAGTGCAGCAATGAGGGCCACCCTAATGATCCCCACTACCACACCCAGCAACGTAACCGCCCCCATGTCCCTAATTGTGTGTGTGCTGGTGAGTGGGAAGAGTGAGGAGCCCAAGGACGGAAGACCAGAGGGTACATACTCCCCTCCCATTCCCCCGGGACCCCACAGCAGGCCCCGCCGAACGCAGCCGTCCCCACCACCGGAGCCCACAGCCACCCCCACCTGGGAGCCGCCAGCATACCCAGAGAGCACCCATCCATCACATGTGCAGGTAGAGGAGGAAGATCCCAAGCCCCCCCAGGCCCACAAAGGGGGCCCCACAGTCCCTCCCTGTCATCCCATTCCCTCACATGCACACAACCATCCCCAACTCGATCCCCAGACCCCCAATGCACACCCCACCATCCTCTCCCAGCAACCCCTCTGCACACCACTAACCCACACATGCAAACCAACACTTCCCTATACACACTCATCAGAACACTCTACATACCTACACTCACAGCCTCTGCACAACCCCACACACGTGCACACCCACCAACCTACGCAACCCCAGACACACAGATACACAGCCACACAAACCGACCCACACCATTCCTGCACAACAGACACGAGACTAATCCCCCGCCCTCTCCCCCTGGTCCCAGAAGACGGGCAAGCCCCTGCCCCAGACCAGAGCGGCCCAGAATCCCCGTCCGGCGCCGGCCGACACCCCGACCCCCAAGGGAAGAGAGCGCGCCCAGGATCCCAGCCCACCCTGAGCACCCCGGCCACCCGCCACGGGCCCGACGACGACCGCCCAGGCCGTCAACAGCAGCCCCGCCCCTCCGCTACAGGGCACCACCAACCTCTGACCCATCCACTGCTCCATCACCCGGACTAGACACATAGCTGCCAGCCAAGACCCCCATCCAGACAACCACCATGCGCCCACAGCCCCGGTGGACCTCCAGAGCGAGGGGGTCACACTCCTCCACCAGGACTAAGTGATGGAGCTAATCACAGGGGACCAGAGGGAGTGAAATTCAGCTAATTGGT
>JBAMHX010000014.1:25392755-25404800 GCA_037177515.1 Pseudomugil tenellus
CATGATCACATGACAAACACACCTGTGGGGAATCAATAATTGGGAGCACACTTATTAACCAATGAGTCAATTAACACAGCTGGAGCTACAATTTCAGCTATGAACAACCAACCAGTTATGATCTGCTCATTTAAATGGACCACTGCCCTCCCAGTATGGACAGTACACATTCTGCTCCCACTAACATTCAGCTTCTGTCTTTCAAGTTACTCAAGACTGTAAGATCAGTTTGCATTTATGAACAGACATAAATTTTTTAAATACACGTTTACAAATAGAAAAATTTAATTAAATGGCCTTGAATTTAGATTGAGTGGGTTTTAAATGGTGTCTTGTGACACTGTGGGAAACCAGCTGGAGTGCTTGTTAAACTGACAGCAGGAGTCAGGTTACCTGCTGAATGTCATTTATTCAGCCTCCATGATGGATCAACCATTGACTTCCAACATGCCATGATGCAGACTTTGCATATTTTTGACCATTTTTTTCAATGATGGTTTAGACTCACAACTCTACAGCAGAAGATTTTTGTATTTACTTGAACTGTTAGTGACATAAGTCAAATTTTAAAAATATGAAATCACTGATTATGAGTTACAAAGCAGAGATAATCTTAAATTTCAGTTTTAACTTCTGTCATCAATTTCCTGTTAGTCTGTCTGACGGACATGCAGGATAATCGTTTGAATGAACATGAGTGAACTAAAAAAGCTCTTACGGCTTTGTCTGTTTTGTAATAGATTTCCAGAAATAACTCAATCAGTTTAAAACTTCAAATACGGCTGTAAAAAATTCTTCAGGACAGGAAAGGTAAATACTTAGATGTAGCATTTATATTTTGGACATTAAGACTAAACGCCTTCACTCTGAACCAGGAATATCCCATTTCAGTCCTCAAGCGGCACAACCCTGCAGATATTCCATGTATCCCTTTTCCCTTTCTCCTGAGTCAAGTCAGTCATTGTGCAGAACTTAATTGGCTTCTGGATCCAATCCAGGTGTATTGAAACAGGGATACATTGAAAGGCTGCAGGACAGCGACTCGAGGACTGACTCTGGACATCCCTGGTATAAACTAAAAACAAAACACTTACCAGCCAGTTTATAAGTCTTACCTGTTCAAGGGGCTTTTTGAACATAAATATCTAATCAGCCAATCACATGGCAGCAACTCAACACATTTACTCATGTACAAATGGTGAAGATGACTTGCTGAAGTACAAAATGCGCATAAGAATGAGGATGAAATGTGGCCTGGTTGTTAATCTGATATAATGGTATTTTCCCACAACCATCCCGAGGTTTCACTAACATAGTTTCTCCAATCTTAAATGGCGTTTATATAGCGCTTTAACTTTCATCTCTCAATGCCCAAAGCTGTTTACAGTTCCTGCAATCCACCCATCCACGCACACATTCACACACTGATGGTGACAAAGCTGCCATACACACCGACGCTAGCCTGGCCACCAGGAGCAACTGGGTGTTCAGTGTCTTGCTCAAGGACACTTTGACATGCAGACAGCAGATGGAGCAGGAACCGAACCCATGAAGATGGCCACACTACACCTGTGCCACAACCTTCCCACATTAACAACCCTTCGGTCTCATACTGACATCTTCACAAAGCGTGATTCTTTTTATACATTTCCTGACCTTTTAATAGACCCAACTGTGCCGTTTGTTTCTGCAGATCAGGGTCATGTTCCCCCTCCCAGACGTCTGTCTTGTGCAGCGCTGTGCTGCTTCAACCCTGATTCTGTCCCCTTCATCAGTCACAGCCCTGTCGCTGTCTGAGAGGAGCGGACAGTGATGGATGCTAATCACTTTGCCAGTGTGCTCATCCAATCTTAGTCCGCAGGCTCAGCCCAGTCTTCCCCGTATAGCTCATGAATAAAGACGTTGCTCCTCAGCTCTGCTGCATCTAATGCTCCTTCCTTCATTATAACTGGCCCCAGACAGATAAAGTTGCCACTGGACTTGGCGTAAAGAATAACACTCACGGTGGGGAATGTAAAACAAACAAGGAGTTTGAGCACCAATAAGAGTAAACTGAAGTTTCTCCTGAAGTGAAATATAATAGGGCCTTCTTCTGCACAGATATATTTAAAGTGCAGGAAATGAAATGACCCCATGAAAATATCCAATATATAACCCAACATAGACCAAACCGTTTACTTACAAAGCCAACAATAAAGTACCGGTTACAGTAGGGAAGACGTTTTTCTCTTCTTTGTTAAGCCTCCTCAAAATAACTGCTTTGATTTTTCCCCATGTTGTGCTTGTTTGCACAGATGTCTTTGTTGTGCTCAGATTTGTTGCTTAGGATAATGATTTAAATTCTGATTCGCTGGAAATCAAATCCATTCACAATTGATAGACTAGGCTTCAATTCACAAAAGTCTATTTCATCCCATGTTTAAACTAAAATGTACTTTTTAAAAATTTGTAGGAAAAACAATTTCCTCTAATTTGTAAGAGCTTCTCTAAAGTCCTGATTTGGACTTTTTAAAAATCCATTTTCTTTAATGAACCGTACATTTCATCTGGATCCCTTTTTTTTTAAAGCAGTTAATTATTCATAAAAACCACTTCTATTGCAGTGTTAGATGGAAAACATGAACTCTAACAACGATTGTGAGAAGGCTTTTGGAAAATACTTACATTTTTCTGTCAACATTAATGTTGAATAACAGTACCAGATTTTTAGTCCAACATTTTAGGCATCAAAATTTAATGATGTCTTCTGCCATTCAGCATCCAAATTAAAGCCACATTCTTTTTGATGCTTCTCCTTCAGCCATGGCTGGATGATTCAAAGTTACCTTGTGTGTTTTTTGTCAACTGCAACACTCAGCAGGACCTCGCTCAATGTGAGGCAGTTTGCTGGCCATTGGAGTGCAATGACCTAAAACCTAAAACAGAGCCCTGAAAATAGTCTGTAGGCTTGTCTTTGCAGTTTCACATCTCTAAGTTCTTCCTGACTTGCTGATGAGTGATGGAAATGCTTGTATTGTCACTGATCTTGTTAGAGAACAACTTTAATTACTATGTAGATTGATGTGGATTTTATGTCTGTAATTTACTTTTTTCTGGATTAAATTTGTACAAATTATTTAAATACATTAGCCATTAAAACTTTTCTACCGCCAACATTTTCACATTCTTTTTTTAATCAGAAATTGACTTCAATCAGAATTCAATTGACTTTAATCAGAATTTACTTTTTGAAAAAAATGTTTATTTCACTCTTTTTTTTTATCCAGTTTTGCCACAGTTTAGTAATCTTTCAACATGTGTCAAATTAACAGACTTAATGTGCGTGCCCCTGTTTGAAAAGTACATTCCTGTAATCAAATGAGTATATTTCAAAAAGCCTATTTTTAAAATGTTGAAGTCATAGTAAAATGAACACTTGTGAAATTTGTTAAGATATGTAAAAATCACAATGTATTAGAATCCTCATGTTGACCTTAGTAGAAAGAAAACAATAACCTGTTACTAAGTCTTACTAATGCTTCTATTCTTTGTCCAAAGTCTGCATTGTTATTTCATGCATTGACTGAGACTACCTGAGTTAAGGGTCTTTTACTGAATTGTCTTGTTGTGATAAACTATTGAATATCATTGTACAGGATCACCTCTATAAATTCTTTGTTTTTTCAATTTGGACGAATATCCCCCCTAGGGCATCCATAGCACATGCAGAAGTTTTATTGAATTTTTAGTTTTGGGGATACAGTATCACTCTGAAGCCACTGTGGAGGTGTGAACCTGGTGTCCCACCTGTTTGTGATTTGGTAGTTAAACAATTTTAGGCTAGCTGAATGCAGTAAATTCAGTGACAATATTTTTCTTTTATTTATGTTTTGTTTTTTTGTTGTTTTTTTCATTGTATTAACATTAATGTGTGTTACTGGTACAGGAAAAATAAAGAGGGGATATAGCAAAAATTAAAAAAAGTTTCAGGCTTACCTAGTATTTAAAAAGAAACATTTTCCCCCTTGGAAGACATAGCGGGAGCTCTAAACTTCTTTCAGATCATACTGCAATATGTTCAACTTTTCTCTGGTAAAGTTAAGCAGAAGAACAGGGGAGATGTTTTAGTCTGCTCAGCTCAATTCTACCAAATAGCCATTAGGGTACAATTTGGCACCATGTGTTCTCAAAGTTTCCCACTAGGAGGACCTTAGGTTATATGCATACATCCATTAATCCAGATACATACTGATGAATAAATGATATGACAAAATGCCAATATGACCTTGAATTGGAGTTAATGCAAGAAAAAATGGATGAAGTATAAAATGCTTATATATTCATTAAATATAATGGCATAATTTATTAGAAATTAATTACACAATAAATTATAACAGATAGTACAACAGATTTAAATGGATAACACAATAAATCAAAAGGAGACCCTGATAAAACATTCCAGAAATCTGTCCATACATCCATTTGCTTAACCACTTCATACAATTCAGAGTCGCGGGTAGCTGGAGCCTATCCCAGCAGTCATCGGGCGAGAGTCAGGGAACACGCTGGACAGTACAAGATTCCAGAGGTAAATTGTACAGTCTGTTCAAGGCACGTGTTGCTGTGATGAAAAAGCTGAGCCTCAGTCTTTGTTTGAGCTTTAAATGTTTTGCAATGTCTCCCGGAGGGTTGGAGGGTTCCAGCGAAATGTTCCAAAGATAAGAAAGAACTGCTGATGATTCTCTCCATCTTATCTGCTACAGAACAGGCAGCACACTTTAAGGTCAACCGTACACCAACACATTCAGCAGCAGAGCAGGGAAAGGTCACAAGCTGCTTTTCATTCACTCTTTTTTTTTTTTAACAGTCTCAAGAAGTGGAGATGTCTTTCACAGTGGAAGATGTGTTGATTGTCCAGGAGATTTTTTTTAAAGATTTGAGTAGCTGATATTTAAAATGTTTAAATCTTCTCCACTCAAGCACACCTTAAAAACCATGGAGTAGTTCTGTACCGCCATTATCTCTGATTATCATTGTCTGATGTGGTAATGCATTCATGCTCCATTTCTTCTAACACACACACAGTGTTGTACATAGTGAATGGAAATGCATTAAATGACTAAAAAGCATAACCGTCATTTCCAATATAATTCAACATGGTCTAAACCCTTCAAGACAAGCTATCTTGAAATTTTTTTTACCCGGAATACACAATCCGTCAAAGGTTGAACACCCTTTCCCATTAAATCCATTGAGAAAGTGTGTCCACACTTTTGACTGGTGGTGTAGTTGAAAGACTTTTCAAAGTTCTTCTTTGGGTGTTGACTGCCTCTAACTTCATCAAGTTTTTGTTTTGAGTTTGTAGAGAATCTCATTAGTCTCATATGTCTAATTATTACTTTGGAAATTCCTCCTTAATGGAGCCAGAGAAATTGAGAGAAATAATATGCATAAAGATCAATTTATTTATTTTACATACCTGCTTTACCATATAGAGACAAGTTTATTTAAATAGCACATTTCATACAATGGGTAACCCAGTGATCTATATGTCATTAGAAGAAGCAGGCAGGAGAATACATACAGTTACATATAATACAAACAGATGTCGATAAGAAATAAATACACATCAAATGGGGAGAGCTAACAGGAATGTATGTGTTGTCCTCAGACAAATGTAACTCTACTCAGGATATGTCTGGGTTTTTGCCAACTGACTCACAAAACACTGTTTTCTGTTAGACCACAAAACATTTGACTGGCTTAAAATACGTCATGAAATGGGGAAGAGCCGTTGTGAAACTAGCTGAGCCAACATATTCAGAAGGTAGTTACAAAAAGTAAAGAATCTAGAGTCAAACACATTGCTGCAACTCACTGAGACATCTTGAATCCAAACCTGCAGTGGTATGGCCCCTCACTTCTAACTTAATGTCTAACCCCAGTCATATCCTGGTCACCGGGGTTAAGGCCTTTATATAGCGAGACCGGCATGAATAAACAACACAAAATAACTAATAATTCTGAGGTGAAATAATAATTTTCATTAAGAAATATCAACGAAATTGTGATAAAAGTTTTACAATTATAAAACAATATGGCAAGGTGCTAAGAAACAATCATTCCAGATCAAGTGATAATGGAATTGCACTGATGCTACAACAGAAATAACAAAAAGTGACATGTACTGGTTTTGTCCTGCTCTAGAAATCAGAGGAGAACTTGGGGAGCTTCAGTGTTAGGTCCAGGAGGTGAAACTATATCACAGCTACTTCAGGATGTCCTTTTAGGTGTCTGTAGTTTGAAGATAATTTCAGGATCTGCTTCAGCAGCTTGCTCCTAGCTGGACGACGCAGAGAAAAATAAGACAATAAGATGCTCAGCCATCAACAGAAAATATTGTGTAAAATATTCGGATGAAATACTAAGATTAAATGTGTAAAGGTCTTTACTACTTAAGTGATTTTTATGTTATGAATCCAGACAAAATGCATTGAAATTTATTTAAAAACCATTCTCAGGAGGCAGAATAATTTAAAGGTTTGTTTCTGACTTACAAAACATTAACTTAAACGGCTCTACCTTGTCTACCTGTCTACCTTGAGTCGTTAATTCCTATCTACACTCCCGTTCAATGGTTATGCTCCAGGTTTGGTAGTGCTAGGTGAGAGGCACCTAGCACTACCATCACTACTTGGGCTAAGTCAGTAGCTAGACTTTTCTTCTCTGTTGTTCCTCAGTGGTGTCTGATCTGGAGAGTCCTTATCTACTTTTAATAGCAGACTTTAGATTCAGCTGTTTAAGGAGCATGTCCACTTAATTTAGCTTTTCTATTCGCCAGATTGTCTTGAAGAGATTTGTCCAGCTCTTTGCAATAATCCTGCACCGAATATGCTGTGCCCAAGATTATACTGGGAAAAAATTCACTGCCTCTAGCACTACATGTCAACACCTGTGTGAAATTTGACATGCACCGACTTTTCTGACTAGCACTTACCTACGCTGTCCCCTTCTGTCTGATTTCTTGCTTGTGTTGTTCTTATTATAAGATGCAAGTCACTTTGGAGAAAAGTGTCTGATATATGACTATAAAAGAGAAAAAAAAGATAAAATAAATTATTTTTTGTGTGTTTTTTACCACCAATTATATCCATATATAGTATCCATCAGTGTCATTATATTTGATAATTTTCTTTTTTCTTTTCTCGGTGCATTACTGGATGAATTGCCTTCTCCATTATCATAGGAATACTACATTCTATGAAAGGATAGTACTAGTACAAACATGGCTGTATGGATACTGATGCAATGTTTATTTCTATTCACCTCTTAAGCCTTTTGTCAATAGAATTTTATTTAATAGTCAATTGAAATGCTTTTGGTTTCAATAAAACCTTCAGATACCTTTAGAAAATTTTACCAAAGGATTTTTTAGTACTGATAATGTATTACCTAAAAACATCTCTTATTCAGCATCTGAACAGTTTTAGGAAACATTTTTCCTAATTAAAGTTGATTTGTGTTTGCAGGATGTAGCAGTACTGATTACAACAAAATAAAACATAAAAAGATTCTGTTTGACATACATAAATATCTGGTAATGTGGAGTGAAATACATGGTGTGCGCCGTTGATAATACAATTTTCCCAAGTTATTGCTGGCTCACCACTCCATCCTCAGAACTTGCTTGAAATAGAGTATAGATGAAAGAGGTTCCAGTCGGTATGATCTTGTTCAGCTGGAAAATTCATATGCAGTTTGGTTCAGGTGCACTTTGGGACATTATTCAGTACCACGGGGAATTTGAGCTCTGTGGAAGAACTGAGAAATTCTGACCTCTTGAGCTGAAACACTAAATCAAGATGAGTTGGGAGAAGTCTGAAGATGTGTTTCGGGTGCTTAGTTACCCTCAAGGCCATTTCCTGTCACAGCTCCTGTGTACAGTGACAGAGATGAATTGACCCTGGGTAGATGGTTTTGTTTTGAGTCTAACTTATGGGGCTAGACAGAAATGGACAAAAACTAATATGATAAATGCAAGACCAAGGGAACATTTAAAGACAAAAATTTGCACACTTCAGACAGAACATTTTATAGCAGACATCTCCTCATGAGGTTAAATGACCTTCACTGTCTGCAAATGGCGCAAGATTGTTAAAAACATAAATGTGCCAATGAAATATTGCTATTTAAAATGTTTACAGATGATTACTGTTGCATTTAGTGTTCTTATTTTGTGCACATTCATTCCTCAGCAAGACACTTATTGTCACTTAATTTCAGAACTATTTTAATTTTGACCTCCTTTTTGTGTATTCCCTTTGGTAAATTGTTAACCAACAATACTGGCATTTCCTTTGCTAATGTAAAGACGTAAAGAGAATAACGCTTTTCAGTTCACTGCATTCACTGGAAATGTGATTAAACGTGATTAAAACTGATGGCTCCCTGTCACAGTGGCTTCCCAACTCATGGCCATTCACGTACACATCAAACTCTAAATGAAAGCTGAAGTCACTTTGTTGCTACTCTGGCGCTGAAAAAGGTCAGCTGACTGTAAAGGTCACTTTTCCCTGAAAAGTTTTATAAACACTCATGGCATAAAACACTGCTAAACCAACATGTTCTCACTCCCAATGCATCAACATTCTGACGAATACTTTGAGTCCCTTAGCGTCACATGCTGACTAATGAGTTCCAGTCTTTGGTTGTTTTTGGACAAGTTAAGCAACCTGAGATATTTATATAAAAGTCCAACAAAGTCTGACACACCAATTTAGATGTTATCATCTGATTAAACAGATCGAATGAAGTTTAATCCAGGCAGTGATTAGAGCACAATAACCAAATGAAACAACTGACAACTCAGTTGAGTGATGTTATCAAACTCAGCAAAGAATCAAAAATCATTTAGACAAAAAAAAAAAAAAAAAAAAACCACAACCATCCCAACATCTCCCAAACAACTGTCTTGTTTGTCTCAATAATCAAAATAATACCTGAATTAATGAACATACATCAAATAAAACTTAAGCCTTGTCCAGCGGCCGAAACAAATTATGTCTTCCACCAAATGATCTTAATGGCAAACAAAAATAAAAACGACAGGAAATTCTTAAAGGAACAGTGTGTAAGATTGTGTCAGATTTACCTCCATCTTGTGGTGCACTAATTAATTACAAGCAACCTAGTAGTGGTGTCTGACGCATTGCCGTCTGGTTGCTGTTTAAGCACGTAACTGCCTACTGAAGTCGCAAGAGTCAGAAATGTAAAAATTTAAACATCTTGCTAAGGTTCTAGTGTAACATCAGGTGTTGGAGCCAGAGATTATCCACCACTTTCTTGGCAGACCCCGTTCCCATAATCCATTGCGTAAAAAATTGTTTTGTTCTTCCGGCTACATTAACAATAATGATAAACTAGTACTGTTTTAAAAGGTAATACTGCTTCAGGAAAGACTTAAAAATAACATTTTCATTACTCAAACAATGGCCAAATCTCAAAGATGGATACACAGATCGCATTTTAATCAAAAGAAGGCAGAAGGGAGAGATTATTGTCCCATCCGTCTACTCTAACAGAATGGCTAAATGACAGTTCAGGATGTAGGATGTTTAGCTCCGTTCACAACGATCAGGATTCAGGATGTTAAAAATATGGGTTTATTTTGGGTCTATTGTTGCTTCCATGTCCCAGCTTCCTTTTCTGTTTCACTGAAATCTTTTTAAACTTCATTTATTTTTATTAGCTAGTCGAAGTGACAGCTAGCTACAGCCTCCGCTGCTGCCAACAGCGGCTCGACATTTACTTTGGCAAGCTGCCAAAAAGTCTGTGTTTCTGGCAGGGATCCAATGCAAATAGGATGCTGCAGCGGATTATTTATGGTTTTATAGTCAATTTCTTTATTTTTATTAACCTGTTGGTCCGTGTTCATTTACTTCACTGCGCCATACTTGTCTCCACACGGTTGTCATGCTGTCTCCCACAGCGGCTTTCTCAAAGTCACACAGAAACACATTACACTTTTAAGTCCACCCTATGGTCATCAAAATACTGTACAAAATAAAATATACTTCATAAACTAACCTGCACTAATAATCAGAGTACTTACAGGCTCTTTGTACTGCAGGTGGAAGCAGGTTTCGGATCAGCGGCGTCATGCTAACTAGGTAGCCTTCGCTTCTAATTTGCTGCTGATCGTTCGTAGCCCAGATATAATTCTCAGTCTGGATGCAGTTCTGTCGGTTTATGATCAACGAAATAATAAGAGCAGAGGAAAATCGTCTTGGTGGGTGTTTTGACTTCAGCGCTGCGACTTATTGTTGTGAAATCACCTCATCTATCTGCATCATCTTGTGAGTGACTTTATGGTCGTAACAAGCTCCATTCGTAAAATCTGGAAGTTTCCTCGAGTTTTGCATGTATCCAACAACAGCACAAGTCATCCCAGAAGACATTTCCGTGAATATATCGAATTAAATTGCCCTTCCAAAATATGCTTTTTTCATTCATTCAGCGAGGACCGGAAGTGATGAACCGGATCAGGGGAAAAAAGGTGTCATGGCAGCCTCCAGTGTTTTGCTCGGAAAGTGGTGGATAAGATGAAGAGGAAAATGAAGTGGGAAAGGTAGAGGCAGGCATAGCAGACCTGTTGGTGCTAGAGGAAGATTTGTTAACAGCACTTTGTGAGGATGAGGAGCAGCTGAACGTGCCAATGGTGGTTAGTATATTGTGTAATATAGTGGATATAGTCGTCCTCAAATGTATTCATACTCTCAAAGAAGAAAGAAAAACAGCTGTCAGTAAAGTAAATTGAAATTAGTAAGTAGTAAATACAAATTTTGTAAAAAATATTACATTGTATTCTAATTCTGGTCCAATAAAAATATGTAAACAAAAAAAAATGTAATAATGTATGTTACATTTCTCAATGATTTTGTCGAACAGCCCTTTGAGACAATCACTGCAATGATTTCTGTAGCTCTCAGACTTCTGCAGTTGACAGGTTATTTTTCCCACTGCTCATCAGCAAGCTGCTTTATTGGTTCAGAACTTTTTTTAAAAAAAAAAAAATTCAATTCAAATAAATTAAAAGCAATATTTTAATTAACTAAATTACAGTTTAGCTAACGTTCTATTATTACTTTGATCAGGCTTATTTGAGTGAATATTATAAATTTAGTTTTTTTTAATGGAAGGGTATAAATACGTGATTCAAGTAATGAAATCATGACGGGAAAGTGGCCTTAGTTGGGTCTATTCTGTCTCACTTGCCTCCCATATTAAAAAAATAAACTTAAATAAGTGACATAACAGGAGAAAAAACTCTACGAAAATACAGCTGAAAGCTGAGCACTCCCAGTACAACTTCTGTAAAGACGAGCAGAAACTGTAAACATTAGCAACTTAGATTTCAATTGTATGCTAACTAGCAAATTAACATCTCTGCCATTTTATCAGGTAACATTGAATTATTTGACTCAATGGGAGTATAAAGTAGTTGATGGACTAACCTGCAGTGTTTTTAACATTACACTAAATCAGACTTCACTGTTACTCACTGTTATTGACTTTACTGAATTACCTTACCTCTCCAGCAGAAAGCCTGCAACCTCTGTGTCCATTTAGAAGTTCTCTCCTTCATAAATAGTGATCATCTGACAAACGTTACACTGATGTAGACTTGTTTTTTGTGGTTATGGTTTCTTTTCTTCCCTCTCCTTGGGCAAAGAGTATACCTGCTCCTCCATTTCAAAGTTGACTCAGCCCCAGTCTTCTTCGCTTGTTTATCCTCTGCCGGCTTCCCCGTCCCCCGTCCTTCCCCCTTGTGGATTCACAGCTGAACGGCTAACAAGTTTGCCCTCTTCCAACTACCACATACAAAGATAGCCATGCAACATGGCAGACTCCTGTTAAGCACGACGCCACCTATATACCTATAATAGCTCATTCTAAGCTATGCGAACACTTGCATTTTGACGTCAAGTCATCAAGATTAGATGCAATCTTGCTGGTTCTCTATATAAGGCTATTTTTCTGAATTGGCCGATCTCTGTGAAGCGCCTT
>JBAMHX010000014.1:25469692-25482493 GCA_037177515.1 Pseudomugil tenellus
ATGGATGGATGGATGGATGGATTGATCTTCCACTTCCTATCATGTCCTTTACCATCTTGATTGGCATGTTTTGAACACAGCTCTGTCCAGTATCTCAGCTTGTTCTTTTCCATCAGCGCTAACTGGCCTGAACGGGCTTCTTGGCGTGTTTTCTCCTGACAAATGAACCACACACATGTCTAATTGTGCCTCTGCCCTGATGAGAACTGCTGTGCTGACTGAGCTGTTTGTATCGTTTCAGATAAATCATGGATGCACACCCCGGAGGCCCTGGCCAAGCACTACATACCCTACAATGCCAAGGTAGGGGTCCCGCAGGCAGTGTCAGAGCACAGTGTGCCAGGAAAACAAACAAACAGAACAAGTCCAACATCCATTTTTCCCAATCCAATCAGGAAGGGTTGTTTTGGATTGATCAGGTCCACGCTCACCCACTTCTCCCATATAAATGTTCATTTTAATGATAATGTGGGTATTTTATTGAGGTAGACATCAACGCATTCATGGTATGCGCTGTCCAAAATATTCCCTTGCCGTATTAATCATCTGGAGCAGCTGTTTCCTCTGTGTCACAGTGGAAACCTTCCCTGTTAATGTTTACTCCTTTATTTAGAGTTTTAATGAGAAAGTCAGAGTGTTTGTGCAAAGTGACTCATGCTTCTGAAGTGAGAACAGCATGAAGAAGTGCTCTGTTTTAACTGAAGTCCTGGTCCTTCACACAACACTAAATGGTCTTTTCACATCCTGAGCTCACCTCTCTCTCTGTCAGCACTTTTCCATCAGGCTGCTTTTCGGATTTTTGGTTTTCTTTTTGTGCTACAAAGAATCTGTCTTCCTGCATCCCGTGCTTCAGGAATGCAATGTTAGAGCGGAGGTTGAACTACCACATCCCCTTTTCCCAGCTGGCTTTTGTGTAAGTGGCACAAAAGGAGGGCCAACTGGCAGGAGACACCTTTTTAAAATCAAAGCTGATCATCAGCTTCCACTGATGAGCTCCCTGTCTGGGTAAATTTGCAGAGATCTAAGTAAAAACTCTTGCGGATGAAGGAATCGGAGGGTGTTGGACAGCCAAAGTAATGAGGATGTACTTTTCTTGGGTTGAAAGGACCCGGGACTGTTGAAAAAAAAAACTCAGCTCACAGCTGAAGCACTTTCCCAGTTACAGCTGAGAGGGAGCGAGATCTTTCTCTGCTACTAGAAAAGGAATCTCTCCTTTTTTTCATGCACAGATTCATCATAGACGTCAAATCTTGGGAAACTTCAATCATTTGAACTTGATGGAGCCTCAGAACTGACTGTGTTACATTTTAAAAATCACATTTTTTATTCCAAGTTGTGCTGAACAGGAAAGATGATATGCAGTCACTAATGAGAATGTGGAGGTCGTGTTTTCTGGGTTTTGGGGGATTTGAGGAGCTGTGATTCATGTTTGGTTTTTCTTGTTTTTTTTTTACCTCTGCCAAGGAAGCTATGTTTTGTTTGTGATATATATTTTTTTAATTTTCTAAATTATAAAAATTGGGAGTGATGTGGAAGGAATTATGGACAGACATTTTTTTTATTTTTTTTTACCACAGGAAAGAGAGAAATTACAAGATACATGCCAAGATAGAGAAATTGCATAGCGTTATTTTTGTGCAACATTGTTATAGAGTCTGCTAATTGCTGGGAAAGGTACCGACTTCCAGCAACCCTGAGCTGGACTAAGCAGTACAGAAAATGAGTAAATGAACAAATAATAGTCATCACATATCCAGATGGTGTGAGAATTATACAAGCAGGAGCTTCTACCTTTATGATAAACATCTATGTTGAGTAACACGGAAGAGCTAGAAAATGTAGGACTGTTGTTTTTGGTGGGAATTTAGAAGCTAGTTATAATTTTAATTTTATTTTTTTAAAAAAACTACATAAAATCCTGAATAAAGAGTGTGTTGGAAAGAAAAAATAAATAAAAATTGTGTTATTTTGCACATTCTGAAAGAACAGCTAAGCCTAATAGGGTAGATAGGATGAATGTAGAGCTGTAACAGGCTGGATATGAGATGGGTGGAAATTAGCTGCTTGGTGGAGCTTTGCTCTCTCACAGCACTTTTCTAGTATGTGTCATTCATATAGGAGCTTAAGTTTTAGTAACATCAACTGGTGATTAATGTGACGGGCTTAATCACAGCTCAAGATTTTGTTACAGTAGTGTATTAATTTAGGACCCGTGATCGATATGACATCAGTTCAGTAAAATTCAGCCTTATTTGCAGAGCGCTCATTCCCAAAAAAATTATCTCAACCCATTTTTACACATTTAAACCAGTTTGGTTTTCTTGTAACTCACATTATAACCCACATGCAGATATAAAACTTTCATTTGTTTTAAATTATGGAAAGGAACTAAAACATCTAAATGTAACTTTATTCCTGATCTCAGCCTTATATTTGCCCCTTACAGTCATTAATGTTCCACGTAAAATATGCAGACAAAGCCTTCTGTCCATTTTCTCCTTTTATCTTTTATTTCTCGCATATTTCAGCTGGAAAGACAACAGGAGGCAGAAAATTTCAGTGATGCGCCATCTAATCCACCAATGAGGACCTTCTGCTACTACCTTACCACAGTTATCAATTAGTTGGAAATATGACATAATTTAAGGTGAATTCTCATCAGGATAGTCTGCAAGACTCGGTCCGACTGCAACATTGTTCCAGATCGAGCATGTGTTCACGCAGCACTCCTGAAACACATCAAACCCCTTAAAAAGCATGTTTCACTCTCCACCGGATGAGAGATCAGATTATTATGGTCTGGTTTCTGTTGGAGCTTTTACCAAACTCTTCGCCATCTGATGGTATTAACATGTTTATAAGTCATTAGTGTCATTATACTTTCATAACTTTGTAGCTTAAGTTGTACAGATCATAGAAATATAAAACACTCAGAAAAAAAACAACCATGCAAAAAATAACAATGTTTTTACAGTTTTTAATGGGTTAAAACTGGATGTATGATTATTTTCATGTTCTAGGAGAAACATATTTACTGCTATCATAAAGAAAAGATGGGATGGCACTCTCCAGGTTTATTTAAAAAAAAACATCATTACTTTGTCCCAAAAATTGTTGAATCACCATAAATTTTTCCACTTCAGATTAGTTTTTTTCTTTTTTTGCATTTATGGTCTCTTAAAGTAAGAAACAAAGTTTTTCTAAAAGAAAGGAAGTCAAATGTGAAGTAAAACATTGTATATATAACTAAATAGGCTCAGAACGCTTAGGGTTCATTCAAAGAAACAAAATGTAAAACATCCTGGGGGCAGAGCTGTAAAATGTCCACATCATGTGAAAGCGAACTGAAAGGAAGCCAAGTAAGCCTATTTACTGCAATCCCTGAGACCACCATGTCATCCTGTGGTCAGATCAGTGAGACTGGCAGTTCAACATGATTAAATTTGTGAAAATGAAACCTAAAAACATCTACAGAGACCAAACTCTGAAGAGCGTCATCTCAAATATGACAGAAAAGATCAAATCTGCTTGTTGCCATTTTTAAATCTCAGCTACAGACTCTTCAGAGATGCTATAAATAAACAGCCCAATTCCTTTAGAGCTCCTAAACCACATTTTCCTCAAAAGAGCCGCCTCATTCTTAGCAAAACTCAACGAGAATGCAAAGTAATGTTTAAATCAGAGATGGAAAATATCCCCATGAACCCAGCATGGCCTCAGACCCGGTCCCAACTCAAATCTCCAGTCATCTGCTTTGCACTACTGGTTAAATGAAAGATTTCCAGAAGTTTAAGCTGCTGTTGTAAAAAGTCAGAGCGCATCATTAAAAACCAGTGAGTGAAAAAGAAATCACACATTCTTTTAGTTCTAAACCTTTATGTGTGTAATGTAAGTAAGCAAGTAAGTAATATGTATTTATATAGCACCTTTCACAGACAGGGCAAATCACAAAGTGCTTCACATAAAGGAACATAGAAAAAAACATTAAAAAAAGTTACAATAAAACAGTGTACAACAAAATATACACAACAATATGATGGTCATAATACCCACAATCTATTGATAAGCATATGCCTGCAAAAACAAGAAGGTTTTAAGATTACTCTTAAATGTATCAATAGACTTAATCAAACGTAGGGAGGGTGGAAGATCATTCCACGGCCTCGGCGCAACAATCTGAAAAGATCGGTCTCTTCAACTCCTAAAACGAGAACAAGGTTTTGATCAAACGATCTCAGCCTTCGTGTTGGGGTATAAGAACATAACAAATCTCTTACGTAGGGAGGGGGCCTGATCATCCAAAGCTCTAAAAGTGAGCACCAGGATTTTGAATTTGAAACGAAAAGAGATTGGGAGCCAATGGAGAGCTTTCAGAATCGGTGTGATATGAGATCTTTTGTTGGATCGAGACAGCAGCCACGCAGCAGAATTTTAGACCTGCTGCAGATGAAACGACTCTTTTTTTGTTTATGCAAGTGAACAAACTGTCACAGTAGTCTAAACAAGAAGACACAAATGCATGGATAATCATTTCCAGTTCAACTTTAGATACCATTGTTCTAAGTTAGAGATTTTTCTAAGCTGGAAAAAACTGTTTCGGGAGAGCTGCTTCGAATCTTGCTGTAATGACAATTCCTTGTCAAAGATTACTGCTAGATTTCTGAGGTAAACCCGAAATCCTCCAGCAAACCACCAAAACCACTGCTTTCACACACACACACACACACACACAACAGTTATAATGTGGTTTGTTCAGGTAAATAAAACTTATTGTCACAAAGAAAAGTCCAGAAAGCAGAAATCTGAATGAAAAAGTTCCATCGGACGGAATTACGGTTGCAGAGAATACATCGGAGCTATTTTACGTCAGTTCAACTCTGAAAGCTGGTCTCACCTTGGGGTGCATTTCTGAATGTTCATGTCATGTCAACGCCTGAGTCTGGACACCCTGCAGTGTTTTGATTGACACACCAGCACCTCTTATCTGGTCTCACCACAGCAGGACCGGACAAACTTGACCCTTTATTTACTTAGATGTGGGATTTAAAGGGAACAAGAAAGACGGAACAGAAAAAAGCCAAATGGACTCCAGCGTCTTTGTTCCAAAGCAAACCGAGCAGATTTGTTTCTGGCAGCAGCTTTGTCAGTTTGCTTCTCTTTAAGGTAACTGCCAAGGCTGAAATCAGCTTCTGTTTTGTTCCCCCTCTACCCCCACCTCTTTGTTCTCACATATCCTTACCCCTTTGACTGATGCACACATCCAAATAGGATGTATTGGACTGGGAGGTTTGGGTGCAGATCATTCAGAGCTGCAGGAGGAAAGAAATCCTTGTCAGGGGTTTTAGAAATGGGCGCATCACAGTCTGCCCTTTAACTGAGCCTGTCAGGCAGGAGGATAGCGCGCTGCACACGTAGCGAGGTAGAGCTGGGCTCTCTCGATGTGTCATCCCAATGAACTTTTCAGGCCTGCCACAAGGTTGAAACCTCACATTCCGTGCAAATGCTCAGAATAGGGAATGAGAGGAAGGGGCGGCGCGTTTTTAACAGTCTGCACAGCATGATGGATGAGCCTCCGAGCTTTATTTGCCTTGTGAAACGTCCCCAGCCACTGCCCAGAATGCACTGGTCAGGAACATGTGCTGCTCCACTCTGTTCTGGGAATCTGCCAGCAACACCCCTCCACACACACACACATACGCTCCCGACACGACCGCAAGTGTGTGGAGAGTTCATTTGTCACACCGCTGCAGAATTCTGACACTTCTGGAGAAATCTTCGATCTGTTTAGCAGCAGCTCACCGTTGTTTCTCTCTCTGTCTTCATGCTTTAACAAATTATGACACAAGTTCATCTCCGGCATGGAGCGAGGAGAGGGGCATGGAACAAAAAGGATGGATTAATTCTGCATGTTTGAAATTTTGCAAGTACAAAACATTTGTTATACATTTGACACACCTACTCAACAGCCAATCAGATTACTCAACACCATAACCAAAGCCAGCACAACCATCAGCTCCTTAATGGTATGTTGGTTTATGGATAAATAATACGTTTCAGAACCCTCAGCAGAATTAGCTAATAGCCGAAACGTGTTTCCATCTCCAGTGAGAAAAACTATGAACTTAAAGCAACTTTAAGCTTTAACGGTTACGTCGACCTTCGTCAGTTCTCTTTAGATCTGTTACGAATTAAGCCTGTAAGCGCGGACATGGTTGGAAACATCTGCCAGCTTGTTTTTGATGCATCAGCCAAGCAGTAGATTCATTCTCATTGGGTCCTGAGAAGTATTGTGTGATTTGCCGGACATTTGAGGTGGGCGTGGTTAACATTGAAAAGTATGATGCACAACGTCTCTGCTGCTTCGAGGTTGTTTTAATTTGTTTTAATGCGAAACCTTTTTCTTGTTCATGCAACCTTGACAACAAGAATAAAGTTTTTCCTGCTCACAGAGTATGTACGAGCTGTACAGAAATGTCTGGTCGATGAGAAAGCCTGTAAATTGTGGGACAAATGTTTATAATTCTATAAAACTGACTTGCATTTTGTAGCTTTTCTTGAATGAATCTGTTCTTGGAGATTTTCTTTTTATGTTTTATTGCTGTAACGTTTTGAATAAAAGCTAACACAGAAATGATTTAAAACCAACCACAAAAATAAACTATAAAAATGAATGAAAGGAAACAAGAACAGAACCACAGGTGAAACATAAGTTGGAGTACAAGTCAGATCATCCACAACAATCAATAAGCAAAGAAAGCAGGCTGTGCACGTAAAAAGAAATAAAGTAAATCTGGGAAGAAAAGTAGGAATTCCAAATTACACATTTACTAAATAGGAAGACAGACGATATATATACAGAGAAATTGTAGAGAGTTAGTGTTAGTGTCTCCATCCCAGCTCCGTAGAAATAACCATTATAGCAACAACTGTTTACTGGAATCATGTCTAAATGACATGAATGTCTGAAAAACAATAAAACAAAAGGGCTTCTTTTATAAAGTTATCAGATGTGGAGGACAAGAAAAAGCTCCCCTGGCATCGCTGCACATTATTACAGAGACAGACGTCTGCAGAGTCAGATTTCACACACACCTTCCTCTGCCTCATGGAAACAATCCGAGTCCATCTGAGCTGTTTGCTGAGCTCCAGTGGGAGACACTGTTATTGTGTTTTTCTCAACCTTTGAGGGGCTTGACACCCCTCTTTATGAAGTCTGATATTGGAACAGTCTGCACACTTTAAGCTCAGGGGGCTAAGAAGCAGTGTGTGTGACTGGTGCAGCTACAAGCCCTGCAGCTGGATGGATGTCAACACTTTGAGTCAACAATGGCGCCATCTGTTGGAGAAAAGTAGCAACGCTCCAAATGTTTGCAGAGATCTGAAAGCTAAATCTGAATCACATCTTGTGGCTTGCGCTGCATTCATGTGTGTGTGTGTGTGTGTGTTTATCGTGCTGTTGTTCAATGACTTTTATTCTCTCTGCAGTTCCTTGGAAACACAGAAGTCGAAGCACCGAAAGGCACAGAAGTGGTGAAGGATGCAGTGAGAAAGCTGAAGGTAAATGCAATGCTCTGAACAAGCTGTAGGCATCAGGACTGCACAGTGTTGTTGGGGGAGCGAATGGTCCTGAGGGCTCGGTGCAGTGGGGGGGTTGGAGTGAGTGACAGGTACTTCCCTCCCTCGTCCAGGGCTGCAAGGTGCCCTTGGAGTTTTTCAGCTCCTGAGTGAGGATGACTGGAAGTGCTGTATAAGCAGTTTGCTCACTCCAACCAGATGTAAACATCCATTAGAGAGGAAATTTATCTGCAAATAAAAACCTCTCACAATCAGATCCATAGCTAATAGATTTAATCTTCCTTCACTGGAAAAATCACCATCATATTTATAAATTACCAAGAGTACAAATAGCAGCTTCTGTTTATAGCATATATTTTACCATAAAAGCGCGTCGAAACCAAACAGAACAAGTTTATCTTCAATTGTGCATAATGAGGTGAATTAAATCCACTTATTTGCTATTAAAGCAGGGTAGCAACCAAGACAACTTCCCCCCTGCAAGAAGTTGTGAGTTTCCCTGCTGCAACACACCTGACTCAGATCAATAGATAATCAGCAGGCTTGTGAAGAGTTTGATGTTGAGTTTGGCACAAGTCTGTAGATTAGGTCTGGTGTGTGTCAGGTGTGTTGCAGCAGGGAAACTCCCAACACTTGCAGGAGTTGCCTGCCCCTGTAAAGCATCACATGATCTCGGTATGCTTGATCTGAAATGACCCAGATTCTGCAAAACCACTGAGTACAAAACACTGTAAAGTTGTGAAGAAATTTAAATCAGGTTTGGACAATAAAACTTTGACGATAATAAAGAGCTCCATTAAATCCATCATCACAAAATGGAAAAATAACGGCAACCTTAACAACCATTTACCCGACAAAGTAAAAAGGACATCAATTAGACAACAAAGGCACCAAATGTAACGCTGAAGGGGCTGAAAGCCTTATGCAGGAGGCTTATGGTTCTGTCCATTCACCCCACAGGACTGGGCTTCCCAGAGGAGTGTCCAGGGAAACAATGAGCTGTTTCCTACAGAAACGGTTAAAAATGTGCACAAGAGTCTCTAAACAGGAAGAAAGTCCTCTTTGGACATATAAAACTACATTAAGCGTTTTGTCAAGGTGATAACAGCATAAAGGGAGCATCATGCTGTGGGGATGCTTTTCATAAGTAAAGAATGATTAATGCCGGTGTATTCAGGGAAAGTCTTGAAGTAATTTTGTTTTGCTGAGATGTTTGCCTGAGATGGAGCTTCACCTTTCAGCAGAACACCATCAGCCTACAGCGGAAGCAACCTTTACTTGGAAATCTCTAAACGTATTAGAACTACCGAGTCAAAGCTCAGACCTTCATAACACAACTTGCACAATGATGAATATATGAGTGAAAGTGATGAATGATTTTTAAACAATAATAAGAAAAGAAAAAAAGGAAATGGTTTTGTTCTTGATGCTGATAGCTGCTGGAAGGAATGATCTTCTGTACGTCTCAGTCCTACATCGACCCTGAAAAACTCTCTTATTGAACACACTCTGTTGTTTCATTACTTTGTTATTCGATGTTTATTCTTTTCCACAATCATTTATCTAACACACCATTTAATTCTACATTAGTTCGTGAAAAAGTCGGACACCCAAAAAAAAAACAAAGCTTGTGGCCTGGAATCCTACCCATCACCATAGCGCAAGTACAAAATAATAATTGACAGCAGGTCATAATGACAGCATGGACTAAAACGGTCAATATATGTCCAGAATCTGGGAGATAACTAAACAGAATAAACAAATAGAAAAAAGTCATGAGAATAAAAGCTACTCAGTCGCAAGATTCAACCGCTGCATAACTGGCCAATAGATGAAGAGGGTGTGAAGAATCCTCCATCATCTTCATCAGCTTTTGCAGCATTCTCTTTTGTACGATCAGCTCCAGCGGCTCCAGAGTTACTCTGATCACAGAACCAGCTTTCTTTGATCAGTTTGTTGATTTCTTTTCAAGTCTCTGGTTGTGATGCTGCTGCCCCAGCAGATCGCTGCAAAGCCGATTGCACTTTCAACAACAGATATGTAGAATATGTGCAACATTTTGGTGCAGACTTTAAAAGATCTCAGCTTCCTTAAGAAGTAGAGTCTGCTCTGAGCTTTCTTGTAGATGTTTTCTGTGTTGCTGTTGTCCAGCTGAACTCCTTTACCACCTCCATCTCCTCTCCCAGGATGTGTGTGTGTTCTTGTGCCTCCTGAAGTTGACAATCATCTCTTTTGTTTTTTTGGTATTCAAAATGAGATGATTGTTACTGCATCATTCAACAAACTGAGCGACCAGTTCTTGTCTATCACTGATACACCCAATAACTGCAGAGTCATCAGAGTATTTCTGCAGATGACAGGACTCCGAGTTGCACTGGAAGTCTGAGGTGTACAGCATGAAGAGGAAGGTTGAAAGTACAGTTCTTTGTGGTGTTCCAGTGCTGCTGATCTCCCTCTCAGACACACAATCTTTCAGTCTCACAAACTGTGGTCTGTTTGTGAGGTAGTCATAGATCCAGGTGGTTGTTGAGGTATCCACCTGGAATTTATGGAGCTTCTCACATAGCAGAGCCGGCTGAATCGTATTAAAGGCACTTGCGAAGTCAAAGAACATGACCCTCAAAGTGCTGCCTCACTGGTCCAGATGGGAGTGGGCTCTCTGAAGCAGGTGGATGATGGCGTCTTCAACCCCAGGCCAATTACGGTATGCAAACTGTAATGGATCTTGAAAGGTGTTCACTTCCTTGTTGAGGTGAGCCAAGAAAACTCTCTCCAGGACTTTCGAGATGTCAGAGCAACTGGTCTGCAGTAATTTGATTTGGCTGTTTGTGTTTTTTTAGGCACCGGAACAAGGCAGGATGTTTTCCACAGCACTGGGATTCTTTCCTGACTCAGACTGGTGTTGAACAGGTGCTAGAGAATCAGCCATAGTTGTCTTGAGGACTGACACCATCTGGACCTGCAGCCTTGTTCTAGATCGGTTTCATCAGTTGTTTCATGACTTGATTACAGGAAACAGACAGCGTGGAGGTGGAGGCAGAGGGGGGTTCAGGGAGTCTGAATGTGGAGGGAGATGAGGTTGTGTTCAGGTCCTTGACTAAGCTGCAGGGGGACAGAGTGGAAGTGTGACAAGAAAGGTGTAGGCTCACGAAGGCTGTGTGTGTTTATATTTATATTTATATATATATGTATGTATGTGTGTGTGTGTGTGTGTGTGTGTGTGTGTATGTGTATGTGTGTATGTGTATGTGTGTGTGTGTGTGTTGGGTTGTGTTGAGTTTACATATATGCTTACATATATTTGTGTGTATGTGCTCTGATGACTACAGGTTCAGTACCCGTAGAAGCTTTCTCCAGTTTTTCCTTGAGGCCTTGGTATTTTGTGGGAAAATATGTGGGAGGGTGTGACGTGGTGTTATGCAGTATTAATTTTGGATTACTGTGTGTGAGAGAGAGTTAAAAAGCTTCCCAAATCCATCCAAACAACAGTTTGAAACAGAAAATAAATATTGAACCAAAAGGAATAATTCATGTGTTTTACATTAATAATGATAGTAATGATCAGCGTTTAGGACATAACGTGTCTTTAGTGTCCCAGTGAAGGACTTTTTACCCAGGTTTATTCCTGCTCATATAAACAGACCTTTAGTCCTGGGAACTCGCTGCAGACCTTTCCGCTAACACGGCTGCTCTCCTCCTGCTGGCCTTCCTGCTGTCTCCTCCTGCCAAGAACTGAATGTGTGAGGCCACTTGTGGGGGAGGGTTGTTTTCCCAAACCCATACCTCCATTGTTCCAATACATTTGATCTGTTTCTGACTCAGGCTCCATGGTTACTCTCCCAGATACATTGGCAATAAAGACCAGCTCAGCTATGCTTCCAAAGATCACATGCAGGGAAAACATTTAGCTAATTGTGTAAAGATGTGCAGGCATCTGTCCATAATGGAGTGAAAAAGAAGAAAAGTACTTTTATCAGTTTATATAGAAATTCATCTGCCTTCACTCAACCAAACTCCGTCTCCCTCTAACTCTGTGTTGAGCATCTGGTTTGAGTCATGTTTGTTTCTGGAAGAGGTAAAAGTCATAAGTTAGAAAAGCGCAAGTCGAGACATCTTCGAGTCTAAATAATTGAATTAATTTAGAGGCTGTGGAAACACTGCAGCGTTGTCTTCTCTTCTTTCCGCCTTCAGCTTTTGCTGTTTTCATGGAAGAAGTAGATCATTCTGTTTGCTTCACGGTTTCCCCTGCAAGCATCCTGGAGAAGCTGCCACGCTTCTGTAGATTTATGCTTCCTGACATCATCCACAAACTGAAACAGTGATGATGATGATGATGCTGTGTGTAGACTCCAGTTTTCATTAGTTGTGTTTTTTTGGAAGTTTGAGGTTGTCGTCAAGCTGTAGAATGAAATTCAGATTCATTCACATCTAATTATTTTAAAATGTATTCAGTATTTTTTTACGCGTAGTATAAACACTTTAGAAGTATGTTTACCTTTCCTTTTGGCTTTCTGTTGTACTTTGTACCTATTATATGTTATGACCTTTTGATTTAATCTGATACCATTTTGGATCGGCAAAAAAGTCTGAGTTCATTTCATGTAGTCATTCAT
This sequence comes from Pseudomugil tenellus, assembly GCA_037177515.1. Taxonomy (NCBI): domain Eukaryota; kingdom Metazoa; phylum Chordata; class Actinopteri; order Atheriniformes; family Pseudomugilidae; genus Pseudomugil; species Pseudomugil tenellus. Next base: position 25,481,881 of record JBAMHX010000014.1, read on the forward strand.
ATGTAACGTGGACAAAATTTGTCCTCAGGACCATCAACGTGTAAAGGACAAATAGAAAAAGCAAAGAATTGTAACATGCAAAAAATGTTTAAAATGCTATAAATAGCATGAAGACACAGTATGGAATGAAGCAGTCTTCTGGTTTGACTGGTTTGAGTCTGATTATCACAGTATTACTGTTCTGCAGCGTCTTGCCTGGGGGAAGCAGGTCAAACAGTCCCTGAGCTGGATGGTTGGAGCCTTTCATAATGCGAGCTGCTCCAGTATCTGCACCGTCCTCCAGTCAGCAGTGTATGTTGCTGAGTGCCTCAGAAAATAATGTTTCTAAACTTTGAAAAATAAAATAAAGTGGCAGATGCATTTACTCTGAATTAAATTGAAATTCATGAAGCATTAAATTAGTACTGAAAACAGTTCAATAAAGATAAAATGTGCTGAAAAAAGATTCAAGGCTTCATTGACATCTGGTGGACAAATGAAGACATAGCAACCTCCACAAACATCGAGCGTGAACACTGTTTCACTCTGAGTCAGGGAATTTCAACCCTTCATTCATATATATATATATATATATATCACATATATATGCTTTTTGCTGATGAATTGATTTTGA
>JBAMHX010000014.1:25548121-25559750 GCA_037177515.1 Pseudomugil tenellus
AGTGGTGGGTTTAGAGTTTGTTAGCAGTTTAGAGACTTCATCCTCATTTAGAGGGTGGAAGGAGCAGAGTTTGATATCACTAGTTGGAGGCAATGAGCTGCTCAGGCTCACATAATTGTTTGCTAATGCCACCAACCTTTACAGTGAAGTGTGCAAATATGTCTGCAGTCAGCTCAGTGGGTGGCTGAGCAGGTGGGGGTGAGAGAAGAGAGTTAAAGGCCATTAATAGCTGTCGTGTGTTGGGAGCATTGCGGATCTGGTTCTGATAAAAGTCTATCTTGGCAGCCTTTAGGCTGGATGTGAAACGTAACAGTTGTTGCCGATACTCAGACAGATTAGGGAGTTCTTATGATTTACGCCACTTTCTTTCTGCCGCTCTGAGTCCAGCTCTGTCACTGCTTAAAATGTCAGTGACTAGGAGTAGGAGGGCTGTGTTTAGCTGGCTTAGATACCAGGGACATAGTTTATTTAATGAAGAGGCGAGAGAGGAGCAAATTGTTTCAGTTGCCTCGTTAACAGACAGAAGGAGAAGTCCGAGTGAGAAGGGAGGTGAGAGTAAACCTCACCAAACAGCTGTTTAGGACAGAGAATTCTCAGATTTCTGTGATATGACACCATATTTGGAACTGCATGGGTGACAAAAGGAAGGAGGATGGAAAATTTGACTAGGAAGTGGTCAGAGACGTGTATCTGAGTCCCTGACAGATTAGCAGTGGACCAGTTTCTGGTCAGTACCAAATCAAGATTGTTGCCAGCTTTATGTGTTGGTGGAGTCTGAGTTAATTTGATATAGAAAGACTGGAGGAGATACAGAAAGTTGGTTTCTTGTGTTTATCCAATGTGAATGTTCAAGTCTACCATGACAATTAGCGGTGTGCCATCATCAGGAATGCCAGAGAGTAGCTATCCCTTTCCTGGCACGACTCACCTGCCTGTCCTTTAGCTTGTGCTTCTTGAATTGTTTCCCCAGCTATGATCTCTGCCTGTCTCCTGGATATCCCTTTTCATCTCCCACTCTGACACGCATCTTGAGACCTTTGTATAACATCTTGTTGGCTAATAAATTCTGAGTTGATTTGATCTGTCTCTGAGAAGTCGTTTGTTACACACTGGACAGGTTTGTACTTTAAGGAAAAAGACCCCAGAGTTGGATACTGTTTGAAGAATCTATCTGGAAACAGATTAACAATGTAACAAATTACATCATAGTAACATATATCACAACAAACAATGAAATCAAATTTGTGTGTTTTGAAAGCAAAGACAAATAGATTTTTCTATTATTACAAAATGCATGTTATGGTTTAGTTTATGTGAAAAACTTTCAGGTAAACCTGAAAAAGTCCACCAAATTCTAAGAATCTCACAAAAACCTGTTTGAAAGACCTATTTTGGATGCACTAGCCTTTTAATAAAAATCCTAAACTTGTTTGATAAATATTAGGTATATTTTATATTACAATGATTTGGGGACCCCCTGAAATGATCTTGGAATCACCAGTTTGACAACCAGTGTTTTAAACTTGTCACATATAGGTGATAATAATATTTTTCCTTTCAATACAATATAATTTATGATGCTTTATCCATCAGTATCAATACCAACAATATTAGCCCTTTAAAGAAAATCACAATTGTACAGTGTTCAATAATGTTTTTATTGCAAAAGTAATATGTAATATGAATTAAAAGAGATTCGTGTTAAATGATAATAGAAAATATTAATGAGTAAATAAGACAAAAAATGTATTTAGAAATGTCTTTGCTTATATTGAAAGTTTATAGTGCTAAATAACAGCTGCTAAATAATGCTTTTAAGAAGTAAAAACCATTATCTTCACTAACAGCCATAGTGCCATCATCGTGAAATATTTTTTACAGGCTGAAATCAAACTATGAAGATGTCTCAGTGTAGTCAGGGGAACTTGTGCTCAGCATTTCTATACGTTTCTTTTTTTTTTTTTTTTTTGGTTTGTTTGTTTTTTAGCATCAGTTTTTTTTCCTAAAGATGCTCAGACCTTAATTCCTCAGACAGACATATTTCACAATGTGACAAAGCTTTATTCACAGAATTTGAGCCTTTATTTTTCTGAGGAGGGGGCTAATCTATCTAACAGGCAAGACACTCAATTGGAAACTTGTGGTTTCCGTTTACATACACAGCACAGTTATTAGCAAATATCACTTACCAACATTATTCTGTCATCACAGGCAGTAATGCAAAAAAGGAAGGATCATTTTGATTCAGGTTTCAGATAAGCCTCCATCTCTGCTTCCTGTCTTAATAAGTCATGAATACTTTTGACCTTTCCTGACAGCAATGGAGTAGGAGACCCAACATTACAGGCTAGTCAGTCTGAAGGGTTTCTGGCCACAGATTTTAAGTGTGTGTAATGTAACAAAGATGGAGACTAAGCTTGGGTTAGAGATATCTTACTAAGGTATTTCAACAAAGCAGACATGACCATCATTCTGCCTGCTTTAATGCTGGACAAGACAAGTTGAAAAAAAATGGGATACTTCTTTGTACTTGAAAAACAAATTTGTTCTCAGAAATGATCCTACCAGTCTGTAAATACAAGATCAATGTATGTTTCATGCTATGATGGGGAAGTGAGAAACAATTTGGATTTAAACAAGTTAAAATTTAATTTTATTTGAGTAGAAGTTTAGTCAAAAAAATTTGATTTAAAAAAGGAAGACATTCAGGGGCAATAGGGAAGATATGAAGTTTTCTAGATGAAACTGCACTTTAATTAAATGTTTTAAGAAGAATGTGACCACCATACATCTGTACCATGAACTAGTTTACAGATGTTACTGCACAATCCTGGCTCACATTTCTGCACATCATAAACTATTTTTCACATTACATTAAGATATGTTCATTTTATTCTGATATGCATTGTGGGTTGAGTTTCCTCATTAAGAACGAAACTGATTTGTTGTAGTGTTGGGCTTGTTAAAAATGAGAGGTTTTTATAACCACAGTGGGGGGGAATGGTTTAACATCTTCTTGGGATGAGAAATAAAAAGAAAAATACTTTATTAATCCCGGAAGGAAATTCTAATTCTGTAGTCATTTGGTTCAGTTGGTTGGAGTTTTTCAGGCACTGGAACAAGCAGGATGTTTTCCACATCACCAAAATTATTTTCTGACTCAGACTGGTGTTTAACTGATGCTGGAGAATCGGACATAGTTGTCTTGAGCAGGGAACTCTGGGACTGACACCATCTGGACTTGGAACCAGGAGATGTGGAGGAGATGAGGTTGTGTTCAGGTCCTTGACTGAGCTGCAGGGTGACAGAGTGGTGGTGTGAAAGGAAAGCTGTAGGCTCATGATGCTAGCATGTAGTTCATTTAAGCTAGTAGTTCCATGTATCTTGTGCAGAGCTCTTTAATAGTAACATGTCCAGGGTGGCACCAATGCTGGATAACCAGTATTGCAACTCCTCCTCCATTTAGTGACTTGTTTATTGTGGTCTGCATGGACCAAAAGCTCTAAATAACTTTTTGGAATAAGAACAATAAAATATGGTTGGACAGAGTGAAGAAAAGAGGAGACTGGTAATGAAGAATGGGATGGATAAAATAAGACAGAAGTTAGTTCAAGTAAATCAGTAGGTATCAGAAACTGCAATGTCCAGCTGTGTTCTGTGCTGTTAACTGTGGTTTAAATGGGTTCTTTCAAATGTCAAAAACTCTGTTAAGCATCTTTTCCCCATTTTTTAAGATGTTAGAGGATTCAAGATGTAGATTTGGTAGCTTACAAACAAGGCTTTTAACACAAACAAGCTTAAATCATCAGCAAACTTTCTGAAAATCTGCTGAGATATGGGTGAAATGAGGACAAAGGGAAAATTTACATTTGACAAGGCGTCGAAAGTGGGTTTGGCCAAATTACCATTATTGAGTTATTGCAAAGCTGTGTAGGAACTTTAACGTTTCCTATAAAGCTATGTATCATCAGCAGTACAAGATGTGTTTTTTCATAAGGAAATGACTCTGTGCATATAGTTTGACCTACTGTTGCAAAGCTCCTGTTGTGGTCTGTGGATTGTTGAAGATGATAATCCTACAGTGAGCTACAAATACTACAGTATATAGTATAGGGCTTCATAAAAAAAAAAAAAAAAACTAGCAAAAGCTGTACTGCGTGATGCATAAGCAGGGCAGATTTACTCAGTGGCACTGGCTGAGAATTTTACCCGACTAAACTGTTTGCTGTAGAAGGAGGAAGTTCGGGATCCTCTATAAATTCCCTCTCCTTTCCGAAGAATTAAACTCCTCTTTTTTTACATTTTCATGAGGTGAAGCATGAGCAGAGTGAGACGGTAGGAAATAACTGCCAAAATAAAACATTAACCTTTACCAAATTACATTACAGTATGCTTCTCACTTTCTCCTACTCCAAAGATGATTATTTTAGCAACGTACATGCAAGTGTCTTAAGTTACATGCGGTAGAGACAAAGCCAAACTAGAAGCTGAAACAGCATGTTTTTGCTGCTCTGAAACTTGCGTTTTAATGTTATACTTTGGGCAAAATGTGTGACATTAATGCACAAAGACAAATCATAAAACAGATGTTCATTCTTTGTTCCTTTTCAGACATCAGGGGGTACTTACAGTCAGGAAGGGGATATTCTAATAGCTTAGCTCGGGACTGAACCAGAGAATGGAAATAATTAGCAACGTCTAAGTTTCCAAGGCTACGTCAGTCAAAATATTGCAATAAACAGTCTGCAACCAGTGCTTACACACCATCAGCTCACCATTCCTTGAATGAAACAGCAGCCTGTAACCATAAACCAGTTTTTAGTAACCAACACAGATTTCAATAGATAACTCTTTATTTCATGAGACAGAATTATTTTTGCTCCTGCTTTTTGCAAATGATGCTATTGGACCAGACAGCAAGAATGCTGAAGCAGATGGAGAGCACATGGAGCCTAACATGCAGGCTACCATGATGTTCAATCATGTGAAAAAGAAAACACATCTTTCATTTTGGAGGGTTTATTAAATAGGCGGTTTCGGAATCAAGGCATAACCATAGACTTTACGACTCGCACCCAAGTCAAAATGCAGGGGGAAGAAGCAACTTTAGCAGCAAGAACTAAAATCTTTACACTTTCTAAATTATGCTATCAGTATTGTTAAGGAGGGGTTTTGCCCCACAGCATTACTGCAGGGTAGGAAAGACGACCTCCCATTTATCTCTGGAACATTTTGCTCTACAGAGAAGCTAAATGAAGCACGATTCGTGTCTTTGCATGATTAATGGGTTTTCAGTGTCACAAAGCTGGATCAAATCTTACCAGGCTGTATCCCCATGGCAACGATTGGCTTGCAAGTGATGTTCCACTGCAGGGGAGCTTTTCCAGCATATAAACTAGCTCATGCTAACTCATCTTTAACACAATTCTCTGAAAATAAAAACATGGGAATAAAAAGATGGAACCTCAGCAGGTGGACAATCACACTATTTCCATATCTGACTGGAATCAAAATTGATTGCTGCTTGATTGGTACAATCTTTACAAGACAGCAGAAGGAATTCATATAAAACCTAAAACAGACAGAATAGTTTGTTCTGGTGGAATTGTAACAATTAACCATCTAAACCCAAGCATATCATATTTCATGCTTACAATTTCTGAGACATTTTACATCACTCTGTGGTAGAAACTTTATTTAAAACGTAGTTTTACAGCATATGATACTGGTCTCCTTCCCCTTGGTGAACACCAGAAAGCAGAAGATTACACTACGATAATTTTGACCTATCATAAGGTAATAAATAGTAAAAATACCAAAAACATACATTTTTTTCAGATTATGTTAAGACATAAAATAAAGACTTAAGATTTTAAATAGTGACTTTTCTGCATAGTTATTCTTGGGTTGGGCTAAAAAGGGTTAAGAAGTAATCCTGTGTGTTTACTACAAAGCAAGTTCAGTTGAATTTATTACATTTGTAAATGTATTTTTGAACTGTGACAGACTCCTCATCATCTCCTGCTGTGTATGTGTTTCTAGTGTTTCACACATAATGTACATAAAATAAAATCCATCACCTGAAGACAGCAGCACACTGCTGGACAGCTGCTATGAGGCAGATTTGCTTTGTTTTGAGTTTCATTAAACATCCTGATATGTCGTCATAACCAACATTTTGTCTCATTGATCATTGTTATCTGATTTCTTCATATGCAGCTTTGCAGAACTAAGCTATGCTCCCATATTCTTCTACAGAAGACGCTGTTTCCTCACCATCAGTGGCATGTTGGACTTAAGTAACTGAGGAAGCTAGTATTATAGCCTACCGTTTCTTTATAATCTTGAATACTTAAGACCTGAGTTTGTGCTTTTTTCTACATTTATGCAAACATTTCACACCAACACATTATTTCAAAAAGTAATATTCCCAAACTATCCAGTATAAAAAGCACAAAAGCTTTCCCTACTTAATCTACATAAAGAAAAAAACTCACGTTGGCAGAGGATGAACCGTTTTAACAAGCTCGTCTGGACACTTTACAGTGATGATTTTCTGTGCAGAAATATAACTTTATTTACACAAATCCAGAATAAAACTATTTAAACACATATATTTACATAAGAAATTCAGTCAGCTGTAAAATGTTAAAGTGGGGAGTAAATAGTACAAACTTCACACCTCATACCTGAACAGGAAGTTCATCCTTTTGTCTTTCATTGATGTGAAACAGTCTATAACCATATTATAAAAGTTTCCTTTGGCTTTCAGTTCTTCCACAACAACTGAATCAAAGGATATTTTGGCTAAGTTTACATTATTTTTCACAAAAAGCTCCTAATCGTCACCCTCCGTGTCCAGGCTTAGCTTAGCGGTTTTGATAAATGATTAATATTTGAATCACGTGGTCAAACTTATCTGACTTGATTGGTTTGATGCAGAGACACCACCAGCTTCCCTTGGCACAAACTCAGCTAATCCCACTTGTGTAACCTGCAGTCTGAGAGTTATGTGCTCTGTTGGGAATACATAGATAAAACTGCAGCTTACATGGACAGATATTTAGTTCATCCAATTTGATTCAATGTGATCAGAGATTCCAGCTGACATGTTTACGTGGAAACTCGGTAAAGACAGATTTAATATGACCGTAACACTTTTGACATGCACAGTGTTGTGACATGCTCCTCTTGATCAAATCCAAAATCCTTTTCGATTGAGGATGATCATATCAGCAGTATTGTTTGTTCTGATTAGACATTCAATCGGCTCCATGTAAACGTACAGATATGAGAATTTTGATATAAAATGCAGTTTTATCATAGAGAGCTTTAAAATTAAAGCTATAATTTTAAATTCTGTCTGAGAATTAAGTAACGTTTAGACACCTTTCCAGATTTTGGTTGAATTTTTGTACAATAGAAAATTTGCTCAATATGTTTGTGTTGCAGTTCATCTGTGGTTATATCTGACTTAAAACCTTTATCATATGACAAATAAAAAAAAATAGTTTTTAAGATCACATAGCCTGTACGTGATACAGTTTTGTGGTGAAAACTGCAACCCAGTGGATACAGTATTCAGTCAGAGGAGAAAGACTAAAAACACAAGAAACTAGTTTAGACACTGAAACTACCTGATAAATGGTAAATGGTGTTCACTTATATAGCGCTTTACTTTACAGATCCTGCAATCCACCCATTCACACAACCATTCACACACTGATGGAGGCAGAGCAGCCATGCACACCGGCGCTAGCCTGGGCACCAGGAGCAAGTCGGGGTTCAGTGTCTTGCTCAAGGACACTTCGACATGCAGACATCAGATGTAGTGGGAACCAAACCCATGACTCACCAATCAGAAGACGGCCACACTGCAGATGTCCACAGATGTCCTAAATGAAGCACTAAAACTTCTTAGTTATGGTCTAGGAATCATTTGATCCATTTGAAGGCATGGCATATTGTCCATAATAATTTCACACCTTCCTTCCATCTAGAGTAGGCTTCAACCCTTCTGCAAAAATAGAACATAAATGGATGGATTAATGAAATGCCTCTTATGCTCTGTTAAGTATCCATGCAGACTGTAGTAGCCATGAAATAAAAAACATCTGATTACACTTCAAATATTTTAAAGCTTTGTAATGGCCGCTTTTCCTGTCAAGGATGAGGAGACTGGTTTCTTAGATATTAATTAGGAGTAAGGAGAAGATAATATATGAAATTTCCACAAAAGGTCAGAGGACACACATTTTGCAGAAATGATGGTACATTTCTGAGTGGAAGGAGTTAAGTTGTCCAAAATGTAGACTTGAGTTGAACCATTTCACAAGCGCATACTGCATGTGAAAGGGAAAATTCCTCTTCAACAGGATGGCAGCTATGGTCATAGAAAATAGTAAAGATTCTAGTTTTAATACAGTGTGTTGTGTATGTTTTGCCACATTTATTCAAATGATGGTTTTAGACAAAACCCAAGAGTGAAAAGAACTTTACTGTCAGTGGAACGTCTGACAAAGCTGATTGGTCAAGCGGAAAGACTTTGCCAGAATTCTCAGGGGCGATGTATGCTGGGAGCTGACTTCCGACAGTGGAAAAATCCTCCCTGTGCTATCTCCTAGTTGTACTTCAACAATCCTCCCTCCACACTGCATGCTGCCAAGCCAGTGATGACTTCCCCCTCTTTGCTAACATGCAGCTTCACAGTCTTTGGCTCTTCTGCTAAAGTCATCCAAACCAACCCCCCCCTTCTCCTTTCTTTGGAAACTCAGAAGACATAGAAGGCCAGCGAAATAGAGACGATAACAGACAGCTAGTAACAATGTTTTTTCCTCAACAGAAGAAAATACATGTTCATGGAGAAAAGTGTCAAACAGTATTTTATTTTATTCTAATGTTTTTCCTCATGGAACTGTAGCGATGGGCTTTAATAAGTCTTTAATCATTGCTGATTCAGCCAGATTGTGATAGATTAGCTACTTTTTGTAAAAGTGCACTAACAACTTAATGTCTCCAAAGGCTTAATCGTTGTCTAGAACCTCATCTGGACTGCAGGGGAAAGCTGTTTTTCCAAGGCATGAAGCATATTTCCGTCTCACAACCTACACCCCCCCACTGTCCACACATGAGCTGGTATGCTGGAGTGAACTCAAGGTCCACTTTCTCTGACAGAAGAAAAATCAAACGCTTCCTCAGTGAAGAAAGTGAGGCAAAGCAATGAATGAATCATCACTAATATAGCCTCTCCACTTCTCTTTCAGTCAAGGAAAAAGCAGAGAGACGTATTACAAGGGAGGGTTTTTAAGTCAAGGAAACACCTAGAGTCATTCTCAAGCGGTTTTTATATCAAATTGCTTTTAACTACAAATCTTTCAGGGTGCATTTACACCATGACAGTCCACTAGACAGTCTGATTGGGGGCTTGTGGGGGTGGGGTACAATATTTTTTTCAGGCCAAGACTGCATTCTGCACAGCTAATTGAACCTTTTAGATCCACTCTCCTTGAAAAGAGGTACTGAATTAATAGCTATTGATGAAGATGAGAGACAGAATGAATAAGAAAACTCCTTCACCTCTTTGTTCATACAAAACAACTCTGAAGAGGACAGTCTGTCTCAGTGATGCTCCCCCTGTTGATAGTACACGGCTAATTCGACATCCATCTTGAATCCTACCTATGCCGTGAGCAGTCTCTAGCCAGTAAAAACTCTTGATTTATCTGTTGTTTTTTCTTTTTGTCCCTTTCCTGTACTCTCTCCTTGTGTTTCTTTGCTGAATCAGTCATGCTTCACAGTCATTGGTTTTATATCATTCTACAGTATAAATCACATTTCAGTGCATCCCAGATGAAAGCGTTGTACAACTTTATTTGTATAGCGCCATTTCACGAAAATGTCGTCTCAAGGCGCTTCACAGAGATTGGCCAATTAAAAAATATAGCCTTATATAGGGAACCAAGATTGCATCGAATCTTGACTTTGATCAAGATTTGATTAGAAGGTCGGAGTTGTTGTTACAATCGTCAGCTATGAATCTGAGCAAGTGGCCATGATTTGTGGAATACCTCAGGGGTCAGTCCTTGGAGTTTGTCTGTTCAACTTTTATATGCTACATTTATTTATTTTACATTTATTACAAAACTTTAACAGTTATGCAGACGATACACAACTCATAATAGATGTCACTATGCAATCAAATGAGGTTTACCTCAGACAGTCATATGACATCTTTAAACTAAACGTATTGGTTTGGACACTGTGCAGCTTCTAATTCAGAAACAGTTTTTCACTTAAAAACTTGGCTTTTTAAAGCCTTTTGAATCAAGAAGCTCAAAAGTCCTTAACTTTCAGAGTTTCCACAAAAAGCGTTCTCTCTGCGACATGGTTGGTAAGCATGTGAAAAAAAGACTTCAGAGATGGTTGGAATGAGTGCATCCATGGTTAGTTTACTATTGATCGGAGTGTAAATCCGTTCCAGTCCAAGCCACTTGTATAAGCTGAAATGTGTACATTGCTTTTTGTATACTGACTGTATTCAACAAAGTTAAACAGGCTCTAAGAAATCACAGCTACGGTGAGTTGTTTAAGATCATTTATCAGAGCCCTGACTGAATGAAAGCATTCATTATGATTGATCCTAAATAAACACGACATTTTCAGCTATATCTTCCTTTAATATTCATTCAACTGTCATCTCTAAATATGTAAAACTAAATATGTAGCACTGAAAAAGTGATATGTTCAATACCAGTTATTTATGTTCTAGAACACAATTTTATAATAAAATATTGATATTTGAATAAGATCAGAGATGTAATGAAACAACATCACAAACCTGCTAAATTATCTGAGAATCAACACAGAATATACAGAAGTTATCATCATAGGATCTAAAGAGGATGAGAGGAGAGGGGAAGGTCTTCCTGGGTGCACATTGCAGTGGGGGACTTTCTGGGGAATACTTTGGACTGGTGGAAAGATGGGAAGCCGGAGAGAATCCATTATTAGTGAGTTCAACTTTGGTTGTGTCTCACGGTTCATTTGTATAAATGCACAATCAGCAGTTTCCCCTGAAAATAGAAGCAGTATCCAACATGTCTTTTGTTCTGTCAATGCTGCTGATCAGGGATGTGAATAGATTTTAACACCCTACTAACCTACTAGGAGGCACTGTAGGGCACTATTGATCTATAGGAATGGACTAATAATGTCCACTCAGTAGAGTAACAACATCCAAATCAGTGATTCAGACTTTGTGAGAGTTCCAAACAAATTGGTCAGGTTGCACAACTTGTCCAAAAAAGAAAAAAAAAAAACAAAAGACGGGTGCCTGATGTGTGCCATTTGTCAGACTTTTGACACGTTAGGAGTGAAAACCTGTTGGCGGAACCCTGCAGTTGTCAGCTGGAACTATTCCCTAGACTAAAGATCCCCGTTGAGGTCTGCTGGTGTAATTCTTCTCACAATATGTTTTAATTTTCAGCTGCTTCTCATTATACTATACTCTGTATAATCTGACTGTGACTTGATCCAAAATGCTGCAAAGAGGGTTCTGACAAGAACTAGCAGAAGAGATCATATTTCTCCAGTTTTAGCATCTCTTCATTGGCTCCCTGTTAAATTTAGG
>JBAMHX010000014.1:25587150-25607055 GCA_037177515.1 Pseudomugil tenellus
TAGATAGATAGATAGATAGATAGATAGATAGATAGATAGATAGATAGATAGATAGATAGATAGATAGATAGATCATAAGTTGTGTACTGTGATGACTTCGGTGCACTCTGTAACATAATTATGATCATAATACTTCAATCTGTTTTTATACTGTATTTCTGTTGTGTGTTTTTGGCCTTTTAGGAGACTAAAGATGGAAATTAGCTTTAGCTGAAAATTTGGCTAATATGCATGTTCATATTCCTTCTCTTCCTTAATAATTTAATAAACTCAAAGTCAAATTTAACATTTGACAAACTTAACAACAAATGTAACAAATGGGAAGTTCCATTTAGTTATTTTCTGGACAAAAAAATAGACATATAAACAGCTACATGGTGTAGGCTATTTAGCTAAAAAAGCTCATTTGATTATACTAGCTAGTACTGTTTGCAATATTTTATCCTTCATTGTCAACAGAAAAGGGGCACAACATCATAAACTGGTCTGTTTTATACTTTGAAGTTCTATTTGTGTTTAACTATGAGTAAGCAGACCAAGTTAGTAGCTAGTTCAGCAGTTAGCTGCTAACGCTGTGTATCTTATGTTATTACCACTAAAAAATGTTTAATTGATGGAGCATAAAACTAAAGCAGTGTCACATGTATCACAGTGCTAAAGACCCTCATGGTCTCAAAGACTAATTAATTACTTAAAAATAATCCCTCAGCTGTAGCAGCCTGTTATGAATGCGCTTTCTGTCAAGCACAAAATGCATTAAAAATTATTCCTGCTTATCGATTGTATTGGTTTAATTCAGAGGCTGAGTTTGCTTTCAAAAATGCTTCATTTAGCAAAGTAGAAGTTAAAGGTATAAAACACAGAGCACATTTTACTCTAGGATGCTTCCTTCTCTGATTACTTACACATGGCCTCTATTTTTCTTTTTAATTGATCGAATTATCTGAAATTGAAATGTGTCCCAACAGCAGAAATATAAACATAAAACCAGTCACTAATAATAATAACTCATGCATTCTGTTACACTTATGATTTACAAATGACTCCAGTCAAATTCTACATGTTAAAAGACCCAGCTGTGTGGGCAACATGCAAAACTAATAGAATATTAATTATTTAGTGATGTTTTGAATTATGCATAGAGCTTGTTGCCAGGAGGTCAGGGGCTCCATGGTGATTCAGGTGTTTGTTTCTGCTAATGCCTGGCTGAATAAAAGTGCAGAAACAGGTATCATGCCTGTGCAGGAGTGTGCTGCTGTGTTTGAGACAACACAGGATGACTCAGAGGCTTGATGAGGAGATCCAGGCAGCTTGCTGTGTGCACAAGCCCTCTGTTGGTTATGTGATGAGAATGCAGTACTTGACAAAGATAGCTGCATTTGGTCTATTTTAACGTTATTGTGTGTCAAAACAGATTTTTTTTTAAAAGAAACTAGTGTCTTTCCATCTTAATAGCATGAAATCTAGAACAAAAAGATGTAAAGCAAAGACAATAAGAGGGGAGTTGTATAAGTGCTGTTCAGTATAAAGCACATTACAACAAAAAACTACCATTTATTTTATTTTTCGCTCTGTCCGTATTTGTTCTTTCACAGTGGTCTCTCAGAAGTAGATCCCTCAAGTTCAACCACAACCCGCAGCTGGTTCCGTAAGAAGCCTGTCCACCATCGTATACCTGCCACACAGCGCAGCAACTATGACCTGCGGGACCGAATCTGCATTGGAAGCATGACTGCTTTAGAGACCGCTGTCTACCAGCAGATTCCCACTGATGAGGCTGAGGCCCAGATGTTAGCCAGTGCTGATCTGGATGACATGAAAAGTAAGAAACATGCTGCATAATTATTATGTATTGTGATCCACTTGTTCTGTTATTCCCTATAAACATATTACTTCACAACAGGAATGAATTGTGGATAATTTTGTGTCAGCATAAGTGATCCAGAAGATACATGTTAGTCTAACAGTCATTATAAACCTAACACATGATTTCAATTTAGCAGTATTTTCTGAAACAAAATGGATAAAAAAGTTAATATTTGCAAGTTAATCTGCATCAAAATCATAGTTGCTGCCCTGGAGGCGCTTGGTACAGAATTAATTAAAGACAAACTCTGTAGCATCAGCTCTAAAAGCTTGAGAAAAGTGTTGCAACATACAGGGAAGTTAACTTTGATAAAAGCACAAATAAACTCTTGCCAATGCCGTCTTGCCTAAAATCAGAAAAAACACTATTGTTAAAATGAAAAATCAGTTGGTAAAGTCAGGAATTCAGCACACTGTTAACTGTAACAGTGGAGATGCTCATGTAGGCAAGAAAAAAATACATGCCCAGCTTTTGGTCAGCATTTCATGCCTGCAAGTGCTGCAAGTCCAGGCGGTCTGTTTAGCAAGTACATAGCAATCCAGAAGGACTGTTCATCAAGTAGAGGCAGATCAAATTGAGACATTTTATGCTGCCAGCATAACGTTCCAAAGAAACAAACAAAAAAACTTTTCTTACTGTAAGGTAATAATACAGGTGCTAAGTGTAATGTATGCAACTGTGCTTTTCATGGATGAGGACTTGTTGGTAAGACTAGAGAGGTCTTTAATGTGAATGGGATTTTCTTCCTGGTTAAATAAAGGTTAGGTAGACTAAATAAACTGGTGGCAAAAATGTGAAAGGACATGATTATTCTGCCATTTCTCAGGAGCACATTTGGTAGATTTGAGAACATTAACAGTGGTATTTAAGTATAAATATTGTACTGCTCTCTCAAATTCCTTGTTTGCTCTGGAAACATCCTTTCTGCTGTCAAATCAGTATGTTCTTCTCTCAAGTTTCAACCCCTCCCTTTTGCAAATCAGTTTGTTTCTGCTTTTTCTTAAAATTTCACAAATATTTATTTTTATCACTGCTATTAATTCCGGGAATCGCATATCAACTCGCAAAGACTGAATATACTCCCACAGAAAATAAAAGAAAAACATAATAATGTAATATGTGCCTTTCAGGGTGGGGGATGAGGGGAGGGGGCAGGGTGCAGGGACAATATCATTGGTCAGCATCTGAGATCTAGTTTCCTGTTGCTTTGTGGACTTTTGGCAGGTTCATCTCCAATAGCACAGAACATATCCATGAGGAGACATTTATAGAGAAAGCAGAGAAAGATGTGAGATTAGGATTTGAGCTTGAATACAGCTGTTAATGTTCTCAAATCTTGATATATGGCAGAATAATACCACCAAAGACAACCAGTCGCTTAGGCTTCACAAAGTCTGACACTGAAATGAGATGTGCACATGACAAAAAGGTATTGTTGGCTGTGGTCTATGAAAACCCCGTGACCATAGAAACAGACCATCAGCTGCTAGTCACTATTCTAAAAAAAATACTGCTGCAGCCAGACTCCTGAGGATGTTGTGGACAAAAGTGGAAAAATATATAATAATTTCCTACAAATTCATGATCAGCAGTTCTACTAACAGAAACACTTATAAGCTGCTCTTGAAACTGTTTGTTGATATTGCAAAATAAATGCTTTGAGAGAAATGATATCCTGATCACCCATTACGCCCTTTTCGATGATTCAGTTTCACTTTTCACCGTGCCACTGAAAAGTTGTCAGTAGTAACTGCTGTGTGTGTCGTGTCTTTTCTCTGCGTATCTTCACTATAATGTTTATCATCCGCTAGCTGTGCTTCAACAGCTTTCTAGCAGACATTACCAATAGCAGCTGATGTGGTTGCTAGGATATGAATGTCTCTGTAGTAGCTGATGAAGTCATGCATGAACATTTCACTATACACGTAAGACTCATCACAGGCCATAAAGTCCTCTCATCTTCAGCTCTCATTCTACCGGACACATGACTCGACAAAATACAAAATGCTGCAAATATGGTGTTATGGAAATTATTCTATGTCTGTTTTACGGTTCAGGCTTTTTTGCTCTAATTTAATCAGGCATGTTATTTGAACAAATGAAGAATTAAGTTCCAGTGAAATGATATCTTCATCTGCATTTTGGTTATTAGAAAATACCTCAACATGACATGCTGCAGTGGTGGAGCTAGAATGTTTTAGATTGGGGAGCGAGGGATAACAACAGTTTTATTAGGGCTATATATTAAAAAGGGAAATGATGGTGTTTGTCTCTCTAACACAAATAGTATGTGGACTAATTAAATAGAGCTTTTCTAGTCATGTTGACCACTCAAAGCTCTTAACGCTTTGAGTGCCAACGTCGCAACATTGCAACAAGCAACATTGCTGAATTAAACATTTATTTTTAAATATGGTGCTGAATGTTGTTACTGCTTTTCATCAGGAGATGGGGACATGTGTGGCTGTAATTTGAGCAGCATTTATCGGTGTGGTTCTGTTAAATGTTTTAGAGTAAAAGGAGTTTGTGTTGTCTGGCACCTTACGTCTTACGGGGTACAACATGCTCATTCCACTTCTCCTTTCACCAGCCCAAAGCTGCAGCCACTGACATGTCAGCCAAGGATTGATGTCTTCCAGGTCCCAGTTCCTTTGTTTGAAGTTCCACCTCTGCTATATAAAACACTGGATTTAGACCTTCTGTTTTAATTAACAATTAATCAATTCCTCTCTTCACCACTCAGCATGAAAAAAACAGATTTCATCACATTCGCTCTCCTAATCTCAATAACCTCACACCTACTTGTAAATACAAAAAACCCACTGTTACAGCCTCTAAGGCACCAGTCACCATCAACATGGCATTGTTGAAGGGCCATATTATACAAAACTGACTTTTATGATCTTTTATGATCTTTTTCTATTATTAGTAATTGTACCTTAAAAAGATATCAGAAGTAGTTTTAATTTTTCATCCATGCATTTTTGTAGTTTTATCACTTTAAAAAGAAGAGTGCAGCTTAAGCAGAGCAAACTGCACCACCACTTCAACACGGCATGGTGGAGACTGCCCCCTCCCCTACCTGAAAACTTTAGTATGCCAACTCCTCAAGGAAGTATGCATGTGGCGGCTGCGCTCTCCTCAACAGACATACGTGTACCCATAAATATAGATAGAACTAGACATGCCATGATGGAGTTCCGAATGGGCTTATTGGTCAGCCATCTTTTGTCAGGCAGCTAGCTCACAGGATCTGTGGAATCTCAATGAAGTTGGGTGATCTGCACAAACGCAAATACAATTTGTTTTTTCTAATATCATGACGGATTTACAAACTAGTTGGTTTCTTACTAAAATGTTTAACTTGGCTATCATTCAGGATAGCTGAACATGTTGTAATAGCAACCTTTGCATAAAAAAGGAAAATACCACAGTTGAGAAATGCAATTATAAGAATTATTTTTACTGACAGCAGTGACGATTTTTATTAAATGTTTCATGTATTAATTATAATATATATGGATGTGATTTATCTGATTGTAGTTATTAGCTGGGGTATTTTTCCCAAAACCATTGTTGCTAGCATAATGTGTTGCTGTTTCCCATTAACAGAAGATTAGTGGCAGCCTATGGATGCTCTAATCGCTGGTCTCTTGAAACAAGAACCCGTGGGATCACCTGTCACTTGTAAGATATGACAATATAATAAATATGTTTAGGATAACTGTTAGTTATTGAGGTGTATCACAATTTTAAAATCTTGAGTTGTATAATTAGTCAGCCCAGTTTAGGGCAGGAATGTTTTTAGAGGGATTATAATCTGTGCTGGTTTCAATAGAAGGATGAATACATTTCTATAAATGAATATACAGTATGTACTCTGGAAACTAAAGCACTTTTTATAAGACCTTTTAAAAGAATACCCTTTGGAAGCTACCTATTATCTGTGAGAGTCAAACAAATTATTCTTTGTCTATTGTGATTATTTAGATGTTTTTTTTTATTTTGTAGCAAAGCAAAATTTTAGAAAATCTTGTTTCTACTTAGCTTAGTAATTTTTATACAGACAATATTCTTGAAAGTTTTCTGTCTGGTTTTAGGGTAAATCACAGTACAGAGACAGCTTTGACAAAGATTTTAATTGATTTTGGATTAAATTATCTAAACATATCTAAACTTTCTAAACATGTGACAGTATTGGTTTGACTGACTTTAAGCACTGATTTTGGGACAGTAGACCCCACTATTCTTTTAAACAGACTTAAACACTTGGTTGGCCTCTCTGTTACTGTGCACAGATGGCTTACACCCTACCTCACAGACAGACAGTTTATGGTAAGTTTAGATACCTGCTCCTCTCAGGTTCATGAAATACATGTGGTGTGCTCCAGGTTTCCATTTTATGTTCTGTGCTTTTTAATTTGTACATGCTCCCTCTTGGAGGTGTCATCAGGCAACATGGAATCAGCTTCCACAGTCATGCAGATGATACACAATAATTGCACCGTAAAGCATTTTGAGCTACAACATATATATGAAAAGTGCTTTATAAATAAACAAAGTTTGATTTGATTTGAAAACAGCCTCAACCACAAAGATGTGGTGGCAAAGCAGTGGCAGCATTGTAGAGGTCAGCAGGAGCAAAACCGAGTGAAGGAGCGTTTTTTCATTTACTCATGGTGCCAAAGTACGTTGTCAGGTTCTAGCTAGCTCCGATTTCAAGGAAGAAGACATGCAGTTTGTCCAGCGGTATTGACGTTGGTAGTGATAGTGAGTCCACACACCATAGTCCACAATCAGCAAGTTGTTTCACCTTAGTGTGCCGTGGTGGACGAATTCTGCAAACGGCAAGCTGTGGACGTAATCATGGTAGCAGGGGGACTCTTAACACTGCAAGTATGGGTGAATGTAGTGGGGATGAAAACAACTGTGGTTGTCATGGGAGATGCAGAAGTAGCATTCATAGCCACATAACGACACGGTGATGATGGCTGGCAGTTCTTAAGAGAAGACGGAAGAATATCAAATGTGGTTCTGATATTTTGACGAGGCTGTTGGTTATTGTGAAAACAATCTGACAAATTCTCTTTTTCTGAATGAGGAATTCTGGAGCCTCATCACCAATGAAACAAACAGATATTCCTACCAGTTCTTTGAAAGTGAAATCTACTTTCATCCCAAATTTTGGTTCATACTGAAGATATTTCTCATTTACATTATGCCTTTATCTGAAACTACTTACAGGTTATAACCTTGTGAAACCTTGATATCAAAATTGAATATTTTCCAATATGGCCACTACCTTGTGTCATAATTGTCATGCCCTGTTCCAGCTCCAGACTTAATTAGCCCCATCAACTGCCACTAGACTCGTTATCCCTGACTCAACTCCCTGTCTTTGGATGTACTTACTTGGATTTACTTCCTGGTTTTGACCCTTGTCTGTTCCTGGACTTCCCTCGGCCTGATTCTCTGGTTCTGACCCACGTGTGCTACTGGTTTTCCCTCGGCTCGCTTCCACAGCTTTGACCCATGCCTGGCTTAAGGATATTAGACTCTCATTGTTAATAAAACTGATAACTATTTCATCTGTTCCCGGTGTCCTACATTACAGAATGTCCGACCAACACCAATCATCGAGATCCAGGAGACAACGATCAGACCAATCAGATCTCATAAAAAATGCCCTGCCCATTTCTAAGAGGATCCTGATGACATTGCAACACGGGTAGTGAGATTAGCGGTTAGAAGAGAGTCTTCTGGCACAGATCCAACCCGTTAGACTTTACAGATGACATAATGTACCAAAGGTTCAGATTTACATCAGATGGGATGAGATACATATGCAGCTGTTAGAGCTTTTTTAGCAAACACATCGTAGTCAGGCGCTTACTGTTCCGCAGATAGTGCGCACCGCATTACCGAAGTTTCATCCACACAACAGATACGGTAACAAAGCCTTGTCACTGACCACTCTTAATTATGTTTTTATATTTTATACTTACTTGCTCAGATGTTCTTTTAGCTCCACATGGGTTGCATCTAAAACGGAGGTTTATAATGATTGGTAATCCTTTCCACATAACTTAAATACAGTACATTAAGTTATGGAACAACAATCATATTTATAAATATAACACGCTCACATGGGAGTGGATCATTTAAAGAACTGGAAAATATTACAAAGATAAAGTATTCCCAATAATGTTTGTACTCTATAATACAAGGATCTGAGTGGTGTCAGTTTATATTCCCATTAATTAATATCTGATCTGACGAACTTCCGCATTAAGGGAGTTGCCATTTTCTGCCAGCATTTTCTATTTTCGTCCTGCTTTTGTTGCATCAACAATATTGCTTTTGCTTACATGAAACAACACAAACAAATAATCTGTTGTAACATCAAATGCAAAACTGCTGGAACTGGGCATGTGAATCACTGGCTATGTCTGCTCTAATCTAGTGGTGGTGGTGTACTGGGTCCTTGTTTGGCATGAGAACTGATGATACTGGAGTTTGGATCCATCTCAGCCTTTGTAACTACTTTAAAATAAACAAATAACAAGCATCCTGTAGCGCAAACCCCATTTATGCAGAAGATGCAAAAGACGGATATGCAGCAGCCAAACAGTTTGGTCTGTCAGTGAAGTGCATAATTTGGTCCGTTTTTAATGGTGCTTGGATACATGTCATTTGACACAGAAAACTGAACAATACCACTTGAGGGCAGTGTTGGGTTGTATAGCTGATACACAAACAGCAAAAGGAACACCAGAGAGAAGAAGAACAGAAAGAAGACAACACAGAAATCAAATAAAAAGTAGCCCAAAGAAGCAGAAGTTAAGGAGAACAGCAAAACAAAAGAAGAATAAATAAATAAAATTGTGTATTTATTCTTTTACTTCTTTTAATAATTTTTATTATTCTAAACAACTTTATAGTGGTACATTACCACTACCAACCAGTGTCAGAATGTGAAGTGAACTCTGAAGTCAACACTGTCCACTTATGAATAAACCCAACAACTATGGCAAGATGCCTGTTCGAAATGTGGATACCGAAGTACTCTATGAACATCTCTATAGTTTATTTGCAGCTTAAATGTGAACATTTTCCAAACCTGAGTTGATGTGTATTCCCTAAATATGCTCACTGAAAACTAAATATGACATGATTTCGCCACATTAGTTTAAAAAGGCTACTATTGTAGGGATAAAAGAGAAAGGTTAGTTAAATAGGAAAAGCTTACTAGATTAGTGTAGTTGTTGTGTCTCTTTGTGGTCTGAGATATTTAAAAACTATTTTTATATTAAGTCATTCATCTGCCACATAATAAGCTCCACTGGTAAATCAGGCCAACACACTTGATTGGTAAATGTAAATTAGACACTGGAGGGCAGGGCAACAAGAATGTGTTTTTTTTTCACTGAATGTTGAGTTGATTCCTGCTGAAGTGAATCATTGACAAATATTGCTGCCGGTGATGTGGATCTATGGTGGGGCCTCCCACATATTCTGCTTCATGAACACAGCCCACACAACTCGTGGCTCCCACATACTCGATTTAAAATAAAGAGAACATGATATCTCAAATGTTAGAGAACAGCTGCTACGGAAAATTCTTGCACAATATTGACATGGATTTTCTTTCAATTTTAAATCAAAACCTTTGGCTTTAGAGTGTTGATGCATAAATGTAAGATAATGTTACACTTATTAAAATACAATTTTTTATTAAAGTTGTAGAAGGAAACAGCAGTTACAGTTAGCTCGGCTAAAGGTAACAGACTTCATCTTGCTCGATATGTGCCAAAATAATTGTTTTTGTCTTTTAAAAGAAGTACTGTAGAAGATAAAACTGTTGATTTTCAAGTATAAATCTGTGTTTAAAACTTAAGTATAACCCATGTAGAAACAATAAACCGTTGCAAACTAGATACAAACTATACTAAATAAAATCAGAGTAAACTTTTCTGTTCTAGAGTCACGCATCACTAATTAACAGAGGCTACAGTCGATTCCCCTTCACAGGCAACCCTGCCTCCGGCCTTTCCTGCTTTAGCAGAGCAGAGTGGTCATTGACTGTTCAGGACCCATCTGGTACCAAGAAATGGGGCATTGGATTTGTAGACAGTAGTGCTTCACATTGACAGAGTATGCATTTCACCAGTTAATGTTGTTTCATAAGGCTTATCTTTATTGTCTGCACTTACAATGAAAAAAAAGCTAAGAATGATAATGATCCTGACTAAAATTATATATGAGTTAAGGCCAAGTTAACTGGATCAAGATCTGGTAACAATGGAGACCGTTGGAGTACAGCGCATTAATTGTCATATTCAAGAAAGTAACTGGAGATGATGTGAGCTTTGTGACATGGTGCATTAGAAGATGCAGAACTATGGTAATAAAGGAATGAACATCATCAGCAGCACTACTTAGGCTGGCTGTGGTGGTTAAGCCATATTATGTTGGCACTAAGGAGCCACAAGAAGGACAAGATGTATCTCAAGAAAATATCCCCCAAACTATTACATCACTTGCGGCAGCCTAAACTGTTGGTACTTTCAAGGATGGATCCATGGTTTCATGTTTCTTCCATCAAATTCTGATCCAACCATCGGTTTCATGTTCTTAGTTGACAGGAGTGCCACCCAGAGTGATCTCCTTGTGCTGTGGCCCATTTGTTAAAAGTTGGACCTGTTGAATGTTCAGGGAGAAGTGCAGTCTTCCTCCAATTGGAAAGTGGTGGATTGATACCAGGTTTCCTCCTGACTCCTCTTGTCTGAAAGTCCTTGGGCAAGACACTGACCCTCCATTGCCCCTCATGCGCCTATAGTTGATTGAGTGTGTGTGTGCATTGGTAAATGTAACATACAGTGTAAAGTACTTTAGGTAGTCAGAATGACTGAAAAAGTGCCATATAACAGTATATCTATATTATCCATCCATCCAGTTCCTACCGCTTATTCCCAAACGGGGGCCGCAGGGGGGCTGGAGCAAATCCCAGCAGCCAACGGGCGAGAGGCGGGGTACACCCTGGACAGCTTGCTTGTCCATCACAGGGCTACACACATAGACGAACAACCACACATACACACACACTCACACCTAAGGTCAATTTAGAGTCCCCAATCAGCCTATCCCCAAGGTGCATGTTTTTGGACTGTGGGAGGGAGCCGGAGAACCCAGAGAGAACCCACGCCAACACAGGGAGAACATGCAAACTCCACGCAGATAGGCAACCGCCCGAGCCGGGGATTGAACCAGCAACCTGCCTGCTGTGAGGCTACAGCGCTAACCCTATATCTATACTATATAGGTAATATATATAACATAACTGTTTTTTAAATATAACATAAAAATGTATGTATTCTGCATATCTTGGTTGGATCCAGTGCTTATTTGACTTCCTGTCGCATTTCTGTCATCTCCAACCAGTCTGTCTCTTCTTGTCTGACCTTTTGACATCAGCAAGTGATCCAGCGAACTGCTGCCCACTGGATATTTTCTCTTTTTCAGACTATTCTCTATTAACCGTAGAGATGGTTGTGTGTGAAAATCCCAGTAGATCACCAGCTTCTAAAACAGACCAGCAACCATGCCACATTCAGTCACTTAAATCCTCTTTCTTCCTCATCCTAATGCTCAGTTTGAACTTCAACAAGTTGTTGTCACCATGTTTAAATGACTAAATGTATTGAGTTGCTTCCATGTTGGTTGGCTGAGTTGATAAAATGGCAACTGCTTGGATGATTTTGTTTGCCCTCATCCTTTCACTTTGCGTCTTGTAACTCTTTTTTTAACAACCAAAAAAAGAAAAACTAATACTGTGAAGATTCTTACTGTTTGTGTTTAGCTAAAGCAATTCTAAACTACCTTGAACCATACCAGTGAGACCTTGTTGACCATTTCTTGTGCACTAGATATGATCAGGTTTGTTAAAGCACATTCATTCAGTCATGTTTTAATTTTTGTCCTTGAACTGGAAAAATAATGTTCACCGACACACTTACTTTGTATGCAGGTGCGCATACAAATGCAAGAGTAAGTCACAAAACATTTAGGTTGACAGGTATGTTTTTGGTACACCAACTGCTCAGTCCAACATTAAAACCTCAAGTGATGCATGGTTTTCAAGGAGACACAGAAACTGTGATAGCGCAGTGACAATTATCTCTGTTGGAGGAACACATTGACATTGTTCTGTCCTCTTCAGCAGGTGGAGTTTATTTTGGTAACTATATGAGCATAGCTGTCAATTTTTCCATGTGTCTGTGGTGTGTAATCTTCTCTTGATTCAGTTCAGTGAATAGTGCCCGCCTATGGAACTCAACCTTTACCCTCTGGAACAATCACAAGATGTGAAGCACAATGGAAACATAGGGCATCTATTTTCCTGTTCCGCTTTGCTCTTCCTTACTTTTCCAACAGCAGCAAAGATCAATAGAAAGTGGTCATCAATAAAAAAGGGTGGAACCAACATCCAGCTGACAAGCATCTCTCAAAATACCCTTCCATGCCTCATCAAGTCTTCTTTTTAAAATTTCAGCCTATGCAAACGTTTAACCGTTTATGTTCCTCTGTTTGGGGTTCAAGTAGTGGGACATCTTCCTGAAGGCTTCACTCCAACTTTGTGTTTTATTTGGATAAAGTGAGATATACTGTTTTATACATTGAGGATTGTGAGTTTTGTTGGACTTGTAGGTGAATATTTGTCTTGACCATTTCCAGTACTTTTCATATTTTGTTGAGAAGAATTTCTCAGAAGTTAGCATTTCTGGATTGCACACCTTTTTTCTTTCTCTCAGTAAAGTTGTTTGCAATATTCTAGTTGAAGAAGTTAGTTAGCTGCTGCTGAGAGGATAGAAGTTTAAAACTCATCAGGACACTGATCCAAGAAGAGCAGCGGTGTCCATGAGTTGTAAGTGCTGAATGAGCAGTGTGTCCATTTGGAGAGAGGTGGATAGGAGGAGACAGCAGCTGTGGAGATGACAGAAATTGAGGGACAGGAGAACCATGGACATGGGACTTCTGATGGGTTTTTGGCTGACAACCATGAACCAGATTGCCACAGCAGCGTCCAAAAAGGCCTGGGTACCCCACGGCACCACCAACATCAGCGCCAAAGCTCCTTCTCGAACATGGATGGGTTTGAGGACTTTGAAGAGTTTGTTTTGGACTTTGACGATTACGACTTGCTTGAGTCAATCCATTCCCAGTTGGGTTCGCCACTGGAACCAATTCGTAAGTTTGGCTTTTTGATTTAGTTTGTTTTACTTCTAGAGATTAACATCTCACTGGGTTGCACCATTTAGAGAAAAGTTTACATACAACTGACAGAATAATTTTGTAGTGTTTCTGGAGGAAAAGACACATGAATAATAATAGATTAGATCTCATAATATTCTAGTGAATGATAATTTCACACCTGTGAGGGCTCATTCATGGCCACTCACTGAATCCACAGTATTGACTTGATTGACTTGGGGCTTCACTGCTGCTATTTTCTACTTGTATTGATCCTGTGGCCTCCATTTGGCTTTAGGCTGTGAAACAGCTGGAGCGGAAAGACATTTCATTGACATGCAGTTGTGTTTTATTTTCTCTATATCAGTCTCATGAAATATTTATCCACCTATTATTAATAATACATAGAAGCTATTCCTCCCAGAGACACTGTGGCATTGTCTTCACTATAATCCTTGGTCCCAAGCAATTTTTCCTCTACGTTAAAACAACACACTGCTCTTCATCCTCTTCCTTATTGGTTTGGTTAGGCTCAGGAGATGCATATATCTTAAAAGCTTTAACAAAATTTGATCCATTGTCTGTAACAGCGGTTCTGATCTGCCGAGAAAGGGAAAATGCAGAGTGAATCTGTTTAGTTTCCAAACGTATGCCATCGTATGTAGGCCTGCCCTTTATTCTTTTGCATGCTGTTGCAGCTTTCTCTCAGTTAATGTTGCCCGGATTGACCCAGTGTACTGTGATTCCCAAAAAGCTTCTGTTAGGGCTGCTCCATAGATCTGCAGTGGTTGACACGTAGTGCAAGCACTCGATTGTTTTCTTTAATTCAATCTCCATTTTTGGTAGCATTCATCCAGAGACCTGTGACAGTTTGAAGATCTGTTATTGGGTGCCTATATCCTGTTAGTGGTGTCTTTCTGAAAGTAGGAGATTCCACAGTATTGAAGGGCAGTATTTCTTCTACAATGAACGAAGCAACAAATTTGTCCATTTCTTGTTTTGTTAACTGTTGCAACTGAATCTTAAGCTACTTATTTTGACTTGGATTCAACATCCCATTATTTCCACTGGGATCTTGGGTTATTACAAAACATTAGCATGTTTTCCTCTTAAATATTTGGTGAGGTTATCAGTCTAGTTCATGGTGGTAAACAACAGTTTTTCACCAGGACACAGTGTACACCTTACACTCACATTCCTTCTTTTAATGTTGAGTTTCTTCTTGTAATGATGAGTTGAAAGTAAAAACCTCCATCCCTCAAAAGTTAATGTTGGCTGTTTCTCACCCTCCATAACACCAGCAGCTGTGTCAGGTTCTGTGTGGCCTACAAGCTTGTGAGTTGTGACTATTATGTAATCACGCATGCGGCTGGGAAAAAGGTGTTGCTCCTAGATTTAAAGTGCCTGTTCTTTAGGTACAGTATGTATTCCTAAAAAAAGTAACATTGTGCTTAACTGAAACATCAACACACATTTTGTTACTAAATTTTCAGTAGTAACACGTTACACTAATTTACATGGAAAATGTACTTAAAATTATTATGTTATACCAATGTTGTGTACAATGCGTTACTTAGGAACACAACATTTGTGTTGATCTCTGTTGAATCCTGAATTTGACTCAACTAACCACTGGGGGTTCAATCGAACCCAGGTTAAGAACCACTGCATTAATGATATATGAAAACCCACTGAGATAACATTACATAACATTATGAGGGGCTGGCTTACCAATAACTTGCAGTACCAGAAGTTAGACTTGAATGATTAATATGCTGTAACTTTTTGGCAAGTGTGGACATTCATGATAGAGTTGTATAAACATATGTTAACACTCCCACATCCATGCGGGACAAGCATTGCAAAGCAGCGCATATCCTATTATGATTACATACTTTTTTTTGATGAAAAGACACTTCTAAGACAAGTGTGTGTCCTATCAGAGAGTCTCACACTATCGCATGCTGTTGTCATGCTGTTCAATTGTACAGCTTTGTGTCGTCACATGTATCAAAGATTGTAATGGAATGATGTATGTCACGTCTGATTTGTTTTGTGTGAATCTTGGAAACTTACTAGAAAGAAGTTTGGGCTTATTTTAGCATGATACATCAGTAAGAGCTCAGCCAGTTATCTCGTCATGTTACAGAATCCTTCAAAACCTTCCGGGATCCAGACGGTGATCTGGATCACCTCCTAAATTTAATCACTAGTTCATCTTGTTCTGGATATATCCTGAAAATGTCATGCAAATCCGTCCATAACTAATCTAAAAGGACATAATTGCTCGCCAAGCCAGATGTGGCAGGCCTTGACTTTGACATGTGCTATAGTTGGAGACCAAACTAACCAGCTTTTTATGAACATGAGAAGAAGTTAATGCCTAAAAACAGAAAATGTAATAAAAACTGCACTGCCAGAGCATCTACTTGGGAGGTTCTTTTTTTTTTTTTTACTTGTCTTGTCCAGCATAGAGGCAGGCAGAATGAGGATCTGTCCGCTATATCATGCTGAGCAAATATATTCAAGAGGAACTATATGGATATACTTGTATATAAATTTCCTCTTGACAATCTGTATTCTTTATTTATTTTATTTACATCTTAGTTAGATAGAGATTCCATGTGTTGCTGGACCTGACTGGAGGGGACAGAAAAAAAGATGAGAAAACAAGAGAAAAGGAAAGAAAACACAAACAAAACATAAAGAAGAGACAGAATCACACCTCAAAGAAAAAACCGCAATCTAACCACCCATAGGAACGTCCAGGACCCCAAGCCTGCCACCCGACAGGACACAGCCTGCCCCGCATGAGATGCCCCCTCCGGAACGCATACATCAACCCATCCACACAGAGCCCACCCCCACCCCTACGAACCCCAATCCCCAGGTACACACACATTTCTTCACACCCACACATTTGTACTCACACGCAGTGCCCCTGTCCAAAGCTCCACACACATCCCAATACACACAGTCACATCCACACACTTACAGTGACCCATCCACACCAACACCCCCTCCCCTCTCCAACCTGTGTCCCCTCCACCAGGACTAAATGATGGAGCGAATCACAGGGGACCAGACGGAGTGAAATTCAGCTAATTGGTCCTTTGAAGAGGCAGACATTGTCTCAATACTGAGACAATCCTTTATTTTTCGATTGAGGGAAGTTTATTATCTTTTTATTTTGCAGGATGTCGGGGTTGTTCCAGATGGGTGTGAGTTTACATGGAATAAGTGCAGACTTAGTTAGTTTCAGAAATTCCCACCAAGCCATTAAGGAGGAGCTGATGTTAATACTTTTAAAACACTTATATCGTTTAATGGTTGAGCTGATGAATGGCAAGTCAGAGACAATCAAATCCTCACACAATGCTTGCTCTACATCTAGCCATGGATCATCCAGATAACTTGGTTTAAGCCATTTGGAGATGTATTGCAGCCTGTTAGATATGAAATAATGATTAAAGTTAGGCAGGTCTAATCCACCTCTGTCTTTAGTCTGTTGTAACGTTAAAGGCTGATACGCGATGGCTTGTTTTCTCAAATGAATTTGGATATGTGGGAGTCCAGTAATTTAAACCAGCCTGGAAATGGTTTATTTTGTATCAATGAAAATAGATAATTAACTTTAGTTAGAATCATCATTTTAATCGTGACTACTCTCCCCATAAGCGATATGGGCAAGCGCCTCCATAGAGAAAGATCATTCTCTATTGTTTTTAATAGTTGATCATAATTTAATTTAGTTAATTCTTTTAATCGAGGTGATGTATTTATACCTAAATATTTAATGTTTCCAGATTGTATTGTGACATTGGATATATTTAGTAAGTTACAGTTAAATATAGGCGAGGTTAAGTTAATGGGCATAACTGTGGTTTTTGATCAGTTAATAGAGTAATCTGATATTGATGAGAATTTATTAATTAATGTGATTGTCTGGGAAAGAGATGATTGTAAGTTCTGGAGAAAAAGTAAAACATCATCTGCATATACACTTATTTTATGTTCCATCGTTTTGGTATTAATTCCTTTAATTTCCATGTTTTGTCTAATGGCCGCTGTTAGAGATTGGTTCAGTGTTGGTTCAGTGTGTCGCTAGTGTGCATAGATAAATGTAGTGTGTTAGTAAGAACAGGCCTGCACTTAGAACTTATCTGAGAAGAGTTATTAGCATGAAGTGATATGCAGATTAATACTGAAATATCTATTCATACAATAACAACATTTATGAAGAGAAAGTTCCAGAATAGGTAGGAAATACCACTTCTGCCTGCCATAGACTCATGAGAAATGATGAGCAGCATGCAGCAGTACGTCACAACCGTGTTGTGAATGATGGAAATATTTCAGTGCCAGGAAAAATTTGCTATTTAACATCTGTGAAGTAATCATAACACAGAAGCAAAGGTGATGAGCCAATGAGGCCATATAAAGAGGAAAGGAGGAGGACAGGTTCTATACGGAGGAGACAACCATTACTCATGCAGGGAAATACAGTACAGGTATTGTATGACAGATAAAGAGTGGAGTTGGTGGATATGTGTAGCAATTTTACTGGTTTGGGGTAAGTGATTTACATCTTTCTGCTGCTTATTTAAGGTTTTGTGCTGATCTTTAATCGAGAGAAGTTCCCCATCATCTTAAAACTAACGCTTCCTATTTTGCTCTAATGTGCAGTGCAGTAAATATGAAATAAATAATTAAATAAGTAAATAATACAATAAATAACTGCATGCACTTCCCAGCAGCCAGGGGTATACATACCTGATGTCACCTCAGTTCCACAAGCCTAGATTCAGGCAGATAAGATTACCTGCAGAGTAGATCATCACTTATGACCAGGTGTGTTGGAATGACAGTTTGAAATTGCAAAGAAAAAAAACTAATATTTTACCACTAAGACAGAAAACAATAAAATGAATATGTCTTTTATATGTGTGAATATTGCAAATTAA
Organism: Pseudomugil tenellus; assembly: GCA_037177515.1. Classification (NCBI taxonomy): domain Eukaryota; kingdom Metazoa; phylum Chordata; class Actinopteri; order Atheriniformes; family Pseudomugilidae; genus Pseudomugil; species Pseudomugil tenellus. Next base: position 25,605,232 of record JBAMHX010000014.1, read on the forward strand.
AAATTAATTTTGGCATGTGCTCACTGAAAGAAAAAAAGGCAATTTAGATGACCTATGCCAATTTTGACAAAAATTATCCACCAGGCTCAAAAAAAAAAAAATACCAGCAAAATTATTTGGATAATTTCTTGCTTTAACCCCTGTTCTTATTTCAATGCCTCAAAAAAGGACAAATGTATTTACTGGATGGGCTAAACTGAACTGGCATCTAATTTCAAACACTTCTAAAGATGATATTTTTCTTTTGCTGTTAACGTAACTCTAAAACTGAGTTAACAGTAATAGAAATAGAAATATTGAGAGAGAGCGTTTATATGAAAGAGATTAATACAAAAACATACATAAGGAATAAATCAAGACATAGGAAAATAAACACAAAGACATGAGTAGATAAGAAACTGAACATTTGGAGGAGTGACATGAAATTAAACACTTTACTCACTTCCTGGTTGTGTTTTGGACCAAAGAAATAACTGGTTTAAAATAAAAGACACTTGTTCATCAACTTCAGGAATGCTATTTTACCGATTCCGATGGTTACAGAGAAAGGCAACATGTAACAGTGAAACTGAACATGGCTAGCTTTAAACCAAGGGACAACTTCTGCTGGTTAAAGCCGATGTAAACATGCCAAAAATTGAAGTTCACTCCTCATCCACTAGGGAGTCAGTCCCCATAGACTCCCATCAGCTTTACAACTTCACAGCAGAAATATGCCTTATTTAATTTCAAAATAATTAAATATGAAACAATAGAGGGCATGTTCTTTTTATTGACCGGTATCCAGTGTCAGGCTGCAAGATGGCAGAGTGTAGCAAAGACTGCTAATTTTAGCCTATCACTGGTACTTAGCTCTGGCCCAACTACCTCTGTTTCCTAGTTACATCCCATTGGTTACCTCTGTTAGCTCTTTGCTACAAGCAGCTCTGAATTTAATAGATGTGAATCATCCACTTCCACACTCACAGCCCCTTCTCATCCTCCCCTATATTTGCCCATTTTTGTGTTTTCTGGGAGCTTTCTGAAACTTATGTGTGACATCATGGAGGCTTCGTCCATCTTTGATTAAAACTCTATATACACACAGGATTAGAATTATCTAACGGATACCTGGTTTGTGTTAGAAAAGGATGATAGTTATTATCCCTTTTTTGTTTTACAGCATGACCATCGCTACCCTTCAGGGACTGTAGAGTTTGCATGTCTTTTTTTTACTGAATTATTGTCTATGAGCTTGCATATACACACGTCGCGTGTTTTGAGAAGGAGGGCTGTCTGTGATTTTATAAACAGCTTTGTTATCAAAGAATTTACTCTGCCATGTACAAGTATGTATGTTGTTTCAGGGCCTATAAATATTGGTATACAATTTTTTTCCTTATTGGTGTCATAATAGATTTTAGGGTTTGGACTTTTTGTGTCGTCTTTGTTTCCTGTTTTATTTATTACGTTCGCTTGTTTTATCTGTTTGCTTTATTTCCTGTTCATTAGTTCTGCTGGTTTTACTGAGTTTATCCATTTCACCTGTGTCTTGTTTTGTGCCTGTTGTTAGGTATTTGGATCTACACCTCCACTACATTCATAACAACAGGTGTGGATGTTGTTCATTTAATACACAGAAGCATACCAACATATTATATTAGGTTCATGCTTTTGAGTTGTTCCCTGATAAAGTAGTTATAAGGTTTCTTTTCACTTAATTTTAAACTGGTGGGTGTTCTGTACATGGACACTTCATCCATCCACCCATCCATTCATCCATTCATTCATTCATTCATTCATTCATTCATTCATTCATTCATTCATTCATTCATTCATTCATTC
>JBAMHX010000014.1:25607155-25618788 GCA_037177515.1 Pseudomugil tenellus
CATTCATTCATTCATTCATTCATTCATTCATTCATTCATTCATTCATTCATTCATTCATTCATTCATTCATTTTCTACCAAATTATTGATTGTGAAACCATGGACTAATATATGTGTATATAGTTATATTTTTTGTATATTTATATTTTTTACATATTTATTTAATTTATTTTTTATATGTCATTTTTATATTTTATATATTTCTTTCACAAGATAATTTGCAAGAATCTTTTAACATTCATTCATTGAATTTTCATTCATTGGTAAACTTGTCTTTACCTGAAATTTTTTATACTCGGTCACGATGCTGACTTGTTGCTAACTTACCTAACCTTAATCCTGACTGTATGAAATAACATGAGGCCTTCTTTAAGAGTGGCATAACCTCTCCAGACTTTCTTGCCCCTGACTGAGCCCCATCATGTATTAGAGTTTATTGTGGCATTGCAATGTGAACCTTTATCCATTTGACCTGAAATTACCATGCCGTTTCAGGTCACAGATTTGAAGACAACCCTGGGGTACGACGTCACCTAGTGAAGAAGTCATCCAGATGTCAGATGACACGGACTAGCAACAGCTCCACACCTTTATCCAGCTTGAAGAAGAAAAAAAGGGCAGCTGATAAGAAAACACACGAGGTTTGCAGCAAAAACATGTTTTCTTTTTTTTTTTAAATAAAATTTCCAGTGTTTTAAACGTTAACTGCAATATATACATATAGTAGTAGTAACCATTTGATGCTCAGTTGGTGTTGAGTGCAAATAGTGGAACTGCAGTAATGTTTTTCCAAAACCACAATCTGATGCTTGGTTTGGTCCAATTACATTTTATATTTAGCTGGTGAAATCCAACAGGAATCCCAGATTTAGAATATAATGATGCTTGAATTGTTTTATCTTTCTCTATCTCTAGTTGTTTGTTGAGCTCAATGAGCTGATTGTGGAGAAAGACCATGATATGCGCTGGAAAGAGCGAGCTCGCTGGATCAAGTTTGAGGAGGATGTGGAGGAGGAAACGGATCGCTGGGGCAAACCTCATGTGGCATCACTCTCTTTCCGCAGCTTGCTGGAGCTTCGTCGTACCATTACACATGGTGAAATGCTTCTGCATGCATGCGACAGTATTTATCTCCACATTAGCACTGTTATAGCTTTGCTATTTCCCTTTGCTGCTCAAACGACTACTCTTTTGTTAATTTGACAAAAGTAACACTGAAAGAATTGCTGATCTAGTAACAATAGCACTTTTTTCTCTGCTTTTTTTACATTTACTTGCTAGGTGCCATCCTTTTGGACCTTGATCAGAACACTCTGCCTGGCATTGCCCATCTGGTTGTGGAAACATTGATTATCTCTGACCAGATCAGAGCAGAGGACAGACCCAGTGTTCTCCGTGCTCTGCTTCTCAAACACAGGTCAGAACAATTGCTAATAATACAACTGAAATATATCTGACCGGCTCTTCTTTCTATAAATAGAACAGTGGTGCTATATGGTTGTGATAAAGAATGGGTCCTGGGTTTATTAAGACAGAGGCACCTGTTTTACCACAAGTTTAAATGGTCCAGTTTACCCGACATTGACCAATCACTTCATATGAAAAATGTTTAACTAGAACATAAAGTTATGGTAATTTAGCAACAGAACAGAGTGTAAGAATGCCGACATGTGGAAAGAGGAAATCTGTTAGAGTGAAATTTGAAGATTAGTGTCCTCTGTGACACATACATGCTACACTTGGATACATCCAACAACTAATTCTTCTTTTTGGATATCTACAACTGCAATACAACAACATTAAAAGCATGTTTAGTGTTTTGTAGAAGTCAATAGCAGCATGAGGCAGAGCTCTAAAAAAATTAGAAAAGTTAGAGTTTACAGTTCCATTAAACGGTAAATAGACTTTTACTTATATAGCACTTTTACAGTCATGTTGACTGTAAAAAGCGCTTTACACTACATAGTGCATTCACCCATTCACAGACACTCTCACACCCTGAAAGGCACACCAGGGGGCAACTTGGGCTTCAGTGTCTTGCCCTAGAACACTTGGGCATATAGTCAGGGGAAACCTGGAATCAAACTCCCCACTTCCCAGTTGAAAGACGACTGTTCTTCCTCCTGAGCTACAGCTGAATACCATTAAGCTGGTATTCTATCAGGTCGCTGGCTTTGTAAGTGACTGCGGGGCGTGAACTACTTTCTGTTTGATCTATGTTACGTTATTTCAGTATCTTCTGCATCTTGTCGGTACCTTTTTCTGAAACAGTTGTACTTGTTCCATAAGGATCAGTGAAGAGTTTTTCACCTAGATCCTACATCAAAGTGGGATAGCTCGCCTCATTTAGCTGCTTTAGCTCAGGAAACTTGTAAACTTTGTGTCCTGAAACAGCGGAATATACTATTTACTAATTAACTGGGCCAGCTTACCTGACATTGACCAATAATTACTTATTTACTAATTAAATAATTGTTAATCAGTTGATTGATTAATTGGCTCATCATTTATCATAATTTTAATCCTATTTTCAGCCATAAGGTTGTGTATGGACTTCCTGTATATGTTTATATATCTCAAAGAAAGGTTTTGCTTGGGGTATTACCATGGTAACATTTTGGTCATTTCTGTGACAGAAAAGGTCCCTTGACTTCTGCCTCATAAATCATTCAAATTGAACAACCTTGTGTTTGGTATTTTCTTTCTGTTAAGTGACCTGCCAGTCTCCAGTTGTAGACCTGCAGCTGTATTTACATGTTGAGCCTGGATGGTGGAAATCCAAGCTTTCCTCCTCATAAATCATTATCCTTTAGTGGAGGTTGTTTACAAAATGTTAACTTTGGGGAACTGAGCTGGGAAATTCCAGCTCAGACATGGCTACTGGAGCAGTGTACTTCCCCCTGGGTGCACAAAGCTCCAAATGTTGAAGCTGTGCTGTAGCTGCATTTTTAAAGCCCAGATGGGTAGATCAAAGCTTTATTTTTCACCATCTGAGCTGTTTTAGATTTTAGATTGTTGCCCTTTTTTATAAAAAAAAAAAAGATTCCTTCTGTCTGATTTAATCCTTGTTTAGATAGTGGATTCATAAAAGAAAGGACAGTGGGAAAACATGAGACCTGCCTGGCTTAAAGCCACATTTCAAATGCTGCTCTTTAAATGATCATTTATTTGATTTAACATGACATAAAAAATAACTGAACTTAATATTTATAGGTCTATTTATTTATTTATTTTTAACAACTGGTCCTGTTCTTTACATCCAGATGAGTCTGCTGATGCTGGTGTCAAAGTTGACAAAAATGATGGAAATTAGTGGAACTTATATGACTGAGGAAGCAAATGATCAATGTAGATGTTAAAATCTCTGTTAAAATCTGTGTATTGTGAATAAGAAAAAAACGGAAATGTTTCAATGACTGTTCACAAAGAACACAATGTAATAGTTGATTGAGATATTGTGTTTCATTACATATGAAGTCAAATGAGCAAAAACATGTTGCTGGAGCTCTTCTCAGTTATTGATTAATATTGACAGCTAAACTGACCTGAAACACATGGCCAATGGAAAAGAGTAGTAACACAGAGAGACATAGATTATTTTGTTACATAACAACAACAAATAATTAACTAAATGCTAGCTGTCATACTAATTTGCCAGAGGGAAGACAACTGCATTAACCTCTACCATGTAGTAGAGGTAAATTTACAGTGATTGTCACGATTTTCTTTATCACATTGTGAAAATAAACCTGCCTGAGCTGTCTCTACCTCCCTGTTTTGGTATGTAAAGCCCTAGGTGTTTGTTGTTCCACCAGTGAACTGTTCTAATGTTATTATTAACTTACTGAGTACATCAAAATTTTTGCTAAAATAAAGTCATTATGATAATTTTTGTCCAAAGCAAAAAAAAAAGAAATTGCAGAATTTTATTTAATCAAATATGTTGCTATGATACCTGAATGAAACACGGGGACTAAAGATCACTGTGACTGTTCTTTTAGCATCAGGTCTGATGGTGGTGTGATGACCCAAATGGAGAAATCAGGCCATCCCATCCAGGAATGGCCCTTTTTTTATTTTAATTTGTGTGCTAGAATTGAGAGTAGAATTTTCATTTATTTATTTTTTATGATGCTAAATCAAAATCAGAATCAATTCTTGTTTTGCTCTTTCAGAAAACTTATCTTTCCAGAAATCTGGAAGTATCTGTGTCTCTTATAATCTATGTAGGAAGATAATCATCAAATATCACAAAAACTTAACAGACTCATTATGTTCTTTAAGTAATAGTGCAAAGTTATTTTGCTAGCTTTAACGAACTAGAGTCTAGTTACTAGACTGATATCTTAGTAAATAGGATGTACTTTCTGAGGCGGCTGGCTTCTGTCAGGGTGTGGTCTAAGTTATTGTGCTTGTTTCTTCAGTCTGTGTCCACATTCCTTCCCCACACTGTTGTGTGTGTGTGTGTGTGTGGGTGAGGGGGGGGGGCAGCACAAAGAAAATATGACATTCCGAGGCTGACTCTGTGGTGTCAGCCACAGCTGATTTCAGCTTTTGGGCTTTTTTATTTTTTTGACATATGTTTATGGTTATGTGGAATATGTGTCTACATGGAATAAAAGGATCAGAGAAATGAAAAGGAACTGCTTAGTGCATTATAGGAGGTTCATCCTTTAAATGATTTGTAAAGGATTTCTTGGATTTGTGGCGGATATTTAAATGTTGGAAAACATAGTTAAAAAAATCTTCCTTCAGATACAGAACTCATTAAAGAAATTACACTATGTCGACCAGTTAACTGAACATTTGGATAGAATTTATTGTAAAAGATTCATGTAACATGATGCTCGGTGCTCCAAGCTTTTGCTTTGTTGCTCCTAAAATGTCTAGTTGTGAGCATCGGCATTGCAGTTGGAGTTAACTTAGGTAGATATGGAAAAACTTTATCTGGAACTATTAGCAAGTATGAAATTTGCTTACAAAGGAGGCAAACTATATATACCACCTGAAAATGGTGATTGTATATGTTTCTGAACTTCTGATTGAGTCATTGTGTTTTCCACTTTGCTTTCCATGTTACATGTTTATGTTTAGTGTTATGTCCTAGATGATCACTTCCAACATACATGAAGCTACAAAAAAGAGGTAGAACCTATGCATATTATAGAAAATTATATATCAGTCTTCATTAAGAGACTTGCTTTTTTGTCGTTTTTTTTTTCCTTCAGCGACTGAGCCAATATCAAGTCATATTTTTTTATTCAAGTAACAATTTTGTTTTTCCTGAGCCATTTAAGAATGGAGAATTTTGCACTCTAGTACGCTATTATGGGATGGGACTGTATTCTTAGCATATGTGCCAAACAATAGATTAAATAATAAGCTATCATTAGACAAGAGATGATGTTAGCTGAGGAGCTGGTTAGCATCGGTAGCTCGTCTAAGTGCTAACAGTTAGAAAAGGAACTAGGCGATGATGAGTAAGCATGAGGTAGCTACTATCAATCTAGAATGAGCTGAGTGAGTCAGTGGACAATAAACAGAAATTGGCATGTTATTTTAGATCAAGCTAACATCCCCTCATAGCTTGTACTATCATTACATTTAATGGTGAACTAAAGACGCTTGATTAGTTTGTGTTGATACATTTGTTTAACAGCAAGGGCAACCAAAAGTATTCACTGCTACTCAGAAACACATTTAACAACCCTTAGACCCTTGATATATTGGTTACAAACAGAAACACTAGCATTACCATATTAACCTTGGAAAACAATGGGAAATTGGTCAATAAAGTTACATTTTGAAATCTTTGCAGAGAAGTTTGTCTACTGGCATCTAACCTAAAATAAATATAAAAACAAACAAATTAGGAAAGAGAAATTGTCGAACAGATGATGGTCAATGATTGTAACATTCCTAATAATGCTAATAAAGCTAATCAAGAGGTTCCAATAATTAAGAATTAGGGAGATTTCAGATCTTACTTTATTCACTTTATTAATGTGTTGTTAATTTCACTTGTGCAAGAAATCTGGGCCTCAGCACCATGTTAAATGTCACATTGAATGTCACTGAATTGCAATTCAGGAGGATTTGGTCTAAAGATCTGACAGATCAGAAGTCTGGAGCAAATTCTGCCCATTCACTTGGGAGCATCTTCATGTAAAGGATCTGAGTGTGTCACAGAACGCAGACACTGTTTTGTCACCAACAGATAGGAATCATGTCCAGAAATAAGAAACATATCATGTACTGCCTAATCATTTAGGTCTGGTTGTTATTAAACATAAATGGTACAAAATTAAATGATGCATTTTTATGTGTTAATGTGACATTTAACATGATGCTGAGGCCAAGTTTTCTCTCACAAGGGAAATGAAAAACATATTAATAAAGTGAATAAAGTAAGATTTGAAATCTCCCATAACAAAATGATCAAGCCAGGTCCACTTCAAAATTTGTGCCATTATTCAACCTAAATGGTACTTGTAGAAAAATAATTTTGTCAACAGTGCTGTTTTTTGCGGGGTATCGGGTTAAAAAAAAAAAATTTTTACATGCGCACATGTGGCAGAGTTAGCTGTCTTTAAATGCAGCCATGCTGAGGATGAATTGTCCTCACAAAGCGACACAAAAGATGCAAGTAAAAGAAACAGCCTAGTGGACATCCTCCACAGCTGGTCATCATGCTTTCATTCCATCTTTTACTGATTGTTCACGTAAATTCCCAGTATGTCACTGGTGTGGGAAAAAACTCTTTCATTAGCGTCATCAGCTCGAGAGATCAGATTTACGATGTGGAAGAAACACATAGAGCTGCTGCTAACATTTAGCTAATCTCTTACTTGGACCATGTTAGTAATTCTTTGGAGACGCCTTGCACAAAATTCACTTCAGTGCAACACTTCATTCTTTTGTCTCGTGTTCTTCCAGTTTGTAGCTGTGACTTACAGGACTATGTGGGCCTCATGAACAAGGTGATGTCAATATTGGAGCTTACAGTGATGTAATGAAATTGCTGAAACTCATGGCTTGTGAGAGACACTAAATACTTTACTTTCAGGAGAGATGATGTAATATGCACAGCAGCTTGGAAAATCAGTCCATTTGGATTACCACTGTTTTTTTAATTGATGTTTTTTATGGAAAAATTAGTTTGAAAACTGGCTAAACTGATGGTGTAAATCAGATATATATCTGATGCTTCTTCTAAATGATTGTGCTGCATTTAATCTGACATTTGAGTCACAGAAGTGAGATACATCACATTTCAATGCTGCAGGAGGCAGGGTGTGTAAATACAGCATGCTGCATGTATCCTCACACCTTTGTGGCTGGTCACTCCAGGGCATGTAGGCTGTTGAAAACAGGAGTCCGATGGAAGTTATGTCTGAATTATAATTTGCATAACTAAATCTATATTGAACATGAAGACCTGCTAGCGTCCGCTAATAGTCAAATTCCTGCCAATGCTACTTCCATCGTGATGAGCATGATAAAACACAAAACTTAGGTGGGTTCATGCACTCATTTATGCTTGTGCTTTGTTTGGTTTTCACTCAGCCACCCAAGTGATCTGAAGCATCGCTTTCATCGCCACCAATCGTCTGCTAGTCTGCACGGCAGCTTCAATCACAACCACGTCCAGGACACCACTCTGCCACTGGTGGCCGAAGAGACTGAAGAGCCCCATGATAGCAAAGGGGGTGTATACGACCCCAAACAGGATGTGTTTGTCAGCCTCTTTGTAAGGTTTCACATATTAAAACTCTGTATAAGGAAAGATTAGCTTTGGGGATTCTGTCTCTCATTTTATAATCTGAAAGGTTCCTGACAGAAACTCAAAAATATGGACTTAGAGTGATGAAAGACTGTAATGTATTGGAAGCACTGCAGGCCATGGAGCACTCTTTCTGTTTTGACAAAGCTAGCAACTGTGATAAACTAGTTTTGACAAGAGAGAATCGAGATAATTGAACTCAGCTATCTATATGGACAAAGATAAAAGACTTTAAACTGTTCTTGTTTATGGCTTGCTGTAAGATTTAAGAATCACCAGTAAGCATAGATTTTAGTGATTACTTAAAACTCCTGATGTAAGGCCTGTGGCACTCATATTGTTCTTTGAAACACCACCCATGAGGTCAGAAGTCGCATAGGTAGTTCTTGAAGTTGGAGACAGCAAGCCTCCCTCTGCCACATGTGTTGAATTATGTTCTTAGTCAGCCAGCAGGTGCTTCTAGTTAAAGCTTCTTGATATGTTAGCTGTGAAAACTTAATGTTCCCCATGGCTGAAAATGTTGGCAAATTTAAACCAGCCTTAAAGAAAACAAATCTTTTCCAACATTAAGAATCAGTTGCGCAGTTTGGACAAACTGCATAGGGACATTAGGATATGACTGTTGACGCGTTCACTCCCACAGTTCCCACAGTAAATTCACATTATTGGTCTCACGCACAGTTCTGGTGTAACATCATGTTGGTGGGGATAGTAAAGTGGGTAATCTTTGCACTGTTCTTTCTCCAAGAAATCTCTCCACCCTCTGCCTCCTGAGAACCATCCAGCTGCAGCCAGATCCATGAAACTGCTTGCTAAGATTCCCAAAGACGCAGAAGCTGTCATTGTTTTAGTTGGTAAGCTCTGGGGACAACGGAGATCACTTAGAGGGATTATTTCTTTTCCTTATTTCTTTGTTTTTATAAAACACTTGGGGAATAATTATCATGCTTCACAGTCATGTCCTTCTCACCACTTATAGTGTTACTTCTTTGGGTCGTGCTGACAGATCTCACATTTCTGATTAATAACTGTGTGTATGATTTTTTTACTTTCTCCTCTTTTAAGGCTGTGTTGAATTTCTGGAACAGCCTGCCATGGCCTTCGTCAGACTGAGTGAGGCAGTCCTCCTGGAGTCAGTGCTCGAGGTCCCCGTCCCGGTTCGGTTTCTTTTTGTCCTGCTTGGCCCCAGTCAGTCCAATGTGGACTATCATGAGATTGGCCGTTCCTTTTCTACTCTCATGTCTGACAAGGTACTTCGAAGCCCATGTGGCTCTCAGGGATCAAGTCACAAAGATTAAAGATAGATTGTCCCAATGTCATCAACTGAAGGTTAAAGTGAATGAAATTAGGATGACAACTTTCTAATTCCAGCTCTCACTCGCTCAACCAGTTTTGTTTTATTGCAGAATTTCCACGAGGTAGCCTACTTCGCTGATGACAGACAGGACCTCCTGAATGGTATCAATGAGTTCTTGGACTGCAGTATTGTTATTCCACCCTCAGACGTGGAGGGAAAAGACCTCCTGAAGACAGTGGCAGACTTCCAAAAGCAGTTGTTGCGCAAGAGAAAAGAAAGAGAAGGCAAGAAGCACCAATCCGTCTATGGAGCAGAGCAGGATAACAAAGGTACTCTGTCAAGACCTAAAGAAGCTGTGTTACGAAAGTTATGTTCAACTATATTGTCTTAAAGAACCTTTTGACTACTTTAACTTTATACATATACATATATATAAATTTAAAAGCAAACACCATTGTATGACTAATCAATTGCTAGATCCTGGCCTAAGTGCCCAAGTTAAGAGTTAAACAGCGATACACTCCCCTGGCCTCCATACCACCATACCACCGCATGCTGAAACCATGCACAGATTTATTCTTAATACTCATAAGCTTGCTTCTTGCCACAAATAATGCATTCTGGCTGAGAATCGCCCTTTCCTTTCATAAAGCCGAAGTTAATGTAACTATCAATTTACAGCCTTTTTAATTTTAAAATAGGGACGAATCATCTTCACAGAGGTGTTTCTCAGACATGTGTCATTAATGAAACGGTGCAGGAGAAGTCAGGGTTACCAGGATAGACATAAATCATTTTACTGCAGGAGCTCTTCATTAAAAGACAGTAAATGGACCAAAGTTGACTGGATACTTTAGTAACTTTTTCTGTGATATATCTTTGACTGAGGATTTATGTTTTGAATCATTTACATTTACATTCATTGCAGTAACTCCCAGACGTTTGTAGGGTCTTGTCCTCTAACTATCGTTGAAGGATTGAACACCTGGTCTGTCTTGGAAGGGAAATTCATCTGCAGTACTTACTTTTACCGAAAGGCCCATGCTCGTCTTTTCAAGTCAAGTTTTATGATCAATTATAACTTGCAAATGTTATTATCAAGTTAATTGACTTAATTTGTGATGAACGGCAGCAGTTGGCCATCCGTAACCACTTCAACACGCTAAAGGGGCACAGAGAGAGAAGGCAGAGTTGCTGAAAGAAGCCGGAGTGAATAAAAGGGTTTATGACAGCTGGGATAGACTATTCTCCCTTCAACCCTCAATAACATGAACTTCATTTATAGTTTTGCTTTCCAGATTAATCGCATGATTCAGCCATGATGTGGGTTTTATATCTGCTATTTCCTTTTGAACTGAATAATGAGCCTTTAGTCCTTCTGTGATTTAGGGATTCTCTGAGGGTCATGAGGACTTGAAGCTCCCAAAACAACAACATACCTACAATGGTTTCTCTAAATACAAAGATTAAAGTCATTTAAGAAGTAGACATTTAGAAGATGAGTTAATGAACTGAGTTAATGAATTCAAGTGTTTTTTTTTGGCATATGCCAGTTGTTTGGCAAATCCTCGTACAGTTCATTGGTCTGCCCCAAAGTCGCTGCATTTCTGAGACAGACGGCTGGAGCCAGAAAAGACGTGTTAAAGTGTTAACAATAGTTCATGTTGCAGATGTAGTGCAGACACATCAATCTAAGAAACAAACTAGCTCCTTGTTTTCTATGTTTTATCATTATGTTTAGATGTAATTTAAATGTAAAAAGTTTTCTTTCTCAGATATTAATCCAGAAGAAGAGGAAGAAGGAGATCAGGAGGTGGACCCCTTAAAACGCTCAGGAATCCCCTTTGGAGGCTTGATCCATGACATCCGGCGTCGTTACCCACAATATGTCAGCGATCTGAAGGATGCCCTGGACATGCAGTGCATTGCAGCTGTTATTTTCATCTATTTTGCTGCACTGTCACCCACTATTACCTTCGGAGGCCTGTTGGGTAAAGCTAAACCTGTCAACAACAGGGGAAAACTAACGTCCTCAACAATGAAACTGACTTTTTTTTCTTGTCGTTCCACATACAGGAGAGAAAACAGAAGGCATGATGGGGGTGACTGAGCTCATTATTTCAACAGCAACTCTTGGGGTTATTTTCTCTCTGCTTGCTGGTCAGCCCCTTCTCATCATTGGTTTTTCTGGACCGTTACTGGTGTTTGAAGAAGCCTACTATAAGGTGCTAGTTCAAGGAGAATTTACAAATACTCCAAAATGAAAGCTGTGTAAAATGTAAATCTCACCAACCTATTTTGTATTCCTAGTGGAACATAAACAGCATATCAAATGCTGAAACTGGGACATTTGAATATTTTATAGAAAATATGAGCTGATGGCAGCAATACAGCTGTAAAAAGTAGTTCCAGGATGATACTTATCATTGTGTAGCATCTTTGCTTTTAACATCTGTCTGTAAACATCTGGGAAGTGAGGAGACCAGTTGCTGGAGTTTTAGGAGAGGAATATTGTCTCATTCTGGTCTGATGCAGGATTCTAGCTGCTCTACA
>JBAMHX010000014.1:25628426-25639023 GCA_037177515.1 Pseudomugil tenellus
CAGTTCTGAAGGCAAAAGGGGGTCCAACCCGTTACTAGCATGGTGTACCTAATAAAGTGGCCGGTGAGTGTATATGAGATCATTAAATTGGCTGCTTTGTTTTTTCCACTAGATGGAATTCTCGTGAATATTGTGATGTCAATGTTAGCAGAAATATCACTACTTTTATCAGTAAAATCATTTTCAGATATTTCAAGCATATTTCCAAGTATCAGGGGAAATTTATATTTATATTATATATAAATTATAAAAATATTACACACATACAGCATAGTAAAAGGGAATATACAGAATTTCAATACTTACAATATAGTTCAAAATATACTCTTTCACTCAATTTACAAAGAGATGATTCCTTAATAAATTTGTCATTATTGAATTGTTCAATAACGTTTTGAACAAAAAATATGTCAATCTAAGCGCAATTACCACCATTTTCTGCATGGATCCGTTACTGGGGCAGGGCCATTAAAAACATCGTCAATTCTTCTTTCTCTATGAATCTTTCATGAGCAACACTTTGGCTATGCTGCTCAGCACTGCCCCCCACCATTTTAGGTGGTATTGCTTAGCTTTTTTTGTTTCTTGCAGTATAAATCCACACTGTAAACAGACGAAACTATGCAAATAATGCAGAAGGAACACCAGATTAAAGAAATATAAGGTCAAATAACTGCTATTCTAATCTGAGTAACACACAGCTAACATACAGATAAAAAGATCATTAGTGTGCTTTTCCTTTTCCACTTCTAGCATTTTATACAGTTTTTGAAAGAAAAATCTTTAGTGAAAGTTTTTCTATTCCACTCTGTTCTTCCTTTATTCAGTGACACCATTATTGAGCACACTGGCTTTATGCCAGACCAGCAACCACTTTGCATGTTTCAGGTGTGTTACTGAATTATTGAAGTATTGCACAGAATCAGAAAGTTTGAAAACATCTTTAAGTTGGTTTGTCTTTAACTTTATCACAGCTTTCACATATCGTATTTGTTCAGAGCAAACTGGTAGCAGCCGGTTTTCAGTGTATCCCTGCTTCAACACACCTGATCCCAGTTAAATAGATCTAACAGCCAATGAAGTTCTGCACAACAGCTCCTTGATTTAGAGGAAGTTGAATAGCCCTGGCTTGGAAGTTTGCATCATTGCATCATTCCAAGGATTCATATTTATTCTGAAAGTATTTTTGGGGGTGAAAATGTATGAAGTGCAATATTTCATCAGTCTTTAAGCTAACTCAAAGCCTTTTCACACTGTTTTCTTACAGCTGGACTGTGACGAGGATTCTCCTAACTTTGATGAGGATGGACGAGACGAGTACAACGAGATACACATGCTGGTATAAATCCCGAGCGGACCTTGGTGACAAAAACTCTGTCAAAGCACACAAGCCTCTTTGGAAACCTTCAGTATGTCTGGGTAGCCTTGACGACAGTGAGAGAAGCTCCTGTAATGGTGTTTGCAAACCTACGAGAACCATTGCAGGATAAGCTCTTCTTTGTTTATTCCAGGTTTTAAACCAGCCCAGTGGTGATATCATGTTAACCTCCTTAAACATGTTATCCTGTCACAAGCCAGTAAATTCCTGAAATGGACAATGTAAATGTTGTGAAACAGCACTAGCAACATGACAACTTTTATCCTTTTATTATCCCTTTAATTACTCTGCAGGCTTTGGGCGTACGTGCAATGGTAATAGTGACCTCTGGGCCAACAGGCTGGAATGTTTAGACTGAATAAAAAAACACACATGAAATAAAAGGATGAACTTTCTTTCAGGTTCTTCAAGATATGGATTCTCCTGAAAACTGAACTTTTCCAGATAATGCGACCCTTCCAACCCTGAGATAATTTCACTGCCTGTAATTTAGGTGTCTCGTTCCTCTTTCCTGCTGTACTGCCATTACCTTTCAGTTGCTAAAAGGAGTTAAGTCATCCTTTTCCTATCTGTACAGACTTTTAGAAATTAGCACTTTGACAGGAGTTTGCTTGTTTTGCTGCCAGCCGAGCTGCCCAGCACTCCACCTCTCCTTAAACTTAGTCGTCTCCTTGAAGCCCTAAATAACTGTGCAAGTCAATTCAAGGGTTGTTACTGTAATTTGTTAGGTGTTGGTACCCCTCACACCAGTCTGCCGGTCCTTTATCGTGACCTTAGCTAACATGGTCCTGACCTTTATTTTTCTACTTTGTTGTATCTATTTATTTTGTGATGTTTGGACTTGATGCCATGCAAGATTCTCAGTGGTGTTTAGACTCCAAATACTTTAAACTGCTATAAGAATTAAACTAAAATAAAAGTGTAAATAACATAGTGTAAGCTGACACATTCTATTAATCTGTTTTTAAATTTTTTTTTTAAGAATTCCACAGGTTTGTCCAACTTCTACAGACATCACGAACAACAGAATAGCACTCCTATCTGGAAAAACAACCTCACATGATGTAAATGCTTGCACTGCCAAGCATTTACTAGATGTATAAATGTCACATTTTATCAAAGGGTTGCAGAATAAAAACTATGTGGTTTATTTTGCACCTCCTGTATAAAGATTTACAACAAATTCTCACAGAGAAATCAACTCAAGATTAATAAAGGTTGAAGGAATTTAAAAAAGTAGCAACAAGCTGCATCAGATTTTAAGTGAAATGGTTTTTTATTTCAACCTAAAGAAAGAAAGTAAAATTGTATTCTTTAGATGTAAAAACTCACGACCCAACATTTTTAAAGTAAAAACTAACCCTTGAAACATGAGCTTCAGTTTGATTTTTGTTATATTCTAACTATGATTAGGAGGAACCAACAAATAAAACTGCATTGATTACAATTATACATATTGTGATTATACATACTTTATTTTATATCATATCAATGTTAAATCGTTTTTTAAAAAAAAATAAATAAATCAAAACAACACCTCTTCTGACACCAGAAAATGGAAGTGGAAGTGTTCAACAGGCACCAGTAACACAGAATTTATCATTATGGTGCAGGCAACTAAATGCAATGTGATTCTAGGAGGACTCAGGAGGCTAAAGAGTAAGCTTCCCTTAATTTACTCCAGTTAACATGATTGCAGGACACCTGATTTTTTGTTTCATACTCAGAATCCTGGAAGTAATTTGTAACAGATTTGAACTCTTAATTTGCAACTCCCATACAATTTTGGTTGAACCCCCACTTTCATTCAAAAATGTCTTAATTCTGAATGTCATGAATCTTACAAGTTGATGGAAACATTTCTCAAAGACTTTACTCCATATTGAAATGATGGCATCATGCAATTGCTGCAGACTAGTTGGCATCAAGATAACGGCTGCTCATTTGGTAGTTTCTCTTTTTTTACACAGTTTTCTGTAAACTCTAATGGTTTAGTGTCCTAGGGCCTGTTTATAAAGCTTGCTTATGCAAAAACAGGCTTAAAATTTGTGTATGAATTTTGCTACACAAAGTTTGGGATTTCTAAAAATAAACTTGGCAGAGAAGAGTGCGTATCGCTGCACCAAATTTGGACCTTGCGTAGTAACATTTTGGATGGGAAAACCAGTGGCACAGCTCATAAGAAAATATATTTAATTCACATTAAACCCATGTTTGTTATCATTCACTCTAGATTATTGTGTTATTGTTATCAAAATTACGGAAAGATGGATTATCATATACATGCCCCAAGACTGAGTTATTTATTCCATAAATACGTATTGAAAGGAAGGCAATCACAAGCCACCAAAAAATATCAAAGCAAATACTAACCACTACCAGATTAGAATTACTGTTTTGACGAGTCTCTTCTGACATCTGCCTCGTTAAAGGTCATTTCAAATTTTTCTTGCAAATTAATAATTGCAGTGCACGTAGAGGTTACAGGGCACAAACTCGTGCATTCGAGTCGTGATGTTATTCACGGACAAAGCATCAACAACAATGCCCGCGACTTAAGCCGATTCGAGTCAGAGAGAGAATTTTTCGAGGACATAGGGGCATTTGGGGTTCAGCCAAATATGTATGAACTGGAATATTCAGAGAGGGACAAACCACAGTCAGAAGAATAAAATGACAGTGAGGAGGCCGAGGGTGAAGAGGTTGACCCGGATGCCTGGAGGTTTGGACAGACGCAGTGGTGTACATGTACTGTAGCATGTGTAGTCCAATTCCGAGTTGTTACGAGAGTCACTGTTTTAAAGAGCTGACAATTTTGGAAGACAACAGGGAAGACAGAGGTAAGAATTTTTTTAAAACCCCTTTCAGACTTGCCATACATTACGCAGACATTGACTTTTCAACCCTCATGTCTGAAAGGTACTGTTCTGACATTATTCAGGTAGATCGACATAACTCACTTGAAGACCTAGTACAATGACACTTGATTTTAACTTCTTATCAATTTCTATTATGTAAACACTATGGGTTATGCCATATCTTTTACCGCCAGCTAGTGTGCATGCGCGGAATAAACCAAATGTAAACAACAATAAATGTGTCTATAAGTTGCCTGATATACCTGATTGTCTCGTGAATAAAGTGTAAGTAGGTCTGGATGTTCGTTTTCATCGTGTGGAATCACTGTCTGCCCCCGTGGGGACAGTTTAAAACCCCTCTAACGATACTCTTTTACATGTGACTTTTACGGCATCAGATGCACTGTTTCAACAGTCGTATATCCTCACAATATCCGTAGTTTGCTTATCTCAAGAGCTCGGTTTCTATTGCAAGGAGCATGCAAAATCCACACAGAAAGGCCACCTTCCGAGCTGAGACTTTAAAGTCATCCTGATTTGTTACCTTTTTCTGAATTAATTCTGAAACTTTCCTTTTTTTGTTGTCATAGATATTTGATTTTATTACATTTAAGATTTATAAAAAAAAATATGTAAACTAGAGCATCAAAGGGATCCTGCTGTTAAAAAGCAGGTTTGATACAAGCATTGACTAAACTTGATTATCATTATATCTCCGAATGCGGAGTGTCAGGGATATGATGGTTAAATCATGATCGCCGCCGGATATCCTTAATGTGAGCGCGATAACTCGAACAGTTTTCTCAATTTGAATTTGATACTTGGTGTACTTGTTTAGGTCCTCAAGGGGACGTCCTGCATTGAATTTCAGCATTTTGGGGTTCAAGGTTTCCTCACTAGATGGAACTTTATGCACGAAAATGAGTTCCCAGTTCCAGGTAGAGACTTTGCAGCAAGAAATGAGTGGTATGGCAAAACTATAGTATGGTGCATGTTGAAAAATGCATAATATTATAAATGTGCATAGGATAGACTGTGAAACGGCAAATATAGCAAAATATGGGACTTTTAAGCTATGACAATATTGTGCTGATGCAGGATTTTTTTCCTATATGTCTATAACTATTTACAATTGGATTTTCACACTCAGTATATGTTTAGGTCCCCATGAGGACAATCTTTATAAAATTTTATGATTATCAGATTTATGGTTCCCCCACCAGGTGGTGCTTTATTCATGAAAAGTCTGATTTTTAGCTATATCTCAGGAACTATTTCTCTCATTGACCCCAAATCAAGTGCAAATAAAAGTTCGTAACCTCAGGATGCATCCTGTCTAGATGCCATACCGTCTCGTTCAAAGTTTCCATACCAGATGACGCTTTGGGACTGAACATGCGTGTCTTTATATTATTATTATTATTATTATTCGAGGATTGGGGAATTGAAGGATTGGTGACATTGGGGGATATACCCCTAGCCGTTGCTTCCGATGGCATAGGCCTTGTTTACATTAAAAATGCAACACAATTAAACTTTGCATGCAAGATTGTAATTATCACCATAACAAATGTTAATTATTGCCTTGATTGATAGAAAATCTTCACACTGGAGGTTATTTTCCTAAAAGTTCATTTTTAGTGGCCTACGCTGTGTTTTGTTTTGAACTGAGGGAAAAAAACCCTTCATTTGTTTATATAGCAATGTTTGTGTGAACAGAGCCTGAACATTCTCTCATTGGTTTTTATGGAACCTTCCAACACGACTTTATCTCATTGGGAATGTTAGACAACTGATGTGTTTGGATGATTTTTCGATATCAAGTGCATTATTATTTATGCACCTTCATATTGAGCTTTTTTTTACTTTTTTCATAGCTCTAACAAAGCCTTATCTTCTTTGCCTTCCCCTTAATAACCTTTGGTTTAAAACTGATGTGCAAAGATCAGATATCAGATCGATGTTAGAGTCCACCATCCTCAGGGAGCATGGTGTCATGAAACCTTGTGGGGTCTTTGAACTCTGATCATCTTCTACCATAGTGAGGATGGCTCAATTTCACATGAGATTTCAGATTTTGACTGATACTGGATATTTTTATAGAATAAAGGACTGTTTCTTTACGTTCACTGGTCTCAACATTTTATGTGGGTAAATTTTGTTTTCCAGGAGCTCATTTACTTTGGACTCAGGTAAGACAAAAGGTTCTTCCCACACTGATGCAAATAATAACTGATGCAGCACAAAATTGTGTATATTTTGTAGGTAAAATATTAATTTTTTGTCCATGCAAACAACGTGCAATGTGGAAAAAAAAGGTTGAAGATTCCAAAACAAACATTCGAGATGTTAAAAACCAACATGGATTCCACATTAACGGTCTCATATTATGCAAAATGGAGTTTTATGAGCTTTTTGCCTTGTATTAATGTGAATTGTACAGTTAAAACAATCCTGGAAGTAGTTTCATTTATTTATTTTGTAGTTTCATTGGGTTGAAAAAAAAGGGTGCGGCTTAGGTAGAGCAAACGCCTGACCCCACCAATCTGACATGGCACGGTGGAGATTCCCCCACCCCCACATGAAAACTTTAGCCCGCCATCTCTCCCAGGAAATGTGCATGCTGCTGCTGTGCTCTTGTCAACAGAAATGCTCTCCGCACACCCACAACAGTGCCTCTCTGGTTGCTCAGTGTGGACAGGACACATGGGCGAGGGGAGCGGAGAGCAAGGAATAGTTCCCAGTTCCAGGTAAAGACTTTGCAGCAAGAAATGAGTGGTATGGCAAAACTATAGTATGGTGCATGTTGCAAAATGCATAATATTATAAATGTGCATAGGATAGACAGTGAAACAACAAATATAGCAAACGTTTAAGCTATGACAATATTGTGCTGATGCTGCAAGATAAAAGAAAAGAAAGGGGAAAAGGAGTACATTGGGTGCATTCTTTTCTAGAAAAAAGAAGAGAATATGGCTTCGCCATGATGACACAACGTTTTAATAAAGTAGCAAAGACAAAGCTGGCACTGGTGACCCTGTCAACACATTGGTCGACTGTGTATCTGTCGGATGCAAATATTAAGAAAAAGTTACGTGACTTTGAGAAAATAAAACTCCCAAAATTGCTGGATGGACTTTAATTACTGATGTGAATGTTCCTATTGACCAAAAAAAGAAAAAAAAAATCACAAAGCAAATTTTTCATATGTAATATTTGAAGTAGTCTGTAAAGAACTGAGTTTGTCCTCAGTCAGATCTTAATAGTAATATTTTATTCATTAAGTACTTTGGTGTTCAGACACAAGATAGAAGCAAAACTATATTTGCAGTTTGAGAGGATGAAATCAGGCTTTCTTTTAATTTACTATTACCTGCCAAGGAGAACATATTTCAGAGTACCGAGCTTCCTGATATTGATGGTTTTTACAGAATGGGGTCTCCTGAGGTCGACGGTGACAGATACCAGACCGTAAGAGGAGTCTAAATCATCCACTTTGGTGGTTATGCTTCGCTTGGATAGCATGCCAACATGCAAGTTCACACAGGTCTTAAAAGTTAGGGCTTTTTACAAAGACATATCCATTTGTTTTCCCCTTCATCCACCAAAAATACTACTTTTTTACTGATATGGCTATGAGTGCAGCAGCTAGAAGTATATATGACCCTTAGATTCCATTTACATTAAAACACCAGCCAAGAGTCACACAATCTGCCCTCTGCAGATTCAGTTCTCTAACTGAGTTCAATAACTGAACGGGGCTAAATGGATCAGAACTAATGCAAAGCAAGTTGCAATTTCATTCTGGCTTCATCCTGGTGTTGTGGGATCTTTTAAAATACCCCTACACCCCACTGTGGAGTCTGCAGTGTTTTATAACTTGTGTAAACTGACCACAAAAAAGAGTCATAACTATCCCATCACTACATGAGCCGTACAGAAATTCTGTCTAAGGGGAAACTGACCTTTAATCTGTAAATATCACTTTCCAGCCTCGCAGTTTAACATTTTTTTTTGTGTAGATAGAGTGGTCAGGGTAACCAAAAAGTCTGCAGCTTGTGGTCCACAATTCTATCTTATAAAACAAAGTCAAGTGTGGAGAATTATGTGTTCACTCCAACAAGGTGACGTTGGCGTTTAACTGTAAATTAATCATGTTTTTCCTCCATGATTGTTCCCTGAAGGCCTCCACTCAAAGCCCTGCTTTGATGTGAAGCATACACCTGCTGCAGTTTGTGTTTGACTCTGCGCTCCCCGAGTTAATGAGTCACTAAATGTGCTTTGCATTAACCCTGAGCTTCCTTTTTTCTTCCAAAGTGGATTGTGTTATTAATGGCCCTTTTCAGCTGAGTATTTATATTTCAGGTTTTGCAGGTTTGCGGAGGCAAACAGGGGACAAAGACCCTGGGACTTCTTCATAAGACTGTGCTTTCATAGGGTTCATTTTTGGAGGTTAATTTGTGACTAAATAAAGTAAGCAGCAATGTTCATAAAAATGAGAGCAACGAAAACAACTTAGGAATTTTTCTGTTTTTACTGTGTTTACTAAAGTTAACAGAAAAAAATAACAAGAGATATTTTAATATCTTGGCTCCAGCAAAGGTAGGATGAAGATGGGGAGAGTTTGCTCTTACATTTATGTACAGAAGTGGGTCCAGTGTCAGAATGCCGGACTCGCTGGTTACCGACTGTTTTGGACGGTATCATTAAAATCACAGGTCAATACATCAAGTTTCCCGACACTGTGGGAGAACAGGCCAACATCAAAAGCCAATTTGCAGGAATGTCCGCCGTCCCAAACGTAATCACTGCGATTGACTGCAGTCATATTCCTATAAGGGCTCCATGTGAGAATGAGGTTTTCTATGTGAACTGTAAAAACATTAATCCCGTTATGGTACAAGTAATCTGTAACACAGACATGATCCTGATAAAACCCAGCAGCACGGCGGCTTTCCTCTTGTTAGTTACGCTGCCACTTAAAAAATCGTCTACCGTGTCTCCACCTCACTGACGAGAACCTTGATTTCCGTCTCTGAAAAGTTAAGTTGACACTCTTCTCAATTGCCATGATTCACCGTACAATGCCACAGACACTCTATGATTCATATGCTGACATATTTATGAACTGCTTTGCATTGACCGTGTACTGTAGAAAGTAGGTGTGTAGAGGAGGGAACGTGAACCAAAATCACCTGAGCAAGGTTGTGATTTCTAGAAGGCAATTGCTGCACCTGTGCGTAAGCAATGTTTTTTAAATCAGACTTTTTCTTTGGCATACCAACTAGTTAGTTTTTTTTAGCTTAGAAGCAATTCTATTTTTAGTTTTATAAGTTAGGGCCAAATTCTCCTGTTCCACCATGCAGGATGTGTTTCAGCATCGTCTTGCTGAAATCTGAAAGGTCTTCCCTGAAAGAGACGTTGTCTGGATGGGAGCAGATGTTCTAAAACCTTCATGTACTTTTCACCTTTGATGGAGCTTCACAGATGTGGAAGCTGATCACATTATAGACACTAATGCCCCCACCCCCCACCACCCCCACCCCATACCATCAGAGATGCAAGATGAATCAGGGACAGAACCCGGGAGCTTGCAAGCCTGAAGGACCACTCATGGCTCTGCGGAAGGCTCCCCCCCAGCGTAGGGCCAGTAACTGCCCCCGCACCTCAGCCTAGCACCACATACTGCAATTACCCCCCCATATCCTTTCCCAACCCCATAACGTCCCCTAACTCTCCCTCCTCCCCACATAATCATGTTGCTGGCCTGTTTCTAATTAACCCGATTAGCTCCTGCAGTTGTCTGATTTATGCCGGCTACTTTTCAGCCTTTCTTTGTTCCTTTTTCAGTAAAACAATTTCATTTTCAAGCACAAAGACATGTCATGTATCTGCTTTGTTTGTGTTTATTCTCAAAAAATGAAAAAGATATACAATTTCTGGGGAAACTCAATCGAATCAAACATTATTTCTAAAGCGCTTTCAAAGCAAGAGGCAGCACAAAGTACTTTACATGACGTGTTTTTGTTGCGTGTGTGTTTGGAGGATGGTTTGGAAATTAAGCTCAGTATGATAGTGCATGGAAAAGTGTTCATGTTAAATGTCTTACCTATAAATGATCTTATACTGACAATAAAGAAAATGTTGCCATTTGCCAATTTCTTCTCCCGTTTTTTGGCCCTACATAGTTATGTTGTGTAAACTAGATTTTACATATCATCTTCTGATTGTGAAGTGGGAACTAAAATAATAATAAAAAAAAAAAACATAGGAAATGTTTTTCTATCTGTAGAGGAAATTCATGTATTAGCTTAATTACCTTGCTCTTAATGTCTAGCTGAAAGGTTTGACTATAAGGCTC
>JBAMHX010000014.1:25643059-25661771 GCA_037177515.1 Pseudomugil tenellus
TACCTCCTTGCCACTACATGGCACTGTGATGCCACCGCATCTTAAATTGGTAGTGCCAGAAGAGTATAAAAGCAGAGTTGGTGGAAGGCTTTGATCTTTCGCTTCCTCTTATGCTGATTGGTCGCAGCAGTGTGTTGGTGTGGCTGGGTGCAGGAGGACGCTCCAACACGGGTAAGATGCTATTAACGTCCTCATCTAAATAGCGCAATAGTGCAACAACCTTTAACTGGTCTCTCGCGCTCGCAGCCGTGGGTAATCGCGCATGCAGGAAGGAGTGATCGCGCTGCTGCTGATATCTGGATGTGGTGAGTCTGCCCTGTCCGCAGGCCTGATGCCATCATACTATGCATTAACATCTTCCGTGCGTGTGATCAGGGATATAGCTGCAGGGATTGCGTCCTTGGCTGCTCCTCAGACAGTACGGCGTGTTGCCGGCGCGGACGCTGGTGGTGACCTTTGGTGAGTGCGGTGTCTACCACCCCGGTTTCTGGCCTCCTAGATTGGGTGACACAGACGTGCAGCCGCTAGTGTCGGAGTGCCGTAGCCCACGGACATTATTTTATTGGTTTTCTTCTATTATTTTGTGTTGTTCAGTATTCTGTTATGGCATGTTCTTAATCGGTTTTTAACTGCCTGGTTTTCGTTCCAATTTTAACTATTGTTTTTTGTGCAGGTACTGTGGGCCCAGGGCTGCATTCCCTCCCTGGTGGTGGATTTTCTGCACAGTTTCCTTGGTGCGTCCTGCACTGGTGGATTGGTTTGAAGTGATCCCTTTTTCGTTTGTTAATGCTGCTTTTGGCTGCCCACACCACCTGTGTTTTTAAGCTAAATGTCAGGTGTTATGCCAAGCTATTTTCTGTTCTTTTGTTTGATAATGAACTTTATAAACTGGAACTGACTCTGCACCATGATGTATGCCTAGCTGGACTTAGGAGCTAGAAGGTTCCCAGGGGTGAGACTCCTCTGAGTCGCGTTGTTACACAGAAACCGAACTTGCAAGTCAAGCCTTACATACGTACGTACGTACGTATGTATGTATGTATGTATGTAAATTGTTTTGCTTTTAAACAATCATTTTATTGGGTTGTTTTTATGGTGTGCAGTTATTTGTGATGCTTATGTAGTTTTCAAATGTCTCTGAACATAACAGACAATGACCAAGACTTTCAGCAATCAACAAAGCAGGAACAGCTGAAGTTTTATTTAAATTTTTATTTCATCAGAGGTAAACTTGGCTCCATGGAAACCTCTCCCGACTGTCCTCCCAGTTTCAATCCACTGAGCTCTTTCCTGATAGGTGAATTGTATAGTATGAAATTTAGATTTTTAATTAATGTCACTCAGCTTCAACCATGATCAGTATAGCCACCCACTGAACAGTACCTTTTTCTAGTGCATCATTGACTCTAAAGGCGTCTTTCCACACGGACCTAGTCCCCCCGGCCTTACACCAGTCCACCTGGCCTCAGAGCATTTCCATTATAATTTTGTCGGAACGTACTGGTACACTTTTTGGACCTATTCCGTAGTCGGGCCGTGCGGGTAGCGTGAGGTCTGCAGGCTGATTGGCTTGCAGCGAATGATGTAACTACACAGCGATGTACACAGTAATGATAATTACTGGGTCTCCAGGTCATCTTTTCTTGCCCGACGACGACGTATCCTGATTTGCGCCATGACTGTATTTCTCATTATAAACTATAGCTAGAAACTATAGACCGCCTTCCATATTGTCTCTGTCTTCTTCTGTGGTATCTCGGCAAACGTTTTTTTTTTTTTTTTTTAAATGTTTATTATACAAATTAAACAATACATTAAATCTCGAACGTGTTGTTTTGTTGTGTCGTGTTGCTATCAGATGACATTGGTAACTTTCTAGAAAAAAATACACAGGGGGAGGGTTAGGGTTAGCCTTAACTCTAACCCCTCCCACAATACAGCGTCTGGACTTAGACTGGATGTGCAATGCAGAAGCATTCCAGCAGAATAGAGTGCTCCCCGGCTGGTGGAGTAAGGCGGACTAAGTGATAATGGAACACCCCTTTAATGTACCTTTTCCATTAGTACCTCTCACCGGCTCTACTCGGCTGTACCAGGCTTCAGGTTTCAAATATAGATATTGTGTACCTAGTGGTTACTTTTGCAGTACCTGGTTCTTTGAGGTTCCAAGCGGGGAGAGTGTGGATTAAATCAGAAGGGTCCCAAATTATAATGGAAAACCTGTAGAGCTGATCTCGAATGAGCTCATCGAGTCAAGTAGAGCGGAATAGGTACTAATGGAAAAGGCCCATTAATCCATCTATTTGTTCCAAGTGGTAAGGTGAACACACAGAAATGGCATTAACAGTGTGGCGATTATAACTGGGGCTGTTAGCGCAATAAGGGTAAAGAGTGGGGGGTCTTGGATCTGTCCACAGGAAGAAAAGTAAAGCTGGTGGACCTGCAAGAAGATTTCATCTACAAGAGACTTTTTACACCAAGTCACAGTGGTCCAGTTGTCCACGCACAGCTTTAGTTCATGGTAGTCACTGCAAAAAAGGGAAAATAGACATTTTTAAACTATTAATCAATTAAATCAAGATTAAAAACTTCAAATACATCACTAAATAGATGGCTGTTATCGAGACTGCTTACAGTAATCTCAATGAATCTAATCATTTTCAGAGTTTTAGAAGTACCAGACAATTTAAGTGATCACATAGACAGTCAACTCTAATGTCCTTTAGCAGATAAAAGCCTTTGTTAGATGATGAAAAACCTGATTTACCCACTCCAATATGTTTCCAATATGATTTATTTTGTCTTTCACATCTGCAGGAGCAAAGAGCAGCATTGCTTATATTTTCAACTTCTTCCATTAAAAGTCAAAGCCAATTTGGTGACCAGTGTTGTGCATGAATGCGTTCAATGAATGGCGCTTACTGAACATGTTCATATTTATGTGAATGGTGAACTTAACAACTCAGTTTTCCTTCAGTGAACGTAAACGAGAGCGACGCTCACTTTGACAAGAAGGAGCGGCATACGCAGTTCATGCTAATTTGAAAAGTCTGGTTTTACGACACAGTTTACGGCAAACACCATGACGGTCCAGCATGGCTAGTGCTAGTTCCCGCGATTCATCCGTCCGTCCATCGATCAATCATCTACCGACGGCGCGGGGTGGGGGGCTGTAGCCAATCTGAGCTGACATTGGGGCGAGAGTAGATAGGTCCTCCCGCGATTCAGACTCAGCTAAATGCCTTGCTGAAGCCAGCATGATGCCTTGCATGATACCACGTAAAGCGATGACGTTGTTTCCTACACAAAGTAAACACAGAGACTAAAACTTAACGTGAGTAACAAAGAGATAAGAAATAGAAAGAAACTGGCGAGATAGCAGGTAAAAAACTCCTCGCAGCAAAATTTGATGAAAGTATAAAAAAGTGTGCAGGGAACAGTGCTGGATTCTGTTGTTTATGACCAAAAGCCAAGTTGGAGGAGCACCAGATAAAACCAAACAGCAAGTGATTAACAAGCTCAAAACTATGAAGCGGCAATACCACAAGGTCAGAGACCATAATAGATAAACGTGGAACTAGATATCGCAACAGTAAACGAGCCGTCCTCAACAGGTAAATTTTATTCTGATCTAATATGTTTCATTGTTGTCACTGTCGCACAATGATACATGATATCCTTTTTCCAGGATGACAGTCTTACCCGCACATTTACCGCCTATGTCTAAACGCTATTTACCATGTAATCGCCGGTAATGTTATTGCATGTCTGAATAGGCATGTCCGGGTAAAGTGCACGTGGAAAATGCTTGATTACCCAGTTACTATGTCTGAAACGGGCTTATAAAGAATTTTAAGTCCTGCATATTTGGGTTCATGCTGGCTAAATAAAGGTTTCATTAAACATTAGATTACAGTCATTGAGCAGACGCTTTTCTCCTAAGCAACTTACATGTGAGAATAAGAACAACACAAGCATTAAATTAAACAGTACAGGACATCATAGATAAGTGCAGTCGAACTGCTGTAGTCTAGTTGTGCACAGGTGTTGTATACATTATACTTTGACTGCATCTTGTATTTTCTACATATTAGGATCACACATTATTTAAGGGCTAAAATCTATTATCTATTTCAACATTATTTTTCTCCTAGATGTAATAATTGTCTCTAGTCTCTTAATTCTGTATATTTGTTTAGTTTTGGAGTGGCAGTGACTTGTGATGGGTGGTTAAGAAGAGGTTTTATCGAGTACTAACAAAAGTAACAAATGAACGTGAACTAGTTCTTTTTTAGACATACGAACTTAGCTCATTTTTTTTTAAAAAGAACTATGAACATGAACTAGTTCATTTTTATCTGTGTGAACTGAACTTTGAGCTAGTTCTTATTAAGTATGAACTGGCACAACACTGGTGGTGACAATGTGAAAGGACAATGTAATAGTGTGCAGTAAGAAGTCAGAGAACAAACAAAGTAAAATAAGAAAATAATTAGCAACTTATTACTGCCTACAATGCTAAATCAGGTAGCATTGTCATGTTTATCAAAGACCAGATGTTGTGAAAGATGACACCATGCAGTCACACATATTTTTTTTTCAATATAAATTCCTTAATGGACTTTGAATGTTTGTTGAAAATTGTTAAAATATTGCATTTCAGAAATCCATCGGCTCACGCTGCATATTATACATTTACAATGTAATTTAATTTCTTTAACAATCACACAGTAAATAACCATGCATATCAAAATAAATATCATGTATATCATATATCAAACATCACTTATCAAATATGTCTCTGTTGGGTTACTTTCATTGTTAGCTTACTCAGCCAGCTTAACATTAAATAGTGTAGGAGATTCCCCCCCTTTTTAGAACTCTTTGATGAACTGGTCCACCAAATGTTGGAATTTTTATGACTACAGATTTACCAGAATTACCCAGGTAAATCTTTTGGCAGACCTGCTAAGGAGTGCTTTTAATGGAAGGGGCATAGGATAGGATCTTCTTTTGCTTATATTACTTTGTTTATAATAAACTGACAGAGCTGCATCCAGATTGTGAATTATATCTGAGCTACGAAAGATCACCAGCAAATTAGAGGCGAATGCTAACTGGATAGCATGATTCAGCTGATCATACACCCGCAGCAGTGCAGCACAAAGAGCCTGTAAGTACTCAGATTGTTTGTGCAGGTTAGTTCAGGAAGTATCTTTTATTTCGTAGCATATTTTCATGACCATATAGTGGACTTAAAAGTGTAATGTGTTGTGTGACTTTGAGAAAGCATGAGAACCAAGTAGAGACAAGTGTGACCACAGTGAAATAAGAAGTGAAGTAAATGAACAAGAGCAACAGCTTAATAAAAAGGGAGAAATTGACTATAAAACCATAAATACTCATCAGCAGGCTCCTATTTACATTGGATCCCTGCCAGAAACACAGACTTTTTGGCAGCTCGCCAAAGTCAATATCGAGCCGCTGCAGGGAGAGGGGAGGCTGTAGCTAGCTGTCATATCGACAAGGAAATACATTTTAAAAAGTTTAAAAAGATTTCAGGGACCAGAAAAGAAAACTGGGATGCAGCAGTAACCAGCGACCCAAAATTGTGATCGGGGTGTACGGAGCTAAACAACCGGAGCGCTGAACTGTCATCTATCCATTCTGTTAGACCAGATAATGGGACACCAATCTCTCCGTTCTGTCTTCTTTTGATTAAAATGTAACCCGTGTATCCATCTTTGAGATTTAGCCATTGTTTGAGTAATGAAAATGTTATTTTTAAGTTTTTTTTTCCTTCATTACCTTTTTAAAAAGTACTAGTTTATCATTATTGTTAATGTAATGCTGAAACAAATTTCGGCATAATTTTTCGCAGTAGATCAGAAAGAAAGAAACTCTGCAGCAGAACAGCAGGTGTTGGTTTGTTAGCAAAACAGAGAAACAAATTCAATTACATATTGGTATAATGAATGCATATCCAGGAGGCAGAATAAACTAGGTGAACATGGCAAAAGAAGGCAATGAGTCCAACAAGTAAGTTACCAGAAAATAGGTTCATCAAGCTCTCATTCTCATTCCGCATCACAGAATCCATTGAATTCTTCCTCCTCTGTGTCGCTTCTGAACAACTCAACCAATTCTTGAGGAAGATGAAGTGTAGTATCCTCATTTTCAGGACTATCATCAGACTCAGCATCAGTTCCAGTTATTCCGGCCTTCCTGGATCCTGATAGAAGGGTTTTAGTTGTTACTGAAATCCATGCTTTGTCGATTCATCCAACGACTTGCTGAATAGTAGCATAGCACATTGCCGCGAAGCTGTGCTCTCCCTTCATCATCCACTTCTATCACAGGCGATGCAAGACTGCCTTAAAGCTCCGATTCACAGATATATTGAGTGACCGGAGTACTTTAGTTAGGCCTCCAGGGATGATGACAGGTATGGAATCACAAGGTTTTATTTTATCTTTGAACCATGGTGTCATTTGCGCCAGCATACTGTCCATCACGAGCAGCGTTTGCGTGTTTTAAAGAAGCCATCAGGCCACCAAGCCCAGACTTATAACCAGGAAAATATGGTATAGACACATTGACTGTTGTTGTCTACATTTGGTTAATCCTGGGCATGCGCACTAGTTAACAGCAAAAGATATCCCGCAACACATAGTGTTTACAAAATGAAAATCAAGTTGCTTAAAAGAAGAGTATTATATTTGTTCTTTTTTGTTGAACTAATCTGAAGCCTGTATGGACATGAAGCTGAAAGGAGCTGACTGCCAGCGGGTATGTCGGATTGCTGCGTGTCCACAACACACACGCTGGAGTTACATATCGGACCGATAGGATTCTTTTAGGATCTATTTCACAGTGATTGTCGCCTAATTTTCCAGCTTTGATGGAGGTCTACCAGACTTTTATTAGCAAGGAGGTTTATTGATTTACAAAGCCGGGACAATCTGCAGAGAAAATCAATTCAGCAGTGTGTACGGCACACCAAAAAGAGTGACAGCTGACACTGACACATGAAAAGTGTTTAAGACTGGAATATAAGATTGAATGATTTGCACAGGATATGATAAAACAAACTTATACCCTGTAGGATTAGATCTGGCAAAAATCAGATTGTGCCCACTGCTTGTAGGCTACTTCTCACGGTCATAAACAGATGTTTAGCGTGAATAAGTAATAAGTAAGTAATCGTGACATTACTTTTCAAAGTGTCTATAGGACGATACTGGCATCATTAACAACTTTCTTTTTTTTCTGCAGGTCTTCCTGGATAATAGCTGCATTGTATATTGATCTGTCTTTCCTGTCCTCTCCACCCCCAGTCAGTTGAGTCAAATAGTAGTGTGGTTCTGCTGGAGGTTTTACCTTTGGGTTAAAAGAGAGTTTGCCTTCCCACTGTCGCCTCATGCATGCTCAGGATGACAGATTGGATCGAAGTCAAGATTCGATGCAAACTTTTTGGTTCCCTTACATAGGCCATCTTTTTATGAACTGGCTCAAATTGAGACGCCCTAAGACGACATTATTGTGAAATGGTGCAATACAAATAAAGCTGAATTGAATTGAAAGTATTTTCCCTGGTTCTGTGTTGTATGGCGCATCAAACTAAAGACACTGACACCAGGTGGAAAATTCAAATGAGTAAATATTTTCCTAATGGAGCTGCTGTTTTCATTACGTTAAGGATCCATACCTCTTAGGCTCATTAGAAATGGGTTATAAAATCTTTCTCCAAAATGGTTTCTCAACATATGTGTTTTTCAGTAATTATTTGGAGTTGAACAGTATCAGTCAGTATTATGACTTACAAATTATTGCACGTCTCCACATGAATTTTAAGCCACTTCTCTTTGGCATTGAGTGAAAAGTCTTTGAGGTTGAAAGGCTTTCTAACTATCATACTGATCTCTTTCTTTCATCTTACTGTCTTTCAAGTATTTTTCACTTACTGGGAAATACTTGTTAGAAACTGTCTAAAGTACATTTTTCATGCGAACTGTCAGACGTTTCACTCCAGACCCAGTCTGTAATGTAATGATCAACACAAAGAACATTCTGATGTATCTAAAGGAAAATGTTCACACCAGGAGGTTTTATTCAAATTCTAGTCAATTTGCTTGGAAAGTTCACTTCATTTGAGGAAACTACAAAGCAAAGAGCACATTTGTTTTTCTTTGCGGTACAAGTTTTCTTTTTTGTTATCTTTTGTCTCCTAAACTAATTCTTGCTACACTACTGACTGATTGGGATTGGGAAACTTTATTTAAACAGCCCAAATCAAACCGAGTCCCCAGTCGTACATTCAAGCATTTATGCGTTTATCCTGGTGTTAATGCACCCTAAGTATGACGTTAGCAATATATCAAAGGAAACATTTTCGTGCGCTCCACCCAAAAACAGGCACAGAAATTCTAAACAAGACTTTGAAAAAGCTCACAAGCACAGAGATTAAACCAGTTTTTCAGCTATTCTGTGGCAAAATTAAGCAAAAGACATTTGTTTGGACACAGGTGGATGGCTATTTTTTTGGTCATGCTTTGGGTGTGTTTTCAGTCAGTGAGTACGAGAACACCCAATCTGTGTTATAAATGATATAATTAAATATAAAGCAATTACATTAAGACTTCAAAGGAAAGTATCAAGCAGCCTGCTGGAAGATCTTAATCTGCACAGGACTGTATTTTTGGACATTTCAGCAAGAAGAAGATCCAAAACACAGACAAAGTGGTCAAGAAACGGTTAACGAGAAACAATATTGGCATTATTGTGCCATCTGGGCACAATCCACATTTGAATCCCATCTTGGCTGTAAAGAAAGGAAGTAATGACCAGAAAAATGGCAAAGGACTTCAAAAAAAGACTTCAACACATTCAAAAAGACTGCAAATATTTACTAAGAGGATAAACAAAAGCTTATTATAAAGCATTTGGCATGTGAGTGGATATTTACAAGCGTTGCTGTGCAGGATTTGTATTAAAATGTATTTAATAGAAAGGAAAAGGGCAAACATGACGCTTTGAAGTGGCAACTTCAACCAATATGAAAAAAATAAAAATGCATAAGCCAAAAACATCTAGCCTAAGTATCTCCAAGCTTCTTATAAGTTGAGAAATCTCCCCTCTGATGTTCAAGAGGTAGCTTTATTTCATGGTTAAGTATTAAACTTTCCTATCTTGAGGGTGGAGAGATGACCGTAGCCTAACCAAACCACAATAAATCTCAGAACCAGTAGTCACAACAAGACGTTCGTGTGGAAAACATCTTCTCAGACTCAAGTGAAACTGACAGCTGGAAGCCTGATCAAGAAGCCAAGCTCTGTATGTTGATAGACACTCCACCCTACATTTGAGCTCTATGGGACCTAAGCCTTAAACCATGTTAACGGTAAAATATGGATTATTACAACCATAATTAAAATCTACTGTAGTCCATTGTAGGTAGCATGGCAAAAACATACTGTAAGTCTCCACAAACAACCCCTGTCTGGAAATAGGAGCCCAGGAGCAACAGTCTGGCCCGATTTCATTAAAATATGACTAATTAACTGAAACTATGACCAGGACCAAAAGTAGCCAAGAGACAGGAAAGCATCTGACTTTCCCATGACTAAAAATTATATATCTTTACCGAAGAGGCAATAAAAATGTGTGTAATGTTCAACTTTATCCAGCCTTCTTGTGTTTTCACTCACTGAAATCTGCAGTGCTGAGCTCATGCAGTACATGCATACTAGCAAAAGGACATTACATTCACAGAGAGATGAGGCCTTGCGTCTGAGACTCGAGCATGAGTGGCATTTCCAGTGACCTCAGAGTCGACTTAGACTTATATTCAACGGACTTGAGACTTGACTTGGACTTGCAATTTGAGACTCGTGAACAGTCTTATTTTTTTCATGATATCTCTGTCTGATCTGCTGTCTGTGTTGCTTGCTGTCATTTCCCTGGATGTTCCACTGACGTCACATCACATAAAGACAGATACGCCTGCTTGAAAATCAGTTAGATAATCAGAGTCACTATGGATTACATGACACTTTGACACTTTGTTGCACCAGTCACTGAGTAGATGGGGCACTGGTCCAAGATGGCTGCTCTACAGCTAGTAGCAATAGCAGTCAATGCAGCATACTTTACTTTTTGTCTATGTAGGCTACAGTCAGTATAATCTATCACGAGTAAAAGGGGACAAAAATCCCACTTACCTCAAAATGCTAAAGAATAAGAGGTTATTTTACATTACATTTATACTATAATAATGGTAACTCCATCAGATTGGCTTCACTGAATGTGTTCAGTATAAAAATGAGACATTTACTGAACACATTGTCTATTAACTGTGACTTGTGTTATGTTAAACTGGAATCAAACTGCTATCAGACCAACTATTAACACAACAGTTTTAGTGGGTGTGTTTATTAGATACAGTTGTTGCTGATTTAGAGATAAGGAAAGTTATTTAGCCTGCAATGATTGGATATAAATTTATTAAAATCTTCAGTTATATTTACTTAGTTTAAAAAAGTTTAAAACAAATATTTTATGTGTTCATCTCCGTTATTAAAAACCCTTAAAATGAATGTTCCTAATGCACTATTTACAGAATCACTGCTTGTTTTTTCATGGCCTAACATTGGCTCTTCTTTACATTGGGGAATAAATGCAACAAATGTCGTATTAATGTTCAAAATTTACCTCTAGGTCCAGATAGATTTTTGTCCTCATTACCCCTTATGCCTGGCATGAGATATGATACATTTACTGTCTCTGACATTTTGCATGATTTTATGGTAAAAACCTATCAAAATTTGTGAAACACAATCTGATTTTTGTCATCTGCTCCTTAATGGACACCAGAAAACAGAAGATTACATTATAAATTTTTTGACATATCACATGGAAATAAATGGTAATATCGCAAAAAAAAAAAAAATCTGATAAGTTTTATTTATATTTTGTTAAAAGGACAAATAAAGATCACAGATCCAAAAAAATTCTTACTGCTTGTTCATGGGTTGAGTCTTAAGGGGTTACGTTATATTAAGAGCACATTTACAAATCTAAATACATTTCCATGTTCATCTGGTTTTCTGGATTCAGTATAACAGAATATTCTCCAGAGGAGAGGAACAGGGGAACTTTACAAGATCAGAGCTGCTACAAAATGCTGGTAAATAAAGGGTGAGTTCAGATTTTAAATTGCTTTCTTTATTGTAATACAGTCTTGTAAGCAGACCGAACAGAAGGTGTCGCACAGCATGTCACTCATTAGTGACTTGCCACTTGACTTGGACTTGAGCCATAATACTTAACTTGGACTTGGAAAAAGGACTTGTGAACATATCTGCATACGCAGAAAGGATTAATAAAGCAAACTAAAACTCACCGTTTGATATCAGGCCAGGGGCACTTTTCCTGATGGCCGCTTGTCTCCATGATTTTTTTGAAGTCTGTCAGGCAATTGCCAACATTAAAATCAAAGCTCTCCTGGTCACATGAAGCTGCAAATCTAGATGCCATTCCTAAAGAAAACAACACTGCAAAATATAGGAGAGGATTAGCAGGGCTGACTGCACATCTGGTTTGTTGGATTATGATGAAATTAGATTCCTGAATTGGCCCTGTGATGGACTGGCAACCAGTCCAGGGTGAGCCAGCATCTCGCCTGCTATGCTGTGAGGAGCACATTAACAAAATGACTTTTGCCTGTTACCCTTTACAACAACTTGTCAGTGTAACAAATGAGCACAGAATTAATCTTAAAATCCGTGTAGTTTTGCAATCTGTACGTTTTTCAAAAAGAAAAACCTCAAGTATCATTTCTAAACAGGTTTTTTAACTTGAGCACATCTGCTAAACCAGTCTAATTAAATCTTTTCCCATTTCCTGTCATACCATGTTTATTCACAATGCTCTTGGGGGGGGGGGGGGGGGTGCAGTGTTTTCAGCAGCAACTACATATTCCCAGCATGCAAGCCTCCGAGCCATGACAACATGCAGGATTACACAACAGATGCTTTTCATTTCTAATGTGGACAATTTTCAGACAATATTAGGTTAATTATTTTTAAAACTGTAAGCCAGCTGTCTTCTAGACGTGTAATTTTACATCTTCTTCTTCTTTCCATACCTGTTTCAGATTCATGTGAGAAACAGGTGATAAACATACTTTTTATAGAGAAACTGAAATGTGCACACTGGCAGCCTGGAGTACACACCCTCATTGAAAATTAGGTTTTACTCTCGGGTTTTGAGTTGGTGGAGCTGATAAATAGCTGCATCTACAGAGTCATTTCTACAATTAAAGAAAAAAACAAAAAACAAAGTAACACTCTCAGCCTCTTTTATTTTTCACTTTTACAGTCTGGCTTCCATCTGCCATCCAGAGATAGATGTTAGGTTAATTGTTTACATTAATTTCTCAGAGGAGTGATTGTGAGCGGTTGTCTTGGTCCTGCAATGGACTGGAGACCAGTTCAGGATGTATCCCGCCTACTGAGATTTACTTTAGTAACTAATGATGGCTAAAATACTACACTCCATGTGCGTAGCAGACGTAGGGGGGGAAATAATTTTAACTTTTCCTTGAGTAATATTATTCTAAAGTAACCATAAGCTGCTCTTACTCATGTATTGTTGGGCTACTATTTTGGCTTCTCTACATTACTCACTTCTGGATTGAAAATAATATTATAGAAGTATTTGTGTTCCTTTAGCTGGTATATTGGTAAAGATTTTATTTATTTTGTGGTAGTATAAAGTACATGAATTTGCTGATTAACATTTTGCACTTTGGTTTTTTTCACTAGATACTTTTTAAAAATCATACTAAAGTAATTATTTGAATGAGTACTTTTGAGTTCTGAGCAAGTAACATTGGACATGTTCACATAAGTTTTAATTTCCTTTAATTCCAAATACAAGTTAATTCTGCTTTAAACAGATAAAAATTACCATAAACACCTAATTCGGAATTAAACTTGATTCTGAAGTGAATCGTTTATTCTCATTTTAAATTGATGAGTTCATTTATCATGTAAACATTCATTCTGCTTTGAGTTGATGGCCGATGTTCTGTGCATGCTCATTATCTTTTATATCATCGCAATTACACACATGAGATCTTCTACCTTACAAGTACTCTGTTTTTCTCCTCTTTATATTATTTGAATCTTTGTAGAACAGAATAAGCAGGATGCGGGGGCAAAAGGTGGGCCAGAGGCCAGCAGCAGAGATGGGCTTGGAGGGTCAAACAGATGTTTAAAAATATAGTATATCTGTAATTTAAGAGACTATATAATTATTAATTTATTTGCAGAAATAATTATTTGACTACTGCATTATGCAGCAGAAATTGGTCATATTTTTCTTAACTGATTAATTTTGTACATCAGGTTTTCAATATCGATGACAGAATAAATTAGAAAATAGCTACATCTTAATTTTAATATGTTTATTGTTGTGTGTTTTTCCCATTACATTAAACTATTACCCTGTTACCACATCACTTCCATTTAATTTTGGCTCTGATATTTTAAACAGGAATGGTGTTTTCCTGAACTTTTTGTTTTCAGTGTTGTCATTTGGCATTTACTAATCTAGCTAACCCTGTAGATGCTCCAGGTTTATTCTATGTAAAACTCAACCAGCGTTCGGCAATTTTAGGTTTGGACATTAAATTGTGATAGTAAATCTTTTTAAAGAACTAAAGTTGGTTCCCAGGTTGAATGCAAGGGAATGGTAAATCACTTGATAGACCTCTAAGCAATTTGTCCCCCTCACTTCTAAAACGATGGCTATGCCTTCCATCCATCCATTATCTATACCAGTTATTCCAAAGAAGGGTCACTAGTAGCTGGAGCCTATCCCAGTAATCATTGGGAAAGAGGGAGGGTACACTCTGGACAGGTCGTCAGTCCATCGCAGAGAGACAAACAATCAGACACACATAGATTCACTCCTAAGGACAGTTTAAAATAACCAATCAACCTAACATGCATGTCTGTTAGTGGGAGGAAGCTGGAGCTCCCTGATACATACTTGTCCCTGTCAAATAAATTAATAAAGACCCTGAACTAGAATTAAGCAGAACGGAAAATTAATCATGAATTTTATTTCCTCAAACCTTATGAATCTAAATGATCACATTTTATTGAACATTTATTTGTTTGCATCATTACATTAAGGGCCAGAACTGATAGAAGTTTGCATGTAAAAAAAAACATGCAAAGTCATTGCACAAGCAACAAAAATGTGCAAGCGGATCTATGATCTACTAACAGCACACAAAACAACAGCTCTGCATCCAGTCAGTATGTCTATCACAGTGAATATATAATATGGGGTGTTTACACACAATTTTATGCGTATTGGGTGGAGAAAATATAAATATATTAAATCAACACATGTAAACAGAAGGAGACATTAAGTGGAAGAAAAGAGACACAGTGAACATATTTTTTTATCCTCATGTGAATATTTTTGTGATGAACAATGAAACAATGATTCAAACATATCCCTCTAGTCAGTCCATAACTCTTATGTTGTAAAAAATGAGTTTTATGTTCACTAAGTTACAATCTGGTGAGTTTTATATGAGTGGTGGGTCAATTTTTAAAATCTTTGGTGAAATAAATAAGGGAATTAGAAACAATAGACTGTATCATATTCATTCATTTTCTAATTTTTTAAAAAGTCAGTACATACCCCCTGCAGCCTTTTTTATTTAAATATGGTTCATTTGTACTCCTTCTAATGTCTTTGTAACGTCTTTTTACTTCATTCACCAGAATTCTATCTGCAAATTGGAGTCTTAGCAAATCTGGCCCTCTATCTCTAATATTTTTTTATTTCTGTAGTTTTACTAATAACTTTACTAAGGAACACGTTGTTATTTAACTCGCAGCTAATACAAATGCCAAAGTTAAAGATAATTGTTAAAATTGTTAATTGTTGGTGGTGGATATTCACAATTGCTGTTACATACTGTGCACAAAAAGGTCATTTTGAAGATGTTGCCTGATCTGCCTGTACTGACAGCCCCTGTTTTTGTTCCATTTCCCTTTTCCAGGGGAAATAATGTTTAGAGCTGCAGTGGCATTCTGAATACAATAACATGATATCTATAATGATCTTTAAAGTCTTTTATGGGCAAGTCTGAAAGTTTGATTTGGGCTATAAACTATTTTTGTTTATTGAATGGTAAGAATGCACAGAACGACCAGAATTAACCACGAGAGGAATTATTGGTTTACATGAGACAGGAATTATTTAATCCGGCTTTAAAATTAGAATAAACCAGCTAGTGTATTGGGAAATAAGTTAAATTTAGAATTAACAATTCCACTGTGAAGTAGGTGTTTACATGGTTACTTTTTGTCTGTTTAAAGTGGAATTAACTTTTATTCGGAATTAAAGAGAAATAAAAAGTCCTATCTAAACGGGGCCATTGACAATCTGAATCATTGTGGTTGCAGAGAAATGTTCTTTTCCTAATGGATATGCAATTTTGTATCAGAAGCCTAAAAATAATCACAGGGATCAATGAGTTGAACATGATTTTTTTGAAGTCCCTCAAAGTAGTATTTTTGTTTAGGGATTAAGCGTTTTGTCCAATAACACTTTAATGCACAAGTACACAGGAGATGGTTCACACCACTAATCTTCTGTTTGGAAAATATCTACCCAGCGAGTCATCCTGTTGTAACACTTCTCTTGATATTCATAAATCATCTCATACACATACATTAAAAAGCTCCATCATTAGTTTTTAACATGACATTTTTTTTGCCCATCAAATTTGCATATAGGAAAATCTTTTCAGCTTCATCGCAAAGTAAAATGAATATCAACGTCTTTCACTGACTGTCCTCCTGTTCATCCAGCGACAAACTGCAGCCATATGTTAGAGATCTTGTCCTTATTGTATGAATAATGCTGTAAACTGATACATTATTGTTTAGAAGTTGTTTAAGCCAAGTAATTGATCTCTATTCTGTGGTCGGCAATGATTGTGTACCTGAGTGTAATGCAATTCGGTCTCACCTGTCCAGGTAAAGAGAAGTTTTGGCAAAAAGATGGTCGACTCCATCTGTTAAAAAAGGAAAGAAAAATCCAATTCAGTTATGTCAGAACATCTGTGGCAAAAGTCATCCAATAATAAGAAACTTTCCTCACATGCCTCCGGTTTGGGATATTTGTCATGTCCAGGCATACATCCTGACTGATACATTTGTTTACTCTTCATAAACCTCACATTTGAGTTGTAATGTGCCGACCAACACCCCGTTGCAAAATAGCACATTATAAGACCCCTACCTGCTAAAAGACTTGCACTTGTGAAATAATATGGAAAGGGAGATCTACTCAACTTAAAGGTTAAAAAAAAGTGTGTTACAGGATTTTTCAAATTTAGCTCAGCTGCATTCATCAAAAGATAAACAGCTAAATAAAACCTGTCCGAATCAGGCACAATGTCCATCTGAGTTCTTTATGTTTCCTCAAACTAATGAGCTGATCTCATGAGAGGCAAACACAGATGTCACAATGAATATAAGAGAGAGAAATGTAACTTAATTCAATTTAATATCTGCACCAATTTAACATCTGAGCATTGGTTGCTGGTCCATAACACATCCATCCAAACATTATCAGTTGTTCAGTAAAACTATTGCATCCATTACGGGAATCAAATTACAGAAACAAGATAAGACAAATGAGATGTTCTGTAAGCACATACCTCAGTACTGAGCCTCTTGGAGTTATTTTTCTCCTGTCTGTGTGGTAAAAGTAGAGCTGAGACTGCTTTAAAAGTATTAACTAACCAGCCTTCAGAAGCACAGCTGGTCACACAAAGCTGCTGTGTTGATCTGCTCTGGTTTCTTATCGATGCAACTGGGAGGTAATTGGATTGTGCAACAGCGATGGATGGTCTGCTTCCGTTCCCAGACTGAGCCTGGCTGTTCCCATGTTACTCAAAGGCACTTTCCACTTACAACCCCCCAGAGACACTTGACCTACAGTCTCTGTGTCAGCAAGTTAACATGGCTACATACAGTCGTGGACAAAATTGTTGGTACCCCTCAGTTAAAAAAGGAAAAACCCACAATTCTCACTGAAATCACTTGAAACTTACAAAAGTAACAATAAATAAAAATTTATTGAAAATTAAATAATCAAAATCAGCTATCACTTTTGAATTTCTGATTAACATAATCATTTAAAAAACAAACTAATGGTACCCATAACTTGATATTTTGTTGCACAACCTTTTGAGGCAATCACTGCAATAAAGCGATTTCTGTATTTGTCAATGAGTGTTCTGCAGCTGTCAACAGGTATTTTGGCCCACCCTTTTCCAGCAATCCTGGCTTATATTAAATGGATCAAGCAGTCTCTGAAGTTTCAGATAAAAAGTAATTTTTTCAGTTTTATGGATGTTTTCCATTGACGACTTGGTGTTGAAGCTTATCTGTCTGTCTGTCTTACTGTCCGTCTGTCCGTCCGTCCGTCCGTCCAGTTGCTTTAGACAGATGTCTGAATTTTAAAAATGCATTCTTATTTCGCCTAAATGTATCTGTCTGACTTGTGTTTTGACTCAAACATGAAAAGAAAGTTAAATTTACAGTGGCAACAACTTCCTGTCATCCGGCTCTGTGAAGTTCTGCTCTATGGTTTTATGACTTGTGGTTTACAGATGCTTTGTACATTTGTAAATCTCAACCGTTATGAAACTGTTTTCTTTCCATAACTAAACTACTCAGCTAAGTTTAGCAACAGAAAGAAGGTACTCAGAAGATGCTGAGAGGCTGGCAATGGGCCCTGATAAAGTGCAATTGGGTCCAAGCTCAAGCACTCGGAGAGGTTGTCAGAGTACTGTTTACACAAAACTGTGAGATTTCAATCATTGTTTCTATAGCATTCATTTCTTAGCTGTAACTTACTACAGGCCACAGCTGAAGTTTAACAAGAAGGCAAATCCTCTCTGATTAGAGGTAAAACCCTGTGGTAACTGAAGTACTACCCTGGACAGAGTCAGGTATTCAGAAAGATGAATGCAGTGCCAAAACCTCTACTGATTATTACCTACTGATTAACGGGAACACTGAGTACAGGATTCAAATTCAGCCCAGCTTCCTGAGGTACAACCACTGTTTGATAAAATGAAGGCTGGACAGAGTCCTGCTTTTTTGCTTCGGGGCTGTTTGGTTTCCTCTGCAGTTAATATACGATAATTTGGTTCCCAGATCTGCTGCTCTTGCTGCTTTCATAAGCACACTAAGAACACAGTGTTTTTTTTACATTATCTGCCCCTGCTTTTATCTAAAAAAAAGGGGATCTTACCGACATGAACCTGTACCTGGAGAAGCATTATCAGCACAAAATAAACACATCTGATTCGGATACATTATTAGCATACATACAAATTGAGCTGAAATCCACTTTTTGACTGGAAAAAAATCCTAATTTTTTTAGTTTGGCATGATCTAAAGCTTCTTTTTATTTATTTATTTTTTGCTTGCATTGTTAGCCTCTTTATATCAGCAACTGACCAAAAATAGATCTCCTTTTCACTCTTCTCCTTATCCTCATGGCTAAGAAAAATGGCTGAGTGGGAAATATATGGAATCAGATTTGTTTCAAAAGTTCCAAGCAAGACTTTTAAAAACTTAAGCAGAAAACAAAAAACAAAACCAAA
>JBAMHX010000014.1:25670206-25681266 GCA_037177515.1 Pseudomugil tenellus
CTCTCAAAATAAAATTTTGGTTGCAAATCTATTCTATTTGATTGGATAATAAAGAAACAAATTTCTCTCCATAGAAGAGGTATGGATCATTTGCTCTGTTTAAACCTTTTAAATATGAGAGGAATTCATGTAGTCTTAGAAATGTCCAATCTGTCCATTAAATTCCAAGATTTGGTTTCTATCACATTACTACTTCTCAACTGGGGAAAAAAATTATCAGCCACTATATAAAGTTCAAACAGTTCCTGCAGATCAATGATGAGAATCTCCCATTCTACTACATCCTAATGTTGTTCTGTTGGTGACTGTGGCGGCCACTGTGTTGAGTTGCTGTCATGCGATTGGTTGATTAGATATTTGAGTTAACTGCCATGCCCTGTTCCAGTTCCAGACTTAATCAGCCCCATCACTGTCACCTGCCATTAGACTCGTTATCCCTGATCACCTACACCTGTTCCTGATTCCCTCACTCCCTTTTATCCCTCAGCTTACCAGTCATTCCTTTGTTGGACATTGTCATACCGACCAGCCTTTTCCTTTCCGCCGGTCCTGATCCTGTTTCCCTTCCCTGGTTCCGGCTCACTTGCCTTTGTGGACCTGTATCCGGATTCTCCTTGTTCTTTCTCCCTAGTTTGGATCCCCACCTATCTTCCCTGTCTATTTTGGTTTGACTTCCTGGTTCTGAC
This sequence comes from Pseudomugil tenellus, assembly GCA_037177515.1. Taxonomy (NCBI): domain Eukaryota; kingdom Metazoa; phylum Chordata; class Actinopteri; order Atheriniformes; family Pseudomugilidae; genus Pseudomugil; species Pseudomugil tenellus. The sequence goes on from JBAMHX010000014.1 coordinate 25,670,893, forward strand.
CCTAGACTGTCTCCCGGATTCCGCTCTGATCCTGACCCTGATCTTTGACTCGAAATAGGAAACCCTACCTGGATCTCCATAACTGTGCTTGGTGTAAATAAACCTTTTACTCAGTTGGATTCTGTTTCCGGGCTTCCATACGTTACATTACTGAACAGGTGTACAAAATAATAAAGTGGCCTGTGAGTGTATTTGTTGATTTGTAAACTTAATCTTAATAATTAAAAAAAAAATAGAAAACATTTTACATAAAATGCCACATCAGGCAAATGTGCTCATAAAAACAGGCCTTTTCTACAAACAAGGTTGTCTGAGGATTTTGTTTCTGCAGAAACAACTGCCACTTTCACATTTTTTGCTGATGCTAATTGAAGTACAAATCGAGCTGGTGAGAAAATACAAAAATTTTAAAACACGTATCATTTAAAATGAATCTACTTCTGACCCATTATAAGGGGAAGCCTAGTAGAATAGGCACAGGACTCACAAAGTTTACACAGCTGATACTATAATAATACTGCACTGATACTAAAATAAAAGTAATTTTCTTAGCAGAAAATGACTTTATGTTTTTCTGAGTACATAATCACTTGCATTATTGGGAGAAATTTCATTCACACCATTTTCTTAGTTTTCAGTATTAAAATTCTTAATGTTTCAGGCTTCTTTAAGATTTTTCACTTGTTCAAAAACTCTGATCATTAGACATTATTATTTATTCTTCAAATGTGAAATAAAAATAAAAAAAAAACACCAAAATAAAGCAGGAAAACAAAGGGAAAAACATGACAATTAGGTCAGCCCAACTGTCCTGTCTCCACAGGGGATAAGTCAACAATCATATATTGGGGGCCCAAAGGGACACGCATTATTCACTCATTAGTGCTTTGCTGGTTCATTTGGAAACAATGACCATTATTTCAACAACTATGAGGGAAAATGGTGGTGCTACATAAAGAGAGAACAATTTTGGATTTGCAGAGATACTTGTAACTGAGCTTACTACAATGAAGCAAATGGAGCCATTAACATTAAAGAAAAGCAAAGATGACTTCAACATTTTCTTTGGGAGAGGAGCTTTTCTGTCATAGATGGAGTTTCATTCATAAACTGGAAATGCAACAGAAATTAGCTGCATTTTGCCACTTCAGGAACCATATATTATATGCAGCTAAAAATAAAAGCAAAATAAATCTTTACAGTTTGCTTTGATTTTCTTAGTTAAATTAGCAGTTAATTAGCATATAGAAATATCATTACCATGTGAAAACTGGAAACACTGAGGGTTTTTTGGGGGGCTGAGAGGGTCCATTGCAATGAATTTCTTTCATTGCACACCCATCTGTTTCAGTCAGTAATATGAGAGCAGATAGGACCCTGTCAGTTACACCACAATGCTTACTCAAAAAAGCTGACTCTTACAAAATCCTGAAGTCCATGCTGTAATCATCCAAGGGTCATTTTTACCTCCAGTTGTCACTTATAAACAGTTGGCAATAGCAGAATGATGGTATCCTTTACATTTAGGTTTCTCTTTGTATGCATTGTCCTGCCTGGATTTTTACTGGGAGATTTAGCTTTCCGTTGTCCAAGTTGCACAGCAGAGCATTTGGCTGCTTGTCCTGAAGACACATCAGCATGTAAAGAGATAGTGAGGGAGCCTGGCTGCGGCTGCTGTCCGGTGTGTGCCAGGGTGGAGGGGGAGCTCTGTGGGGTCTACACGCCAAGGTGTTCCACCGGCCTGAGGTGCTACCCAAGTGTGGATGCAGAATTTCCTTTGCAGGAACTCATTTTGGGTTTCGGACAATGTGGACAAAAAGTGGACCTTGATGTCACAGCAAGAGTCAACCAACAGGCAACAAACGGTAAGGTATCCTCAATGCTTTCCTCAAGGTTGAATCAAACATCCAGCTAGAGCAGGTTGCTGTGAGCACAGGTAAGTTTGTTGTGTAAACAGATGAACATGTTATTCAGGACTGTACAAATCTTGGCAGAGTAGGAGTAAATATGTCCAACGGCGTCATCTGTTGGTAGATTGAAAAGTAGGAGGAGCCTAATTCACATTTTTATGTCTTTCTATACAATTAATAAGGAAAAGTATATTGTCATACTCTTGATGACTACTATTTATTTCAATGCAACATCTTCAAAATGCATCTTGATGAACATGGATGACTTTAAAGGGACCTGGAGGATGGAGAGAGTGAAGTCTTAATGCCCTTGGTCATTTTTATTTATCTAAAACATACGATGCAGCCTTATTCCACTATTATGGCCCTCAGCTGTGGAACAGCATGCCATAGAACCACAGGGTCCTAGATATAGATTAAATAAGAGGCTCAAGACCTACCTTTTTTGTTTAGCTTTCACCTGAATTAATTTTATCTTAATTTGCAATATTTTTTTTTCAATTTTATTCTCTTTCTTGTTTTTCTTTTTAGCTAATTTTATGAAGCGCTATATACTGTATGTATTTTTTTATTATAGGTTGTTACCATAGTGATTACCTTGAGGTGGTAGGGTGGACTCTGGTCTGCCTTGATCTGGGTGCTTGTTGGTTGCCATGGTGGCAGCCACTATGGACATGAAAGTACTGGCTCCTGTTGTGGTTGGATTCCAAAATATTGTTTCCTCACATCTCAACATCAGTTTCAAGCCAGATTTTTATTACTTAATATTTTATTTTATTTTATACAGTTATTTGTTCCTATTTTCAGTTGTGTAAAAGAGGGGGGTCGTGTATGTGTGTGTGTGTGACAGTGAAGCTGATGAGTGTTTTTACATTACTATGTTTGCTATTTTGGTGTGTGAAGATTTGTTTAATTTTAATTAGTTTTATCATGTAAAGCACTTTGTTTTTCTTCTGGCATGAAAAGGGCTTTAGAAAAAAATATTTTATCTGAATAACTACTGCGGATGGACTCCATTATGTTTTCAGCTTGAAATTTTATTTTAAAAGTTGTGTGCATGTTATACCCATTTAAAATGTGTGCAAGTATTCCAGAGGATACTCAGATTTCCAAGAAAAATATGCTTACATGATTGACAGTGAGAGGATTCTGTGAATTTCAGAAGACCTGTGGGTAAGAACAGCAAGTGTTGTAAAAAAGATCAAAAGCCCTCAGAAAACTCAGAAAGAACATCCTATTCCAGGGTCAATGTTGAGTTTATTAAATCATCTTAATCCACTCCAAAATGTAACCTGTTCTTTCTTTGGCAATGCCATGGTCAGAGTTCTTAATAATGTTGTTCACCATTACACTATATATTTGGTCAAGTATTAAAGGGCCCATATTTTGCTATATTTGCTATCTCACAGTCTATCCTATGCACATCTATGATAATATTGTGCATTTTGCAACATGCACCAAACTATAGTTTCGATATACAATTTTAGAGATTTCTAGCTTAAACTGTGAAAGCCTGGGTCTGTGTCTCTCATGCTTGCTCTGTGTTCTGCTCGCCTGCCACGCCCGCACTGAGTAGCCAGAGAGGTAGTGGAGTTACGCGTGTCTGTTAATGAGAGCACAACAGTATGAGGGGCCATGTGGGACATTATTCAGAAATACCCTCTCATAGACACATGTGAAATTTAAGTCGTTCACACAACATACTGAAACCGCTCATACAATATAGTAAAAACATTCACACATTATAGTGAAACCTCTCATACAATATACTGAAATTGTCTCTCATATACTATACTGAAATATCCTCTTATATACAACACTGAAAGCCTCTCATACAACATACTAAAATCCTCTCATACAACATGCGGAAATCCTCTCATACAACATACGGAAATCCTCTCACATAGAGTGCAAAGAGTGAGTCTGATGTTTATTTCTCTCTCTGTTAGTTCTAATGTGCTATGAAGAGCTTCAGTCCACCCTATGACCGTATGTTTGAGTAATCTGTTACCTCAAGAAAACGAATATTGTTTTCTTGAGATAACGAGATAATTATCCCGTTATCACAAAAAAAAAAAGTCCAGTATAACCGTGTCAAAAAGTACATGGAGGGATGATTGCTGTCGGCTTCTGTACTCGCCCACTTCTTTTTCTTCAGTATATATTTTGGAATAGCGCTTTTTTTCGACTTCGTTTTCAACTGAAATGACTTCCGTTTCAACTGAAATTTACCTTTCACACACACGAGTGACATACTGCTCACATACATACATACACGTATGTATGTACACATACATAGTAGAACAGCTCTCGCACACACTAGTGAAATTTGAATTACAAAGTTTCACTATAGTGTTTACATAATTTCACTATAGTGTATAAGAGGATATTTCAGTACATTATGTGAGAGGATTTCAGTATGTTGTATGAGAGTATTTCTGTATGTTGTATGAAAGGGTTTTAGTATATTATATGAGAGGGTTTTAGTATATTATATGAGAGGATTTCAGTATGTTGTATGACAGGGTTTCAGTGTGTTGTATGAAAGGGTTTTAGTATATTATATGAGAGGGTTTTAGTATATTATATGAGAGGATTTCAGTGTGTTGTATGAAAGGGTTTTAGTATATTATATGAGAGGGTTTTAGTATGTTGTATGAGAGGTTTTCATTGTTGTATGCAAGAGGATATTACAGTATAGTATGTGAGAGAGATTTTCAGTATAATGTATGAGAGGTTTCACTATAATGTGTGAATGTTTTTACTATAATGTATGAGAGGTTTCAGTATGTTGTGTGAATGACTTAAATTTCATATGTGTCTATGAGAGGGTATTTCTGAATAATGCCCCACACGTACGTCATACAAGAGTAGTCATATGCAGAATTCCTGGAGAAAATGGCAGTTTTCAAGTAGGGCAGTTTTCAAGTAGGGGAGTGTGGAGTCCACATGCCGCTGGAGTGGTGGAGTCAGCAGTTTGCTCTGCTGCACTCCTCTTTTTAAAGCGATAAAACTACATAAATGCATGGATGAAAAATAAAACTGCTTCCAGGATCGTCCCCTTTAATGTGCAAAGCAGTTATTCTTTACTCAGTAGTTCTGTTCAGAACTGCAAGCGAACATTGCACATGTAATGTATAGGTGTGTTGTATAGGTTGTATAGGTGGCTTTCATCAAGCCACACCTAGCCAACTACTTTTAACCTGTGCACACCAATTTTCATGATATTAATTCACAAATGTACATTTTTTCTAATGCAAGTTCATTCTTTCTTACACCAGAAAAACCACCATCTACATCAAATGTTTTTGGTAACCGCAACTACCCAAAACAAATAATTAGAAAGTCCATAGGGTTTAACAAAATGTCATGCACAGCTCTCTCATTTTGTAGTTAGTAAGGACAAAGGTTCACTATTGATTCTTGAAAATGAATGTTGACATACGCAATGCTTTTGGCCTGCAGTGGCAAACCCACATCTATGATCTCAAACAAACAGTATTCCACCGTTGAACCCATAACATATCTGTAATCTACATTTCTTTAAACCTTTTGAATTGGAAGTGTCTTATTTTGATTTGGACTTGAAAATGTCAGTTTAGGACACATTTAGGCAGCTAGAGACCCGAAAGCAGATTCAGTAGAGGAAATTAGATGCAACAGTTTTATTCCAGTCTGTAACTCTGGCTGATGGCATGGTGGCTGTGTTGTCTCCATGACTTAGCATCACAGGTGCTTAAACCACATGAGGGGAAAATGATCATTAAAGACTGGTTCGCTCTTGGTTCACAGTGTTGTTTGACATTTCATGCACAAGTTATAAAATGATGCCTTCTTTCTTTTTTTTTTACTATCAACATGCGTTTTAGGGTTGTTGCTCCCGTCATGCTTGCTGTTGACCTCCAAATGACTTGGGGTCTAACTGCAGCTAAGTGTTTATTGTGGCTATTGGGCTCCTGAAATGTCCAACAATATCATAAAGTGTTGTTCAGAGATTTAAATTTTCATGTTTCATGGGTTAGATGAACATAGCTATTATTGTATGTTTTGGATTTTTCCAGTTCTTCAAAGTGGAATTTATTAGAAATGGCACATTACTTTAAATGTCCTCTATTTGAACCTTCCAGTCATGATTCAGAAAGGTCTGATGGGTGTGAGCCTCACTCTCCAAAAAAATCCTAACATTCCCTACTTTTGAATTCTGGACAAAAGAAATGAATACACTGTTTGTCCCAAAGAGCTGAAGTTCATGACAGGTGTGGAACGTCTGTCAGTGACGTGGATACACCATTATATCATAATATTTGTATTAGCAATCAACATTTCAACATGGACATATTTATGGAAGCAGGATCTGTTGAGCTTTACATTCTCTTCGTTCAACACCGTGCTGCATCCATCGGACTTGACTGGAAAGCTGTAATTCTATACTGAAACTCTTGCCAGTAGTCTGGCATTTGTGAGGGAAAATGTTGCTTTGGATGCTTGGAGAATCAGTCAGTGACTGGCCGACCAATCAGAAGAAACTAACCACTAAATCCTCTCAGAGAAAATGTTCTCCAGCAGAAATGTAGCCACTTCTCTGGAATAATTACAACTTATTTGGATTTATAACAGATGTACTGATAATCTACAGATGCTCGAGATTATCTGATCTATAAATCTCTATTAATATGATATGAACTTCAATCTTTTAAGACAGTTGTATCCAAACCTTTACTTTAAAAAACAACTATAGATCCACAAGATCAATATCCAACCTCCCCTTCATATCTAAAATTCTTGAGAAAATAGTTTCCATTCAACTAACTGCCCATCTAACCAGAAACAATCCGTTTGAAGAATTTCAGTCAGGATTTAGAGATTATGATAGCACAGAAGCAGCACTGGTGAAAGTTACTAATGATCTTCTCATGGTCCTACATAAAGGACTCCTGTCTGCTTTGTCTGTCTGGAAAATCTCATCAGCTGATTCCGTTCAGTCCCAGCTGTTGTTAGCTAGCCACCAGTGTTAACGGAGCGCTCAAATAGCTACTGAGTAGCCGAACTGGAGCCGCGGATATCCAGCCTGCACCAGATACGAGAGGCTGAAATCATGATGCATACCATAATCATCAGAGATTCTCAGCCGGAGTCCCAGGAACCAGATGTCACAGCTTCCAACCATTCAGCGGTAGATATCAGCACAGCGTCCCCCTGCGAGCCTAAAAATGCCCACGGCCGTCCTGCTGAAGAAGCCATTCCACAGCAGGTTTCACAAGATCCATGGATCCAATATGAGCTAAACCCAAGGTCCCGTTTAGCTCCACAACATTTCAAGAGGAGCCCTGGTCTCTCGTTGATCCACGGCGGGTGGGGAGGAGTCATCACTTAGCTACATCTCCATCAAACGGCTTCAACAATAGATTTGATGTCCTGAGTTTGGAGGAATTCCCCCTCTTGGACCACGAGTCTGGGCCTAACAGCACACCGCCACCACAGGTTTTTCCTTCTCATCCGGCTCCTGGCAATCTGCCCAGGAGCAAGGCTATTTTTGAATTGGCCGATCTCTGTGAAGCGCCTTGAGACGAAATTGTTGTGAAATGGCACTACACAAATAAAGTTTAATTGAATTGAATTCTTTCTCTGTTGCTTATTTTCCATGTACAGGACGGTACTGGCATCATTTACATATTTCTCCTTTTAGTGCAGGTCCTATTTCTTAATTTTCCTTTATCTGCAGGTCTTCCTGGATAACAGCTGCAGTGTATATTGATCTGTCTTTCCTATCCTCTCCACCCCCAGCCAGTCGAGGCAGATGGCTGCCCTCCCTGAGTCAGATTCTGCTGAAGGTTTTGCCTTAGTGTTAAAAGGGAGTTTACCTTTCCACTGTTGCATCATGCTTGCTCAGGATGGCAACTTGGATTGAAATCAAGATTTGATGCAATCTTTTTGGTTCCCTTACATAGGCTATTTTTTTAGGAATTGGCTCAAACTGATCTCTGTGAAGCGCCCTGAGTTGACGTTGTTGTGAAATGACGCTATACAAATAAAGTTGAATTGATTAAGAGTTGATTAAGAGAACTATAATCACGAAATAGCTCTGAGCTTCAGCTCCAGTTGTAATAAATGGAATCAGGCCATTGCGGTATAAGCAAAGCTGTATATTTCAGTATATGAAAGACTATAATGTTCCTACGTCGTGGCGGTGATACTCATGTAATGGAGTCTAGTTGATTCCACTTCACACAGAACAGGCAATCAGCTTTGCCATTATATAAACAGCAGTCTATGTATCAGAGACACCTATTAGTTGGCACGGCTCTCTTCAGGCTATAAATACTTGTTGCAACGTTATGATATAATATTTAAAAAAAAAAACAAAAAAAAAACATGTGGGCAATGTCACATGTCACTGGACTTGCCAAGCTCTTTTGGATGAGAAATTGTCTTGCTTCCAAAACGGCTAAACAATTTTCTGGCAAATGTTCCTCATAATATACTAGACTTTGACAGTAGTCTGTATTTGACATCAGAGACAGAACCTTTTCAAAGTAATACAGATAACAGTTTCTCTGAATGATATCACTGTGTACTTCCTCAGTTTTGTCTTTAAATCATATTACTGTCAACTTGTAGTCATTCTGTTAGACAGAATGTCGTCATGATGACGTATTTGCCATGGCAACCGAAGGCGCCATCTTTGTCTAGGGGTAAACAACTCGTTAGTCTCATTCAGTTATATGTGTTTGGCTCACTGTAGGTTGGTTTGAATGACCTACATTTGATTAACTTTTTCCACATGAGTTTTTCATATCAATTTCATGTACCAGCAAATAAATAGGAATGAAATAAAAAGGAAGTTACGGAAGCGTTTAGCCGTCACAACATTAAAAAACCAGTTTCCAGAAAATTTACCAAAAAATATCTCTTGATAATGAGAAAGTTTCTCAATATAACGAGATTAAAATCTTGTTTTCAACAAAATATGTTTCTCGTTAAAACGAGGTTAATATAATGATATTTTTTGTCCTCTAAGTGAATAAATTGTTTTGGTTTTTTTTTCCTCAGTGTGAAAATGTGTTCCTCGAACAGATTTCAACTGCTTAAAACCAGGCGGCAATCTCTGGCTGCCGATGGTGATGCCAATACGGAAACAGATTTTGTATTATTTTATCAAATGAGGATATGAAGTAACACAAAACATTCATTTCAAACTATTTCCTTTAGGGAATCTTTTATTTTACTGAAATTTGTGTTTTGTTTTTTTCTTTTAATAGCAATCTGGGTATTGGTATTGATGGAGCACATAAAGCTTGTTTAGAACGTACCGGCTTGTCTCCTAACTGGGACAAAGAAACAAGAACACATAATGATGTTGCTGTTCTCACTCCACTGGCTGCCAAATAAATTCAGTATTGATTTTAAGATAATCTCTGAACGGTTTGGCACCACAATATTTATCTGACCTTGCTAAGGTCCATAAACTCTCCAGAGCTCATAGGTCAGCTGCTGAAATAGAAGAAGATAAATGCAAGTTAATTATGCCATTGTTGTCACAATTGAAAAACATTGAACGGAGTGGCTAAACCAGCCACTCTTAATTATTATGTTAAATTGTGGGTAAACTGGCAGTGACATTGTTGTGAAGTGAGTTTGGGAGTGAGCCAGTTATCAGAGCCTTGCAGCATACATATGTTGACAGCAACATGGTATGGTCAGTGATTACATGCTAGTTTGGTCCAGGACTCACAGAACCTGCTTTGTAAACATTGTTAAAAGCCATGAGTGTCAGAATAATAAGTTACCCTCAAACATCTCATTTAGAAACTGAATTTGACTCCCTGATCTTCGCTTAAGTGTATGTCTCTTCTCTTTTGACCTGTGTTGCTAGGTGATATATTGTGCAGAACCTTTGTCATCCTCTTTAAAAAAAAAGTGCTTTATAAATATATCGGCAAGATGTGGCATGGTATTGTAAGGGCACATTTATCTTTAATGCAGAAGATGGACATCCTGCGCAGGCTGTGCTCTTAATTTGGTCCTTTTTCAAAGGGCTTAGCAACTCATCACTTGATGCAGAAAACAGAGCAATACCAGTGGAAATGGCAAGGGCAATGTTGAGTTGTATAGCAGACATGCAATCGGTAGAAGGAACAAATTAGAGAAGAAAAAGAGGAACAGGAAAAAATAATGCAGAATTCACCAAATAAAAATAACCCTGAAGAAGAAGGATTAGTTGAGGAGAACGGTGAAAAAAAATTTCAGATTTTCTGGTGTTTGTATTCCCAGTACCAACTGGTGCAAAAACGTGAAACTGAACTCTTAACTCAGCACCAGATACTCACAATAGTATATGAGCTGATTTAACAGCTAAAGTCATATGAACTGAGTATATGAACTGATTTATAATAATAATAATAATAATAATAATAATAATAATAATAATAATAATAAATTTTATTTGTAATGCACTTTACATTTG
>JBAMHX010000014.1:25681366-25696617 GCA_037177515.1 Pseudomugil tenellus
GAATGTTTTCAGCAGTTTTTTAAAAGAGTCCACAGTTTGTAAGGCCCTCAAGTTGGCCGGTAGAGCATTCCACATCCATGGTGCTACTGCCTGGAAGGCTCTGTCTCCCATTTTCCTCAGTTTGTTCCTGGGGGTGCTGAGTTGGTGGCTGTCTGATGAGCGGAGGTTTCTGGGTTTTTTTGGAAACTGAAGGGGTTCTTTGAGATATGGGGGTGCATTTCCATGAACCGACTGAAAAGTGAGGAGACAGATTGTATTCAATCCTAGCACTTACCGGGAGCCAGTGAAGGGATTGCAGGATAGCAGTGATATGATCAAACTTGCGTCTCCATGTCATGATCCGGGCAGCACTGTTCTGGATGTACTGGAGTTTCTGGAGGCTCCTGCCAGGGATCCCGACAAGGAGAGCATTACAGTAGTCCAGCCTGGAGGAGACAAAGGCGTGGACCAGCTTTTCAGCATCAGCCAGAGAGAGGAAGGGGCGGAGTTTGGCAATGTTCCTTAGATGAAAAAAGGCAGTCTTAGTGAGATGTTGGATATGATGCTCGAAGGATAGCTGGGGGTCAAATTTGACTCCCAGGTTAGAGACAAAAGGAGAAAGGGGAATGATCTGGCCACAAAAGGAGATGCTCGTAACAGAGGAGGACTTGAGCTGATGAGGAGTGCCAATGAGATTGGCTTCAATTTTTCCACTATTAAGCTGTAAGAAGTTGGTGGTCATCCATGCCTTTATCTCCTCCAGGCAGGCTGCAAGAGCTTATGGGGGGGCTGCTGGAATGATGGTGGGGTCTGTCCTGAAGTAGAGCTGAGTATCATCAGCATAGCAATTAAATGAAATTCCATGCTTGCTGATAATGTGACCCAGGGGGAGCATGTAGATGGAAAATAGGGTCGGCCCAAGGACCGACCCCTGAGGGACCCCACAGATAACATGATGAGGCCGAGATTTTGCCTCCCCGAGGGTCACATACTCAACTCTACCTGCAAGGTAAGAATGGAACCAGTCGAGGACGGTTCCAGAGGGTCCAATGTGTGACTGTAGTCGGCTGAGGAGAATGTCATGATCAACAGTATCAAATGCAGAAGAAAGGTCCAGAAGACTGAGCAGGGAGGGAGAGCCCTGGCCAGCAGCCACAAGGATGTCATTTGTGACCCTGACCAAGGCTGTCTCTGTGCTGTGAGCTGTACGAAAACCTGACTGGAATTTTTCAACAAGATTATTTAACTGGAGGTGGTCCTGAAGTTGAGCAACCACAACCTTTTCCAAAGCCTTAGAAAGGAATGGCAGGTTTGAGATGGGACGGTAGTTTGCCAGAACATCAGGATCCAATGAGTGTTTTTTGAGCGTCAGTTTTATATAAGCAGTTTTAAATGCTGGTGGTACATATCCAGCGTCAAGGGAGTTATTTATAATGGTGGTGATGAGGGGGCATATGGCACACGTGAGTTTGATTTTATGAGAGCTGTGGGTATGGGGTCCAGTTTACTTGTGGAGGAACTCATCTGCCGGATAAGGTCCTCTACCTCTCCTGCAGTGGTATGAAGGAACTGGGAAAGCGAAATGTCTGGGCTAGTCTTAAGCAACAGGTCAGGCTGAGTGGGGATAAGAGAAGAACGGATATTTTGGATTTTTTGGGAGAAAAATATGATAAATTTATCACATTGTTCTTACGTACAGTCAAAATGCAGGCAGGTTTGTGGTTTGAGAAGATGGTTTATGGTTGAAAATAGCTTTTTGGAATTCCCAGGACTGCTCCCAATAAGTTTAGAATAGTACTGTGATCTTGCTATGGCGAGAGATTTAGAGTATGCTTTTTGGTGCTGACGGTAGGCAACTTTGTGAATTGTGAGACCAGAAGCCAGAAACCTCCGCTCCAAGGCGCGTACCACCCTCTTCATGTGCCGTTGCTCCTCAGTAAACCATGGGGCAGAAGACGTGAATGACACAGATCTTGTTTTAAGGGGGGCATGCCTCTCAAGGATCTGATGTAGACTATCATTATAATAGTCAACGGAATCTGATGTGGGTAAAGGTACAGGCAGGGAGATGAGATGCTCTATGTCAGTGGCCAGATGGTCTGGATCAATATTCTTCAGATTTCTGAAAGTTATTTCTCGTTTCGTCTTGACATATGGTCCCGGTAATGGCACTTCAAACGAAACAGCCTTATGGTCAGACACACCCAAATCATGTACCTGAACATTTTTTTACCAAGGCACTGTCTGCAATGATCAAATCGAGGACATGCCCCCTGCTGTGTGTGGGAAAAAGAACATGTTGTTTTAGCTCAAGAGAATCAAGTAGCTGAAGGAACTCTGTAGCAGCATGGCAGGAGGGAGAATCAACATGAATGTTGAAATCTCCAAGAATCACAACATTTGTGGATGTGATACATAGTGACATGAGAAGTTCATGCATTTCTGTGATGAAAGCGGGATTGGGTTTAGATGACCGGTAAATGAGAACCACGGATAAAGCAAATGGATGCTTACATCTCAATGCCAGACACTCAAATGAGGTGAAATTGGGCAAAGGGATGGAAGACAGCTCAAAACAGGTGTGATGGATAACTGCCAGACCCCCACCACGACCAGAGCTGCGGGCCTGCTTTGTGTACTTGTATCCAGATGGACAGGTTTCATTTAGAACTGAGTACACATCAGGTTTTTGCCATGTCTCTGTAAGACACATAAAGTCCATCTTTCTGTCCATAATGTAGTCGTGAATTAAGCAAGATTTATTGGGGAGAGAGTGGGTATTAAATAATTCAAATGTGAACGAAGAAGGAGGGCTAATTTTGGGTAGTGGACGCAGCAAACTGTAATCCACTCCAGGTTTTCTTTCCTGCTAGGTCCCCAACTTAAGCAATTCAGAGGGCGCATTCTGATGACGTGTGCGATGACGCGACCAGTGAGAGACCGTTCGTGAGACCGACCACACAGATGGAATGCAGCCGGTTCTGAAGCAAGCAAATCCCCGTCCAGACCCCCTATGGACGTAGCGAGGTCTGCGGAGGAGCCCCAGTTGTTTAATACCATGGATATCTGATGGAGTTCTGAAGTGGTTCAACTTCAGAAGTTGAGCAGCTGTGTAGTGAAGCATCACCGCAGGTGACCAACTCATGTCTAGCCACCCCTGGTTGGCAGCACTACCGAGGGCAAGACAGACAGGAACGCCTCCGAACATCGACACCAGAGAGATCCAGAGCAGGACACAGGTCTTCAGCACCCAGGACGTGGAGGTGACACCAGGCCCCTAGTGCGCAGCAGATTCACTTCACAGCAGGAAGACGGACGTGGAAACACCACCGGTCACCACTAGAAATCGTCGATCCCCCGCCGGATCCACAAAAAAAAAAAACAAAACAAAAAAAAAAAACAGCTAAAGCAAAATTAAAAGTACAACTCTTTGTTAGTAATAAAGTAAAAAATAAATTTAACAGTAGCATCACCTAAATATATTAAATTAATATAGCAGAATAATAAAAACAGTAAAAACAAACAAACAAACAAAAAAAAAAAACGCTGTATAATATCACACATACAATTGAATTGTATTGTTGTTATGTCCCAAACTGTTTTTCAGTTTGGGACATAGTAGTGTTCAGTAGTGTTTGCCTGAAGGTAACATGCAAACCATTCAAACAGTGAGTGCCTGAGGCAGTGCGAGCTATGGAGGAGCAACAATTCTGACAACCCTTTGGAGCGCCCTTCTGTCTGCTGCTTTGCAGCTTAAAAACCAAATGCAGATGTTGTAGGATAAAATGCTCTCAAAGGAGAAACAGTAAAAGCCCAGAAACAAGGTTCAAAAGGAACTATTTTTGCTCACATTGAGCTGGGCAACTTTGAGTTTCATGTTCCAGAACAGCTACTTTAAGCTGGTTCAATCAAACAGAGTGTCTTCACCCAGAGTTGGGAACCACAATAAAAGGCATCTTCAAAGGAGCCTGGATTCACTATGGCAGCAGCTGACAAAAAGAAGTTCTTTTTCAAGCATGAAGGCAATACAAATATGCTGCTGCTAAAGGGAAAATAAGTATCAGAGGAGACAAATATTGCCTTAGTTTATGTGGAATCCACTGGTCCACTGACTAAATATTTAAACTTACTAAAAATCAGAAAGCTCCTGATCAGGTGATAGATGGAATCAGACATTCCCAGGTCTGCCAGTTGGTCATCTGTTTGTTTGGGATGATAGCACTAAAGCTAAACTAAAATCCACAGCTCCAGGTGGAAAAGGGCACATGAACCTACAGGGGAACTGATGAGAGTCAACATCAGGTTGAAGACCTTATGATGTGGGACAAGAGTCCAGACTACCTTTGTGCTGGACAGTAATCACAAACTGGTTAAAGGGGTGTTTCTTTGGGTTTGAGACAATGATGGAGGATTTCAGCCAATGAGGGAGAGTAGTCTGGGGCTGTGTCCGAATGTGCACCCTGTGTCCTAACCCCTCATTCACTACATAGGGCTACACTACATAGTGCACTATATAGTTTCCTCAATCTTCTGGCGCTTTGGACAAAAAGCTCAATACTTTCTCCCTGTCGCACATCACGTGACTGCCAGCTGTAACTATGACAACCACAACAGACTCCAAGGTGTCGTTGCAAATCCAATGTAATTTCATGTGAAATGTCTCATTTACTTATATCGCATTTTATTCTTGCTTTGTATCATATTTTTTCAGTAGAAAATAAATAAAAATTATGCTTTATAGTTTTTTTCTTAAACGTTTTCCATATCCATATAATTTCTGCCATTGTAAGCTCTGGCCCGCAATGCATTGTGGTCTATATTGACCCGTCTATTGACCATCGATGGTCACTACTTTTCAAGATGCATTGTGGGTAATTTTGAGTGCACAACTTTTCTCCAAAGTACATTCAGACACCTCTACAAAATGGAGTGGGCACTAAATAGGGCACTATGTAGGGCATAGGGCGAACGTTTGGACACAGTTTGTGTTAGGGACTGGTCTTTTTGTCAGACCCAAGCCAGCTGTGTCTCAGCTGGTGCTCTTCCACTATGAGAATATTAATCCCATGGGTTGGTGGTTGTGGCATGGCTGACTCCAATTATGGCACCTCGAACTGCGTGTAGAAGCAGCTTAACTCCTCAGTTATTGAAGACTCACCATCGCCAGCTGAAGAGGTTTAAGGTCTAAGGTTGATAGTGTAGGACAGATATAGCGGCTTAGCAATGGACATAACGACCAGTCCTGACATCATCCCACTTTTTACAGCAGTTGGTGTGAAGTGTAAACAATGGCTACCCACTGCAGGTAGTAATGCTGTTATCACATGTTTTTTTGTTTGCATTGCTCTTGTTTTGTTAATACTGATATTTTAGAACATGACTACAAGTGCATCTTTTTGTTGACGTGTGTGTGCAGACTGTCTCTCCCATGCAGAACAACAGTTATGGTTTCTACTCTGCTCACAATCAAATTTTGAGGGCTATGAATTTGCCAAAACACGTTATCAGATAAGCTAAAAAAGCATATAGCTAATGTGCTTATTGTTCTTTATCTGGGTTACTTTTGTAATCTATATTGCAATAACATTGTTAGTGGAAATTCTTCTTGTTTCACTTATTGTATAAATGCAAATCTAAGATCCCACTGTTAGCTCTGCGATTTAATCCAGGGACAGGCTTTCCCAGCTGTATATGTTCTCTAAGAGCCAATCCACCCTTCATCAAGATCTGCCCAGTAAGTGGTCCAGTAACTGGGATGACTGACATTTTATGGAGATTAATTGTGACACAATATTCCCAGTTCAATGCTGGATGTAGTGTGTGACTAATGCAACCAGCAACAGACAGCATGATTACATGGTCTGGATGATGGACCATTATAGAACTTCCCTTTTCTTAACCATGAAATAGCTATTGGTCTTCAGCTGTGTATTAGTCAGGTAAAGATGCACTGTTCTTCTCTATTTTATTGCACTATGGATGGTCTGGGACTATCCTTGTTGCCCTGGAGGTGAATCTCTGTTCAAACTTGCTCCTCTTCTACACTCTTTAGTCTTTAATTATTCTTCATACTTTGTGCTAGTCTTAGAATATGTGAAAAGGTGAAGCTATATGTGATTACTTTGGGTAGGAGAAGCATGTGAGTGCCTGCAGTTCTCACAGAACTCCCCCTGAGGTGTTGGGCCTTCCCTCCTTCCTTTGCTAATCTTAGAACTGCACATGCTGAGAAGTTTCAGCTTGCACAAAGTGCAGTAATGGTTTACTACCACTGGACAACTGTTTTTACATATCAACTCAAGAAATCAGAATATTTATGTGACTCTTTTGAGTAATTGTTAGTAACCTGACATTATAGTTTCCTTTAAATTAAAGTAACTACAATAAACTATATCTGCTTTTATGACGGACTTGCTATGCTATTTTGTCTGGTGTTAAAAATCTGAATGTATAGTCTTTATTATCCTTATGTTGTATTTTTAAACCTTACTTTTTGTCCTCCAGGGATAACAGATGTAAATTGTCCTTTGGTAAATTCTGTAGTGTTTTCATTAAATGTTTTCATGTAATGTTCATCACCGTTCCTACTTCTTTTCAAAAAAGTGAACTAAATCAGTAAATAATATAACTCTTATATTTTTGCTCAGATTGAGTGTTATCATTCCATTTTATTGTCCATGAAAAAGTAGTAAATAGTAAATAGTAGTAAATATATTGAAAAGTTCCCATATTATGGAAGGTTCCCTTTTTAAAGGTTTTCCTACATAACTATCCCCATATCATGTTTATTAGGCCCAAAAATAAGAAAATTCTGTTACGTCACACATACTCTCCCTAAGAGGGGCGGTGTGTCATTGACATGTAATGCTCATGAACCTAGAAGCTCAGACTATTGGCCAGGGAGCTCCTTAAGGGCCGGTGTCCTGCAGGTATTAAAAGTTATCCTATTGAAACACACACTGATTCAGGATACTGGCCCTCGAGGACTGGATTTGGAGAGTCCTGCCATAAACTGTACATAAAGTTTTACATTTCTGAAGTTCCCTGGTCGGTTCATACTCTCGCCATTTTGGCAGTGCTATTAAGGTCATCAGTCTTGCAAAATATAATAACGGGCAAAAAGCAGGAGCTGAAAGCGGGTCTGTGAGCGTGGGGGTGGATGATTGACATCTATCAAATTCCAAGGTGCCTCTAGCTAAGAGGTAACTAAGCTAACTCTAACAGGAGCTAACTGACTAAAGGAGGTAGGTAGACTAAAACTTAGCCGGCTAAAAGCCGTGTTTGTGCTACATTTTGCCTTCTTGCCACAGATATTGGACACCTGTCAATCAAAATGGCACGTCAATAATTATGCTGAATTTCAAGATTAAATAAAGTCTAAACGGAAGAGTGATTTTTAAATAAATTCACCCCTTCATAGTTGTCATAAAAGAAAACTTGACATATTAAACCTAAAATGTGTTTTTTTTTACCAGGCTGTAAATGTGTTTTTTTTCTGTTGTGAAGTTGTTCTTTTTATGTATTCAGGGATTTGCTTTTTCGGAGCAACAACTGCAATTGTTGCCACTTTAACATAAGCTTCACTTTTTTCCAACATTGGTTAAGAGTCCTTTTTGTTGGCTTGTTTGGTTTCCTGTTTTATTTTGTAGTTCCTACTCATGTGCATTTTGTTTAGTTTTCTGTTCATTAGTGCACCTGGTTTGATCTGTTTCCCTGTTAGTTCACCTGCATGTGTGTGCATGCATAGGTGTGTGTGTATATATGTGCAAGTATACCTGTGGTTGGTGAGTATGGGTATGGTGAGTATGGAAAGTGAAAGAATAGTACAAAATTATATTGTCTCATGTTTGTCTAATGACCTAGTAGTGGTGTTGGGTGAATCGGAGATGTACACATAACACAAGACACCCTTGTTAAACTTTGGATAACTTTATGGAATGATGTGTAGACATTTTTGGATGATTAGAGCCACATCCTGTACGGCCACTCTTTTTATGCTATTTAACTTGAATAAATCTGATTGTTATGCTTCTCATCTAGACTTAGGGTAAGCTACTTTCCATCACAGTAGGTGGATTTTCATTACCCCTAGATTTGATCAAAACCTAAATATTGCAATAGAAATCTGAAATCTAGAAATATAAAAAAAAAAAAAAATAACTCATATATCGTTAAAAAGTTTTGCGCTCCCAATAGGTTGTTTGTCAAACATTTCAATATATCAGTTTATTGCAAAAGCATAATAGAAACACTTAATTTGCATCTCCACGTCCCCAGATGTCACGTAGTAGGTCATGTGACCGGTTAAGATAGAGCAGTACGAAGTAAACAGCCAGGATATGCGGAGTGTGCTTTTAAAAAGGTAAATGAGGGAGGATGGCTTAGAAAAGCTGTAGCAAATTTTCCTCCGCATGTTGAAATCCCTAAAATTATGCTTCGTGATAACGTTATGTGTGCCTCAATTCTCGTAAAATTGCATCCAACTGACAAGATTTTACAAGGTTTGCGGCTTCTGTGCTAAACACTCTTCACCTGCAAATCAAAATTGTAGTTTTTCGAAACATTACAAATAATGCTTTTATTTTACGAAAATTAGTAATGGAAACACAACTAATTACAGGGTCAAAAGAGAATGGGCTACTACTGGTTATATAAAGGCATATCACTTTACAACCAAGGTTTGCTGGAAGGTTTCCTTGGAATCGGGCTGAAGATATAGTTGAGGACTATTTAAATGCCATGCATGTGCAATAAATATCTACTCCACAAAATTTACAACCAACAAGAGGAAATTCTCAGAAAATGCCACCAAAGACAATTTCTCCTGTAAAAACTCAACATCTTTGGACTCATTTGGTTCGTTCTATTGTTTTTTTTTCTTCTACTCCTTTATTGAAAGTTTTGCCAGATTTCTTAATAACATACTGGTTCCAATGCACCAGCCTCAGAAATCGCTGGACTGCCACTCAAATCCTTCACCTTGTGTTAGGATGAGGGTAGGTGGTGGACCCAAAAGCAGGTGAGGAGGTGAAGCAGGAGGCAGCCAGGGTGAAGATTAACAGGTTTTATTTAAACACTGGAACACTCAAATTAGGACTGACAGACTAACTCATGTAATGATCCCGCAACTAAACAGACAAACCAACGAACTTAAATACATGGAAACAAACGAGGGACAGGTGAACATAATTAAGACAGGTGAAACTAATGAACAAGACATGAAGCAAAAAACAAACATAGGACAAAACAGGAAGACTACAAAATAAAACAGGAAACCAAAGCAACAAAATCCATAAACCCTAACATCTCGTTTGTGACCACCAGACTGGATCCTGTAATGTCCTCTCATGCTCCGACCCCCATAGTTTGAGAGACTTTCCTCTGGAGGTCGGCTATGCAGTGCTGAATGGCAGTGCAGGAAGACGACAATCTTTGTTCTAAGAGCTGACCTTTCTCTTCAGCCCCAGAGCCTCGCTGTCCCCAACTTCTGCCTAGTCTGGCTATACACCCTACTAGATCATCAAAGACCAACACCAGCCATGTATGACAAACCTTTACCCTACTTCACCAGCAGTGTAGATACTTCAACAGCATGATACTCTGTACATATTTATTATATTATTTGGTTTCTCTCAGTTTTTATTTTCTTATACCGCAACTTCTTTTTTTATAACAACATTGAATAGCAGTAGTTGCCATGTGGAGAAATAAAGTACTTTTAATTTAATTGAAAACCATGTCTGAAAACACACGAAAAAGGAATGACTTGTTTTTCTTCTTTTTAAAATTTATATTCATATATACTAACAGTCAAACATTTGGATATTCTACAAAACTCTCGTGTAAAGTGATGTTTTAATTTCCCCCAGAAGGGTTGAAAAATGATTCTTAGTGTGAATGAAGCATGAATAAAACAGGAATGTTGTATCAGTCAAGTGAGCTCAGCTGTGAATGCAAGGTGCCAAGGTTTGTATGTAAACCCTTGTTTACTAAAGACTTTTATAAGACTTATGACAGAAATTTCCAAGACGGAAAAAAAATCTTTAGTGAACAGCTTGTATCTAAACACTGTGTTGTCGATTCTGCCTCAGTTCCATAGAAACAACCTGTCTAAATTTGTTGAGAGCATTGGCTTTGGTTTTTGCCTTTAAGCAATGCTTTCACAGTTCTCTCATAGCACCGAATGAGTAATGTTTCTCCAGTGTTGCTTAGCATTGATGTATTTGCCTTGCTATCATATATAGCGAGGGTGAGTCTGAAATATCTGAATGGACTTTAATAGCCTTGAAAGTGACATTGCAGAAACAACTGTCTGTGCAAATGTTAGCTGCTAAACCTCAACTGCTTTAAATGTTTCAATTGGAAAAAAAAAGGTTTAAAATACTGCAAAATAATGAATATCCTGCTTCAGACCTTTCAGAGCAACTCTTGATGTTACCATGATAGTGCGTGTCTTTGTAAACATTCCCATATATATAACATTTTATAATATTTTATTGACATGAAGGATCATCAGTGATGAGAATCTCCTGTTCCACCACATCCAAACGCTGCTTAACGGGACTGAGATATAGTGACTGTGGAGATCATTGCAGTACAGTGAAGTAATCATCATCTTGAAGAAAGCAGTTGGAAAAGATTTGAGCTTTGTTACATGATGTGTCTTCCTGTTAAAAGTATTATGCTACACTGTGCTCCTAAAGGGATGGACATGGTCAGCAACTACGCTTAGATAGAATGCATGCCATACTAGTACTAAGGCGCACATAGTGGGACAGGAAAATGTCCCTCGCACCATTACACCACCATAATATGTTGTCATGATGTTTCACTAAATTCTGATTCTGACATCTGAAAGTAGTGCTGAAATGGAGACTAATCAGACAAGCAATGTTCCTCCATCTTCTATTGCCCAGCCTTGGTATATCTGTGAATTGTAGCTTCTGTTTCCTGTTCTTAGCTGACAGGAGTGTCACCCGGTGCGATCTTCTGCTGTTGCAACCCTTTTTGGTTTCAAGATGGTTTTCTCCAAATCTTGGTTGGAACAAGTGCTTTTTTTAACTTCTGTTGTTTTTCTATCATCTCCAACTAGAATGCTTATTTTCTGTGACCTCTGACATTAACAAGACATTTTACTGCTCACTGGATGTCTGTTGTTATATCATAGATATTTTTTTTTGAATGCACAACAATTCCAACTTGTCCATACTGTTGGAATTAAGGCCTTTTGTTTTGTGTTATGAATTTAGAGATTCCAACAGTTTACTCTGGACAATTACAGTTTTTTCTTTTTTATCTGCAATCTTTTCACTTATTTTACTATTTTTTTTTATAATGTCTACAATTTTTCTAATTCTGTTGAGCTCTTTCTCTTACAGCAGATTCAGCCTGTAAACTGGTAATCTCAACTAATATTCTTGCTTTACATAAAATTAAAACCAAAAGTAAAACCAAAATTTTATGGAAAATTGTCCACCTTTATGTAGTATGATTTGTCATTTCTGTGTTTTTGATCAAAACTACTAAAAAAATATGTGTGTGCTGTTCTGTAACTGGGTTCGAATAAACCCCAGCAATTTCTCTGAGTGTACCCGTATGCTTTTGTTTTTCTGCATGATGTATTTGCTCTGAACCAACAATCTCTGCTTCAGGCAGGAGTTCCCTTTCTCCTTTCACATTTCAGTCCGTGTCAGCTTGATCTGCCTGTCAATTCTAAAATAAAAAAACAGCCTTCTTACTTTATATGTCTGAATCGGTAAATGTATCACATCAA
Source organism: Pseudomugil tenellus (assembly GCA_037177515.1). Lineage (NCBI taxonomy): Eukaryota > Metazoa > Chordata > Actinopteri > Atheriniformes > Pseudomugilidae > Pseudomugil > Pseudomugil tenellus. Next base: position 25,693,116 of record JBAMHX010000014.1, read on the forward strand.
GTCACTCAGATGCTACACTACTTACCTGCAAGTCAGAGCCTGCTGGAAGCGCTCTGACAGAGACATCGACATAAAAAAAGAAGATACACCCTTGAAAAATCTCTTGTTCCATGTATGACTTTATGCAGCTGTTTAGTTTCCTACTGTGCATTCTGTTTGGGTTTTATATGTGGCAGGGCGTGCACACACACAAACCCACAGAGAAAGATTTGGACCATTCTTTGCATGTGGAGGGGAACCTTTCCCTCACGGGCATGATTTACAGCCTTAGAGTCCTACTTCAGCTCTAATTACAGATAGACACACACTCTGACTTACAAAGTAACACACACTTATAGACTCTAGCCTCTAGCAAGTAAGTTTGGTATCCAAAAGAAAAAAAACCTTTGTCATCATGAAAAGCTTTCATAATGTGCATCCCTTCAAGTCTGGACGCTGAGTAAGTCTCAGCCCACAACTGTGACTCCTCAAAAATATGTGTGTGCTGATTTTTTCCCCCATAGTCATCAGTCTGCTCTAAAATTCCTGCATGTTTGTGTTATTTGTGCATGTTTTATTTCTCTTGTTTCAACAGACGACAAACAAACCTCACTGCTTGAATTTGCACAATTCATGCCATGAGTTCATTTTCAAAACCTAACCACGCTGGTTGCAGTGCAGCGTCCGTCCTTGCTGTCGCCATAGTAATTACAGCCATCGCAATACCTGGCTATTTCGTACGGCATTAGTCACATTAGGTATGAAGAGCACAGGATGCCTTAAGGATATGAAACAACTTGGTGTTATAATTCCAGGATTAGGAAAGGAATCTTTAAAAAGGGCTGTTATTAGAAATGTGTCCTCAAAGCAGCAGCTGGTGATTAATGAAAGGATAAAGTGCAGACCAGGTTTCTGTTAGAAAGCAAATGGGGAGAAAGTTTGGTTGGATGTGTCTCCTAAATAACTGAAGGCATATGGAAATTTTTAAAAACCTTTTAAATATGTAAATGTTACAGAAGAGGTCAAGCCAGACTGAGCTTCAAATGGTCCATAAGTTTCTTTTCATTAACTAAAGATTTTGCAGCATTTCTTGTTTAGACAGTGTTCCTGGGGATTCTGCCTGTATGAGTTCAGTCAATGAAACATTTTGTTTTGAGTTTTTCTGTGTTCGATTAGTCTTGTTTATCCTGTCTGTATCGACCTTTGATAAAAAAAAAAAAATCCTGACTCTTTTGATCATTAATTTCCTGCTGAATTTCATAAAAGGTAAATTCCTGAAGGTGGTCGGTCCCCATAATTTAGCAAGCTGTGCTGCTATGCAAATCCCTAAAATTATTACTCCAAGAAACATGATAACTGTTACTCTTTATCTAATTAGTTTATTCTCAGTTTATGGTTCAAGTTCATGTGACGATTACCAAAGATGATAAATTTTGTTTGATATAAATTACATTTTTGTTTATTATTGTAACACCCAGAAATTGAGAATTTTTCTCAAATTTTCTCAATTTTTTGAATTGAGAACTTTTCCCAAGGTGGTGAAAGTACTAGGTGTCGGGACCTGGGAAAGTTATACTTTGGAAACAAATACAGGTAAACAGGAGAAAGACTAATCACCATTTAAACTTGATGATTTAAACTCTTGGCAGTGTCTCCAATTTGTGTATTTTTGTAACTATGTTATTATCCTCTCCACTCAAACTTGGGACTGTTACTTTTTAAAGTCTTATTTAGCTTGGTGTAACTCTTTGACAATAAAAATCTCTTGTTTTATCATTAGGATACAACACAAAGCAAATAGTAAAGTTTATTAGATAAACAGCAGTTTGATTAAATAAATAATTAAAATAAAAGTAACACTTCTTGTACTTTCATACACAGAAACAAAACAATAGTGCAAAATTTCAACTCCACACTTTTCTGTTTTCTACTGTATAAATTTTACGAAGGGATAGAGAAAAAAAAGTCATTTGTTTCTCCGATAACCGAACGTGGCAGGGCTGATCCGTAGCTGGGGTTTGGTGTGACCAGAAAACATTAAATGGTCGCTTCACTTAAGCAGAAAATAAAATGCATGTGCTTCTCAGTAATCACAAAAACCTGTTGGTTATGTACAAGGGACCAAAGAGAGAACCTTGTTTCCAACCAGGCTGCGGCTCTCTCAGCAGGTGTCTGGACTTGCTTTCTTCAGCTGCATGGAGTACTTCAAACTGAAACTCGACCAGTTTATAAACAGCAGAGAAGTCCACAGAATTTTCCTCAGTCCACTGAGCATTAAAAAGGTCTGATTAGTTTAAACTAAGGCTTACATACTTTCCATATTAATTTGCCATTGGCTTAAGCCGTAATATTAGCATGCTAATTCCCAATTAGCATCATACATTTAAGCACTTTCAACGCATCAAAAGACAAAATTAAATCATATATTTTGTACTCGCTCCTCTTAAGAATATTCAGTCCAAAACCAGAAAGGAGACTCTGCATCCACTATGGTTTAATGACCGTTCGTCCCGAAGTTAACTTGGACACTCAGTTACTTTAACCAATGAAAAAAAAAGAAAATACAAAACTGACAACCAGACAAGTTTGGTTGTGAACAGAACACTTTTTAGTGATGTACATCACAAACTTGCAACTCAACAGAACTGTACTATAATAAACAACATTGTACTTGTTTTTTAATCTGAATTTTAGATTTTAGAAATCAATAATTAATAACTAGTATTTGCAGTAATTAGAACAAATTTGTTTTATCTATTTATAGTTTTAAATACAGTACATATTTCAGATAGGGCTACATCATCATCAAACCATCTTTCTTGAAAGTTTTCTCTCCACTGTATCCAAGAACAGCTGCAGATTCTCCCCACTACAACATAAGTGTGTATCGTTAAAGGTTGAATGGATGAGAAAACTGTTAGGATGATATCAGTGAAGAATTAGTACACCTTAGAGAAAAAAGGAAAACCATTCCACGCCAAGGTGTGTTGTTGCCTGTAGACCAAAAGGGTTAGGCTGGGCTAGGCTACGTTGGTTCGGCTGGGGTGGTGTGCTGGACCACCCCATGGTTGTCGGTTGTGACCCCGGGACCAAAGGGGAGGGAGTGATGGTTGGGGGGTTGAGAATGTGTGTGCATTCGTTGTGTGTGTGTATGTGAACGGGTGTTGCGGTTGCCGGAGGAAAGTGGTGTCGTAAATCATCATGGTGTCGTTAATCATCATCATGTATGTGTGGAGGGGTTATATGTTGTTGAGTTGCAGGGTTTCTTCCGCCTTCTGAGCGAGACACTTTTTTCTTCCCTCCTGTCCCTGTGATCCTTTGCCCTGTCTGTCTATGTATATTCTCTAGAGCGTCTCTCTGCACCTATTCCTGATAAAATCATGTTGGATCTGGTCAGCTGGTCAAACAACGAAATCGACAGGGACAGCTGGTATAAGTGGGCTAACCTACGGAAGCCGAGAGCGGTCATCCTCGCATGATTTTTTTACTACTGTTTTCTCGTGATAACGGGATAATTATCTCG
>JBAMHX010000014.1:25696717-25712855 GCA_037177515.1 Pseudomugil tenellus
CTCTGTATAATAGTGTTTTGTTATAAAGTATAGGCTTTCAAAATACTTGTAGCTTAAATCTTGTATTATGTGATTGAGTATTTATAAATGTGGCATGTTTGCTTTAAAAATATGTGTTAGCCCTTCCACTAAATATCACCACAAGCCATCACTGGAAATCGACCAAAACTTTTTCACCCGGAGAGCGGTGAATGGGGACCCCGCATGTCCGAGGGACACACCCGGTTGGGTACAGGAGGGATCTGTGGTCAACATGAAGAGCCCTGTGTCTTACGATGATGTCTCTGGACAATCATCTTATCAGCTTATGACCACCGGTTTCTCACTATTTGGAATTTAGCAGTGAGTCCCAACTTGTAGCTGCTGTGGACTGGACAGACGCAGACAGCAGACACATATAACCATGCTGAACACTGAACTCTTGCTCTGGACGAGCTGAACCACAAGCTGGATGCCACTGGGCAGACTGGCTGGGGTTTTTGAACTTGTCCAGGTTGTAACAACAATGGAGAGGTGCTAGATTGGATACTGGAAATTGACCATCGTTCGGTTGTTTTGGATTCTGAGAGATCATTTAAAACACTGACAGACAACAATCCAAACCCAAACAGAATGCGATTATCTAATCTGGCTCCCTCTACGGCCTTGAAAATAACCCCGCTGAAAGGATTTTTTAGGATCGTTCATCCTAAATGTCTCCCCACTTCCGGATTCTCTCTTGGAAGTGCACTTTAGTTGGCTGCGACCGCTTGGGAGGTGCTGGGAGACCCCACCCCCTGCCTCCCACAATGTGTTGTGTTTCACTGTCTGATCATTGTGCGTGTGTGTGTTATGTTCTGCCCCCCACATGCAAAGCTGCTCTGCGATACGCTTGCTGCACCTCAGAACAGTCATTACCTGTATATGTCTGTGTATGTCTATCGTGTGTTTGGTTTTGGCTGTAATGGAAACTTGAATTTCCCTCTGGGAAATTGTGTGTTGGGAGGATGTGGTGGGATGCATGCGCATATATGATGACGGCTGCGTGTGCACGGGTGTGTGTGAGAGAGGGGGACCATGGGTGTGTGTAGGGGGGGCTGGGTTTTTTTTATCTCTTCCCTGGGTGGAGGGGTCTTATGATGTGTATGTTGGCTGTTTAGTGGGAGGTGTTGGGTAATTGTCTGGGTGTAGTGGGTGTGCATGTCAGGATGTCATGGGAATGGGTTGATGGGTTGGTGGGGAGGGACCTTGGTGGGCTTGGGGGGATGGGCCTGGGGTTTCCTTTGGCCCTGTTTGCTGCACCCGGTGTCGGGTCTACTCTCTGTTTTTAATCACACTTATTCATCAACACATAGAAACACAGACAACATATGGACACCTTTTGAAGGGCGGGTCAGATAGGGTACGAAGGATAGGGTTGTTTAGGTGGCCCTGCATCTGCACCTGTGGTAACTGCACCTCAATTTTAACTGCAACCAACACACATCTCATAAACATATGTGAGTGGAGGGGTGATGAAGTCTTTTTTACATCTCCATTTCTTTGATGCGGCTGGGGATGGGGCTTTGGTCTAGGGGGTGTGGTCTCATGATCCTATGGTTTGGAACGATGCTTGTGGGGGTTGTTGGGGTCTCGAGGGGTGCCAGGCTTGCTGCATGGGTGGGTGAGTGGGGGCGTCCTTGTCTGCTTGGCCACTGGGGGGGTCTCAGGAGGGGGGGTTGGGGGAGTGTGTGTGAAGCTGAGCTCAGAGGAGACAAAACTGGGTGTGCATGGATGGGTGGGTGTGTGTGAGTGAGTGGAGCTGTGTAGGTGGATGGGGAAGGGAATGAGTGTTGGAAAATAGGTAGGTGTTTGTGTATATGCTGCACTGGATGGGAGGCGGGAAGCAAGTGGGAGAGTTTGGGATGAGTTTATGTAGATGGATCAATATGTGTGCATATGTTTGTGTATTTGGGGGTGTGTGGGTATGTGGGCGTGGGGGAATTAATGTGAGCACATATATACATGTGGTTTTGTGTATGAAGGGGTGTGTTTGGGGGGGTTGTGGTCGTGTGAAAATGTTTGCACATATAGGGGAGGTAGTGGTAGTGTGCGTGTGTGTGGATATGTGTATGTGTGTGCGTAGAGGGGGAGTGGAGGGCAGGGTGTGTTGGATTGGTTAGAGGTGTGTGGAGGGCTGGTTCCCAGGGTGGGCATCTGGTGTACTCGCTCGGGGAGGGGGGTGGGGGGGGGGTGGGGGTGCGGTCTGGGTTGCCGTGGGCATTGGTTGACTCTTCTGCCCTTGGGGGTGATGGGGTTGCTCCCAGTCTCTTGGGACCCTGAGCACCAAGTGGGGTCTGCGATTCGCAACCTGGGACCGCTGGGGTTCGTTCCCCCTTACTGCGGGGGGCTCTGGCTGGGACCCCCCTCTCCCAACCTCGCCACCTGGACGGATGCTGGGTTGTCTCCGAGTGGAGTGGCTGGGGTCCTTATTTGGAGCTGACTGCTGGATGCCCTGGTCTAGGCGTCCTGTCCTGTTTCTGACCTTCGGGTAGACGGGGGTCACCTGAGCATGTTCATATTTCTGTGAGCACTTTTCACTCCGTACATTCTGCACGTTGACACAGACACTAAGCTTTAGGTTTATTCACTAACAGCCATTTTCCTTCTTTGTGTTTACATATGTTGCTCATTCATGTCTGGTGCTTGTGGCATCTGCTGGTTTCATCTTCCTGCAGGGTCCACGAGATATGCTTTATGTTTATGTTCTGGTGTGATGGATGGTATAGTGTGTGTGTTCAAATTGCAGCGGTTCCCTTTTTTTGTACTATTTGCTTCTCTTTTCTTTTCTGTTGTCTTTCTCTTCTTTTTCTGTCGTCTCGTTTCGGGTCCAGCATGACATGTAAATTCTAATAAATATTTAATTTAAATAAATAAAGAATTCAAAGTATTAAGATGATTTTTTTGTATATAAGTATATTCATAAAGCTCCTTTTGACAACGCAAATTTGCGTGGCAACAAAACTGCAACCAGACCATCATTCTGCCTGCTTTAATGCTGGACAAGACAAGTTCAATAAAAAAAAGAAAAGAAATAGTTTTAGATGATCTGTAAAATATTACATATTATGTAATCTAATCACTGAGCACAAAAATTTGGAATAGAATGTGTTAAGTTGTTTGACAAGTTATTTATTTTTTTTCTAATTTCAGAGGTGCTTGGGACTGAAACTCCACTAACTAAGAGACCAATCATAGACGGCTGGCTTTGGCAAGAGTCCGCCATCAAACAGCAACAGAATGAGCGCAAAACCAAGATGAGAACAAACCAGCTGGAGGATCCTCGCACTCAGAAAGAGCCACAGGTTGGTACTTCCATTTATGTCTCTAATAATATTCTATGTAAAAATGTCTTTTTATGGATTTCTGCATCCACATGAGATTCATGAAACTATAATGTGACCTCTGATGCTTTATTTGCTTGCAATAACGCAGAAAATAACATTTATTTATAATAAATATAGTTTTGTTTGCTTTAATAGCCTTTTCTTTCTCATTGTTTTTATAGTGCTCATTAGACTACTATGAAGCCTTCAGTCCGACTATCAAAGCCAGCACACACAGACGTAGATACACATCCACCCACCCACACACACACACACACACACACACACACACACACACTGTGACACTGTAGGCCTGGTACATTAGTGCCCTCCTCTGGGCACTCTCTGACTCAGGCAGACAAACACTAATGGACATATATTAAGATTTTTGTTTCCATAACATGTTCATTACAAACAGAGCCAACCACCTGAGCTGATACTCCATGAGATAACTATCAGCTTGTATGTCCATGTATTTCAACTTTTTATGACAGTCATGTAAAGAAGAATTTTTCTCTATGATCTTATCGGACTTTCAGATTGTTGTTTCATTCTTCTGAACAATGTTTCAGGTCTTCAAAGTCTCACAAGGTCCCACCACAGCTGTGTTTGAGGTCGCTGGTGTATTGCATCCAGTTTCAGGCACGTGTTAGCCATCAGACAGATGGCTTCACATTTAACTCTATAATACTGTCTCTAGCAGTCAACTCTATAGCTGAAAGGTTTCCAGGTTCTGTGGGAGCAAAAGAAGCCCAAATCATTTCTATTCCTCCACTGTGTTTTATAGTTAATGAGTGTTAGTGGGAGGTCTTGTTTGTTCAGATTTAGCTTTGCAAACCCAAGTTGTTCTCTTTAGAGGAAACCAAAAACTTTCTCCCCACCTATCCGAAAATGCTTTACTTGTTCAGTCTTATTTTGTAAGTTTGCTGTCATGAACTTAGCACATTAGCATGCTAGCTGAAAACTGGCGAGCCTGAAGAGATCTTTTCTGCTTTGAAACTTCTCTAATCATTGAATGATGTGATTGTGAGGTGATTTGAACGGACATCCAGTCCTGCAAATATTGTCTTGAAAACAAAGATTTAACTAGCGACATTTTCTCCATTATCTTTTATGTCAATAACTTTTAGAGAGAAAAAAGAAAACATACACTTGAGAGGAATTTTACTGCATCATACTTTTACTTTCAACTTGTTACTTTTTTCCCCATTGTTTATTTGATTAGACGCATTTTATTTTTGCGAGGAGATTTTCACCAATCAAATGTAGTAACATCCATCACATGACACTGCTTCAGTAGTTGAATGTAGCTATGTAGTCACATGACCGAACCCAGCAACGAGGGAATGAAACACACATGAAAAGTAGCAGTTGTCATGCTGAACTGAGGAAGATGAACACTTCTAGCATCACGTATACAGCTTGTTTTTTTTTTTAGAGTTGTAGATCTGAACTCTCACATGAAGCGACATTAAGAGTCATTAAAACAATTTAAGACTTGTCTTTTTAGTTTATTTTTATCTTTTTTAAAAATAAATTATTTAATCGTGTAATTATTGAAAACTATGTTTGTAACTTTCAGTTTAGTCTTTATCATTTTGTTTTACCAAGACACATTATTTTTATCAACTCCTTCATCTATACATTTATACATGATGCCCTGATTTAATCTTGCTTTTAAATTAATTTTTATTTTCTATTTTTAACTTGTCTGCTTGGCCTGCAGGATAGTTGCTATAGGGATGGTCCTGGTCCTGGTGGTAAGGAGGTCCTACTGCAGCGGGTTGCATTGTGTACCAGAGTTCATTGCCCTGTTATTATATTGTATAACCATGATGATGACTTGTTATTGTATTGTTGTTACTGCATAAAAGTTTTCAGTTGCGACTTTTAAACAAAGACTTGGACTTTCACATTACTCTAAATTTGCCAGGTGGACTCGTGAACACTTTTTTATGAACTCTTTGTCAGCTACCCTTTCCTATGTCATGCTTGCTGTAATTTTACCAGATGTAACACTGACATAAGATCACAAATAAGTGCCTGCACATTGAATCTAAACAATAACTCCAACACTATACGCTACTACTTTGAAAACACTTGGAGAAGTTAGTCACCATAGTATGAAAACTAAATGTTAGCATCTATGTTAGCAACAAGTTCAGAACCACAGCAGTCTAAATGTTAGCTTCTTACTACTATAACTGGTCTTGGTCTTCGTCTAAATGAATATTTGATCAAATATTTGATAAATCTGATGAAATATAGAGTTTTCATTCTGAGAAGATTGCAGGCAAGTCTAAAGGGACAAACGTCCTCCTTAGTAACTCAATAATGTAGCGTAAAAATGACCTTTTACCAACTCAACATAACTGAAATCAACTTTACCTAAATTAATTTGACCTGCACCCAGCTACATCAAACTACCACATACAAATACATAAAATAAAAAATAAAAGACATACATAACAAATAAAATCAAATCAAATCATTAAACGCAGATCAGATAAAAGTTACCATGCACATTTTATTCATAAGTGCATGAGAAATGTTTTTACATGGATTACAAGTTTCTGTTTGTGGTGAGGCCTGCACGGTGGTGATGTGGTTAGCGCTGTAGCCTCACAACAAGCGTGTTGCCGGTTCGATGCCGGTTCGATCCCCAGCTCGGATGGTGGCCTATCTGTGTGGAGTTTGCATGTTCTCCCTCTCACCGGGTTCTCCACTCTAAATTGACCTTAGGTGTGAGTGTGTGTGTGTGTGTGCATCGTTGTTTGCCTATATGTGTGGCCCTGTGATGGGCTGGCGACCTGTCCAGGGTGTACCGCTTGTGAAAGTTTTATCTCTACTGGCAGTTTGTTCCACATGTTTGCAGCATAACAACTACATGCTGCTTCTCCATGTTTGGTCTGGGCTAGTTGACCTGAGTCTTTGGATCTAAGAGCTCTGCTTTATTTATATTCTCTTTTCTTTTTTTCTTTTTTTTGATCAAGGTTTCTTTATTAGACAAATATTGCATTGGCCAACAGTCACATAAACAATATTAGTACGCATTTTTCTCGTTATCACCCAAAACCTTTCCCTCCCTTAGCAATACAATCACAACTGAGCCAGAAAAATGAGTGTCATAGTGTCAGTAGAAATTATAATAATAATAAGAATAATAATAAAATATTAATAATAATTGGTACTGAGATTGAACATAAACAAATAAACACAAAAACAAATTTTATAGAGAATAAACATATAGATATAAGCCAAAACATATCAAACAATCATATCTGCTTCTATGCTTTCAAAATAAATAAAAAAGGGCTGCCATGTATCATCCCTCCATCCATTTTCTACCGCTTATTCCCGAACGGGGTCGCGGGGGGGCTGGAGCCAATCCCAGCAGAGAGGCAGGGTACACCCTGGACAGGTCGCCAGTCTATCACAGGGCCACACATATAGACAAACAACCACGCATACACACAATCACACCTAGGGTCAATTTAGAGTCTCCAACCAGCCTATCCCCAAGGTGCATGTCTTTGGACTGTGGGAGGAAGCCGGAGAACCCGGAGAGCTAACACGGGGGACAACATGCAAACTCCACACTGATAGGCCACCGCCCGAGCCCGGGATCCAACCGGCAACCTGCTTGCTGTGAGGCTACAGCGCTGACCGCCTCGCCACCGTACAGCCTGCCATGTATCATAAAACTTTTTAATTGAGCCTCTCAAGTTTATATTCTTTTAACATATCAAAAATGTATTCTGGTTCAAAACCGTTCTGGGGTTTATAATCAATCAGCAGGTTTTAAAATCTACCCCGTGACTGACTGGAAACCTGTGTACAGATGTGTAAACGAGTGTGATGTGTTCAGATGTCTTAGTCCTAGCTAAAGCTATAGCAGCAACATCTGGATGAGCTGCAGATATTTAATGCACTTTTAAGGAAGTCCTGTTAAAATACAATTACAGTAATCCAGTCTACGGGAGATAAATGTAGGGATGAATTTCTCCTGGTCTTACTGGGAGACTAAACCTTTAATTCTGTTAATTATGTTTCTGATGGTAAAACGCTTTTTAGTCACTGCTTTGACGTGGCTGCTGAAAGTAAGATCTGAGTCCATCAGCACTTTACAGATTTGATTAGTAGTTTTAAGAGCCGAGTCTCCAGGTGTTTACTGAGGCTGGCCCTCTTCTGTTTGCTACCAAACAGAATTATTTTGGTTTTATCTTAATTTAATTTGAGTAAATTTGGTCTCATCCAGGTGTAAATTTGCTCCAAACAGTGACACAGTAGATCTGTTGGAATGCAGTCGTCTGGTGACAAAGACACATAAAGTTGTGTATCGTGTGCATACCTGTGATAATTGATGTTAAAGTTCTGTAATATTTGACTCAGAAAAACATATACAAGTGGAACACAAGAGGTCCAAGTAATGACCCCTGAGGTATTTCACAAGTCATGGCCACTCGCTCAGATTCATAAGTGCCCAAATTACTTCAACCTTCTAAAAAGGACCTGAACCAGTTAAGGACCACTCAGGAAAGTCCAACTCAGTTTTCCAGCCTGTGCAATAGGATTCTGCGAACTAGTGTATCAAATGCAGCACTGAGATCCAGCAGAACCAGGAATGATACTTGACCAGAATCAGTATTGAGTCTGATGTCATTTAGGAATTTGATCAGAGCTGTTTTAGTGCTGTGATGAGGTTGGAAACCTGACTGGAATTTATCAAGACTTCCACTTCCTCAGTTATCTTGGATATAAAAGGGAGTTCAGAGACAGGTCTATAGTTGTTCATTATAGAGACATCTAGAGTCTTTTTCTTCAGGAGGGGTTTAATCTATTTTCAGTTACTTGGCAAAAATGCCTGTTGCCAAAGAGCTGTTGACAATAAGCAGGAGATTATACAATATTTGCAGTCAGTGCAGTCTTCCAAGCAGACCAGACAGCAGATGTCACACAGCATATTACTTATTACAACTAGTAGTGACTTGGACTTGAGTCATAAGGCTTGACTTGGACTTGCAAAAAAAAAGACTTTTGAACATCTCTGAGTAGTATCAGATTTCTTGCCCGTGAATTCTATCTTTTAACATTTGTTGCTTTACACCTAAGCTGAACTAGACAGCTTTAATTTGATGTTATCCAGATGATTTGTTTTCATTTTCAGCCTCCCAACAGCCAGGTAGACATGGAGAGGGCAGACTGGTCTGCTCTGAGCGAAATTAGCTTCTGGATGAACTACTTTAACTCTTACTGTCCTGATCTCTTATTCACCCTTCCTGTTCTTTTCTATCTTTCTGTCTGTGCCAGATGGGAAACTTTTTATAAACTTACCCTTTGAGAATGTTTGAGAATCTTGAGAATCTTGACTTTCTACTATTTTTGTTAAGCTAATATGTTTAGTCGACCTGTCCAGGGTGTACCCCGCCTCTCACCCGTTGGATGCTGGGATTGGCTCCAGCTCTCCCCGCGACCCCGTTTGGGAATAAGCGGTAGAAAATGGATGGATGGATGGATAGATAATATGTTTAGTTTAATTGAAAAAATCTGGGTTAGGTTTGATTAACACAATTTTTTTGTCAAAACTTTTCATGGTGGTAATCAATTAATTGTTGTATTTGGTTAGTAACATGTGGCTGCTACTTTTCATCACAATTCTTGTAAGCAATGAGGATGGACTTAGTTTTTCACACTGATTCAGATTTTTAGCTTAGTGTTTGTTTTCTATGCTAACTGTGAAATAAAATCTCAAGTTTTTCTTGCCCTGGTTAGGATGAGATTCATTTTTATTATTTTTAAATTTCTAAAAAAGCACATTTTTATTTTTACATAACTGTATTCTTCTTTACGTTTTTACGCGACGTTTAACGTAGTTCTGCTGGCAGTTTTTTTCATAACAAGCGTCTGTATTCATGAGCAGGGATGTTGTTTTGCTTCACACGGTGGAAAGTATGTTGGCAGTTGTAATCTATAGACTGCAAGCACCGCCTCCTTTGTATTATTCAACACTCACTCAACATTTCACAGTTTGAAATGCGGCTCTGCAAAAAACATGAAAACATGTCTTTGACAAACTTCACTAGAACGGCGTACAAGCGCAAATATTCTGTTTCATGTAAATGAGCTTCTACCCAGGGGGCTACGCATATAGAGGCCCATATATGTCTCAATAATGCAAACAATGATATGCTTCTTGCTCATTTTCTCCCTCGTTTAACTTAGTTGCTTGCTGGAAAACAAAACTAAATAAAAGCAAGAAAAATAATAAGTCGGACGGTACAATGCAAATGTCAAGTTCATTAGGAGGAACAAAAGAGCTGTAGCATTAAAAGGAGTCGAGCAGCTGGCTGAGGGGAGGAAGATCAGACGGCTGGTGTCAAGCATGGATGCACTTCATTGTGGGTGGTCAGATCACATAAGTGTATATAAAATGTGAGCTTGAGTGTATGAGTCGGGGTTGGGCCGGCTGGGCGACGTATACCGTCTATTCCAAAAAGTCCTTCATCAGAACCACCTGTACTGTACTGTGCTTAGCCATGCATTTCTTCAACAAGCCAGTCATGAGACCACATAGCAATGCATAAAGTTCTGCAGATCAGGACCTTAGATTAATGCTCACATCACATCATGAGATAAAACTGTGTATTCAGTAGCTGTAAATGCATAACTTCTGCTGGCAGACAGGCCGTAGAATTTTGCCATAGAAAAACAAAACTTTTTTTGAGCATTCTGCAGCTTTAATCTATGGTTTCGACCGGTTCATGGTTGATAGTGGGGTAATTTTGTGAAAAAGCTGCTATTGTGACATCTTTATCACTTTATATAGTTTAACTAACTTGCACCGTTTGATAGGAACATTTTGTGATGGTAACTCCCAGAAAAGTATCCAAAGCTGGTTCATCTCAGGACATTGGGAACAACAAATCCAAATCCACAAATCTGCAGAAATATGTGATACCTATGAAACACTCATTACCTTGCTAGGAGGACATTAAGACTGCTGTGGGAGCAAATGTCCACTGCTTATAGATTTTTGAAATCACAAACATTTTATAGTATATATAATCTGTAATATGTTAAGAGCAACCCAGTTCCAAGATCCATGTATATGATAATGGTTTGTTGAAGCAGAAACATATCTTAAACCATAATTGGAAATCCTCACAATTGACATTTTATCATGGAGTGCATTTATCATGGAGTCCTTTACTACGACCACACTGCATGCTGGGAAGCAGCTAAAAGGTTAGCTTGACACAAGAAAATATCAGAATCCCATTTATCCAGATTTAGTAACATGATGATGGAGTGTTATATAAGATATAATAGTTAACAGTTCTTTTAACAAGCTCTTACAAAAAATAACTTGACTGACTCAAATTATTAGCATTTTACACACACCTTCTAATAACAGGTGGGAGATCAGACTTTCATGCATTGAAAAAAAGCATTTACTTGTGTTTAAAACACAGAGGGATAATCCATAAATCTGAAAAAGTTATGGAACATGTTAAAACCAAAATTTGTTAGCAAAAACTGTCAAATTTCCCATGTAGACATGAATCACAAACACTATAAATGTCACTAACATCCATTTTAACTAGGAAAGAGCTTATGTTTGATACAAGGCTGGACATAATACAGATTTATCTTATTTTAGTTTTTTTGAATGCTCACCATATGATTAGATTAAATCCATCCACTCCCTGGCCACTTCAGGCCCACCTTGCTTGAATCAGGTTGGACCCGTTTGTTTAAGGTGTTGGAAACATTCATCTAAGATTTGACCTTACATTGACATAAAACACACAGTTGATCTGCCTGGTGGAGTAGTGGATAACTCTCCAACCGCACAACAAGAAGTCGCTGGGGGGGATGTCAGAACAGTGGGCTTACTGTGTGGAGTTTGCTTTTTTTTTTTTTCCTTGTACGCGTGGGTTCTCTACAGGTACACTAAAGTACAGTGAACTCATTGTCATGTTCAAAACAGCTGGAGCTTTGTGATATGATGCACCATCCTGGTCGAATTATCCGTCAGAAGATGCTACACTGTGTTCATTAAAAGATGGACATGATCTGCAGCAATAATCAGGTTTGCTGTGGTGGTTAAACCATTTCATATTGGTACTAAGTGGCCCCAATACCATCACAACAAGTCAGGGTAGATCCAGGTTTTCCATGATGTTTCCACCATCTGCTGCTGTAGAACATGGGCTTCCAGGTTGGACATGTTGCATGTTCAGAGATCCTGTTTTGTATATCGTGGTTGAAACTAGTGGCAGTTGGAGTTCCTGTAGCCTTTAGATCATCAGAGATGGTTGTGTGTGGAAATCCCAGTAAAACAGCAAATTTAGAAAAGCTTTGAACAACAACGTTGATACGTTCTATGTATTTCCTGAACTTAAAACAACTCCTTTGTTTTCCTGTCTTTCATCACTGGATGAATTGATTAATCCAGGTGTGTCTGGCCATTGGCGTTGTGGTTATTAAGGTCAGACACACCTGGATTAATCAGTTCGTTCAGTAATGACAGCAAAAAAAAAAGAGTTGTTCTAAGTCAGGAAGTAGTGGAGCTGTGCATAAACCCAATTCTGGTTGGTTTGAATTTTAGTAGGTTGTTGTCACTATGTCAACTTGACTAATGTGCTGACCTGCTGCCGTGTCATTGGCTGACTAGATATTTGTACAAACAAGCAGTTGAACAGGTGGATCTTATTAAATGACAAGTTAGTGTATGCTTTACATGTATTGCATTTGTACTGAATGCATAAAAAAAGCCATGAAAAGACTGTATTTGCCCCTCTGTGTGTGGTAACTGGGGGGTTTAGGTCACACTGAAACCTAATGTTGCATGTCGTGACGTGTAGGCCTCTGCATGTCTTTATTATGAGGCAGTGAGAGAGACAGGAGTCAAAGCCTGTAAGAGAGAGTGTGAAAGAGACACCCAGAAAGGGAGAAAGAGCACTTTTCATCCATACGTTCAGATAAGGTTCGTGGCAGACTGCCTCCGCCTGCTTTTTCTCTCATGCTGAGCCAACTAATCATAAGACTGCACCCTTTGATCCTACAAGCACAGTCATACACACTGTGTGTGTGTTACAATGAACTGTGTGTGCTCCAGGAGCAACAGTGTGCTCACTAATAGTGCGCATATACATGCATTACTTTGTGTGCAGTAGCATTAATCTTCTGCACCAACACACTAACATCGCTAATCATGGCTAAACCACACAAATGTTTGCTTTTAAACGTGTGCATTTCAGACACAAATATTTTATTCTCTTGTTATTGTCTTGAACAGAAAACCTTTGCAACATCAAATGAAATCTCACTCTGTATCTGTTTGTACTAAATTGCTTCACTAACAGTAAAATTCTTTTGTCATATCAGACTGCCTGTGAGGAGGAGTTGGACAAGGTCTTAGAGGAAATCTCCAAAATGAGCTCTGAGGATAACAGAGGCCCACTGGAGGACCTGTACGGACTCAAATTTCCGAACTGTGACAGACATGGACTGTACAACATCAAACAGGTGAGACTGAGCATGTCTCGCGTTAATGCACTTGAGGTTTTTGTTGGAGTTTAGGTCCTCCAGCATTGATCAGTACGATCTGTCCCGGGCCCATGTAAGGCATTCATTTCCATCATTATTCGTTAATCTCATTTTGAAGCTGCCTTTAGGAAAAAAGTTTGTGGAAATAAGAAAACTTAAAGAATTAACACTTGAGGTGGTTTTCTGTTTTTTTTTTTTTTTTACACCTAATGTGAATTATTTGTTCTCTCTACATTAGATATAAAACAGATCAAGAATCTGATGACATTTGAGGATAAACAGAACATACTCCTTTATTCTTTTCTCATATATGAATGAAGCATCTGGTTTTGTGTCCTAATTTTCAAGGCTTTTTTGTTTCTTTTATTTCGGACTGGCTCTCTGTCTTTGAGAGTGCGAGTGTCAGTCCCACCAAAACTTTATTCAGTGCAGTCTCCAAGCCAGCTGGAACACTGTGTGAAATGTAAACAAAACCAGAGTGCAATGGTTTAGAAATCTCCTACTCATATTTTATTAGTTAGGTGTGGGAATTTGTGGCTGTAACAAAAAAGCTAACTGCTAATAAGTTTATTTACATCTATTTTAATGGGGGTGGAATGAATAATAATTGTGGCCCCGTTTACATGGGACTTTTAATTTCTCCTTAATTCCACACAAAATTGAATTCTGCTTTAAACAGATGAAAAGAAACCATGTAAACACCTAATACCAAGTGGAATTGATCATTCAGAATTAAACTTAATTCTGAATTAAGTGGCTGGTTTATTCTCATTTTAAAGCTCAAAATAAATAATTCCTTTCTCATGTAAACCTTTAATTCCTCTTGTGGTTAATTCCGATTATTCTGCACATGCTTACCTTCTCCTTCTACAATGGCGCAAATGTACAGTCATCTGCCTCCCGTCTTGTTGTTTGGTAAATGTTTTTTTTTTCTTATCCTCAGATGCTCAGAAAAGTGGAGTAGTATACCGTAAAAAGCTGTTACTTCAAAAAATGTAATCAAAATTGAAGCTAAAACGGTTTATATGAGATTGTTTTCCATATAGCCGCTAAAGCTAAAAACTGGAAGAGATTTGCTGCGTGATTGTCATTTCCACCATCACGTCGGAATGAGGAGAATGAGAATAAACGTGATGCCATGTAAACCATTATTCAGAATTAAAATTCCCATGTAAACTCGAAGCCAAGAAGAATTTAATTCGGAATTAGTTAGTTTGGAATTAATAATTCGGAATTAAAGGCATCATTTAACCGTACCCAATCTAACAGAGTTTTGCTTAACTGAAGTTTACCAGTAAAACAAGTAAGGATGTTTTCACAACAGCCTACTTTATTTGAATCCCCGTCTGTCTGCTTCGTTTTAATGATTTCTGATTGGAAAGGAGCAGACTCAGTCTGTTGACAAATGCAGGTCTTGGTCTGTTTCAAGTGTACAACAAAACAAAGTGTGTAAGACGTGTGAGATAAAAAGCAGCACTGAAAGGGAGCAATAGCTCTCTATTACATGTGGAAGAATTCTGAAGAAGAAACATGATCGACCCAAAACTAAATTTAGCTTTTATCTAATAGAAATCAAAATTGTTCTACATTAACTAATAGATGAACGAGTGTTTCTTTTCATTGAATGTTACATCATCTCCTGCAGTAAATCTAGGTGCATGGCTTCCTCTATTGAACACTGATGCGCATTATTTAAAAGGTCCAATTTGTTTGAGTGCAGCATGAACAGAATAGTGATCTGGAAAAATTCACACACATTTTGCATTAATGTGTTTTTAAAAAATCCAGGTTCTAATTTAAAAAATGTGTCTTTTGACTAATGCTGTCATCTTGACAGCTCTGCTAAAAAATCTCTAATTTATTTGCTAAATGTGGGCTAAACAATTGGTACAATTATCTGACAACCCCCTGACAATACTTTGTGACCTTAATAGGGGATCCGACCCCCAGTTTTTAGATGAAGACTTGACTCTGATTCAAGTCGCACTTGAGTGGCATTTTCCATGATATAAGACTTGAGACTTTTTTCTCTCTCATCATCAGGAACAAATCTGTGATCAAAACCTTTGAGTATTAGAAGCTTAATCTATATACTCTATTTAAACAGATGGGCACAGCCTCTGTGACATCATCCGTATGTTTCTGAAGAGCTGAACTGAAGCTCTGTGGACAGTTCCCAGCGTCACCGACTTAGCAGTGTTGTGAACATGCCCTCCTGGAAAATACAAAAATTGGGAAAAGGGGTGGAGCTCATAGGGAGGGCTGTGAATGTAGGGTATGATTATTGACTTCTGTCATACTGGAAGCTAAGAGCTAACCGAGCTAACCCAGCACTAGTGGGGAAAACATGACCAATAAAGGTAGGCAGGCTAAAGGTAATGCCCACTGTTACCCATCTAAAAGTAGTAGTTATGCTATATTCCTTTGGATACTGGTGAATTCAAAGATTAAGTAACATCTAAATAGATGTGGTACAAAAAAAATCACTCCCTCAGAGTTGTTGCAAAGGTAAAATGGACTTATTATGACTTTTAAAATAGGAGTCTATGGGGATTGGCATTCTTTTGGAGCCCCTAGTGGGTGAAAGATGAACTGGCTTAATATATATGGATCAGCATGAGAGCAGCAAACTGCAACATCTTGGGGCCAAATTTACTAAGATCTCATTTTGCGTGTACTAATTAGCAGGTGGCATCTAGAACTTAGCATGTGAGGCGGGGCCGTGATTGGTATGTGATCTATTGCTCACGCAAATGACAGCGGGTGCAAAGTGTTGGAGACATGCCTATCTAAGTGAGGATTCACCATGTGTCATGGTTTTCATGATGACAACCTTACAAAACTGCAAGTGAAAATACAAGTTTGATCCGATGGAATTAGAGGTGTTGGTGGAAAAAGCCAATAAAATTTCCAAAAAGCTACAGCAAAGAAATCTGACAGCAGCTCAAAGGAACGCACTACACATTCAACCAATATGTATATATATATATATATATATACTCAGAGTTTTCGGGAGGCACAAGCTGCACATGAGTGCAGTCAATTGCTCCTATAACACCTGGGAATCCAGCCACCTCAAAAAAAACTTTTGTCTTATTCAAAGAAACTCAAGAGCTTGGAAAACTAATAAACTCTGCAATTCGGCACGACATTGCATTTAGGAATTTCAGTCAACACATGTAAAAGACGTGACTGAGAGATCGCTGCTGTGTTGGCTACTGTACGCTGGAATGACCCAGATG
>JBAMHX010000014.1:25724389-25747750 GCA_037177515.1 Pseudomugil tenellus
CCCCCCCCCCCCCCCCCCACTTTTTTTTTTTCTTTTTAAAAAAAAAAAAAAAAAAGTCACTTCCTGAAACAAAACTGACCAGAGACTCATCTCTGGAGATCCCCAGGTCCTCACATTTCAAATTATGTCTTTACAAGCTTCAGGATCTGACATAGTTCTTTCTTACCTTCCAGATCTGGTGAGCACATCTGTATTTGTGTTTAAAGTTTAGCACTAATTCAGTGTCAAGCGGAAATGTTGAGTCCTTTCTCCCTTTAAGTGGTACTAAAGGCAGATTTTTTCACAACATGATGAAGCCTCCTTCAGGCTACAAGTCTCTCCTTCACAGTCATTCGAATATGCTGGTCCCACTAGACTAAATGCTCCCTCCTTGCCTCCACCTCTTGAAGTTCAAACTCATGTTAAATGACTTCCTTGTTCCTGTGCAATCTTTCTGACTACGGTGTCGAAAACCAGGTGACTTGCCTTCAGGCGAGGCTTTATAAAGTCACATCCTGCATGCTGCATCAGATCCTCTGGGCTTGCCTGGGTGTCTAAGACTTAATGTCTAAGAGGTTTATCAGCGCGTGCCTCAGAGATTAGCAAGCGCTTACAATTAGGATGACTCGTATTTAAACTGTACATTTGGAAGCAAATTCACGAGCTTTTTCTCTGCAAAATGAAAAAAAGAATGCCCACCAGAATGCTTAAATGAATACATAACTTTATTTAAATAAATGCTTTGTCATAACAAAAAAAGACAAAGGTTAAAAGAGTACATAAATTACAAGTTGAATAAATATTACACAGTGATATTCACTTTAATAATTTGAGATTTTTTGTCTTTTTTTAAAATTCTTATTTGTCTTATGTAGCTCCAAATACTGACCATTATTTCCCGCTATCCTCCTGCCACCGATGGGTCTATTTCACAAGCCAGTGAACACCAAATTAGGAAAAACGAATACCAATTGAACTGTCTCATTACATCCCAAAAAGTGTTATGTATTCAGGAAAAAGCTGACTGTAGTAACTGTCCTACTGAAGGATGAAACGTGAATATGAGTTTAAACCAGCAGGAGACGGGAAACCGGAGGACGTCTTAGTTGATGGACGTCTCTGCTTCTCGCTGTAACGCTGCATTCCCCAGATTTTCACGTCTCCTTGTAACTGTCTCACTAAATGTATCTAAAGTCATGCAATTGGTGACCCCACATCGGGGAAGTGGCTAAACCCTGATAATGACCACTGCCCATGGCGCTCTCTCTTCCTATTCCCTCTCTAACCCTCCCCCCACCCGCACCCCCTTCTCTTTTTTCTTGATCAGCTGTCGTCTGTGCAATAGACTGTGGGAACATCTCTGGGCGTGTACAATGTTCATCTCTTTTCTTTTTCTCTAAAACATGTTGCTGTACTGGAGGTCCCGGGCGTGGGCTTTTACAGCCTCTGTCATTTCAACTTTACCTCAAAGGATCATCTTTGAAAGGTAAGCACAAGATAACGCAACATTGAGCTTTTTGTTGTTGTTCCACTAACTTCATGATACCACATCGTAGGATGTCGTAGTGTATCAATATCAATAGTGATTAAATGAAATAAGTGCAAGCTGCTTTTTTTTTTCTTTCAAAAGTGGTAGGGTGAGATGGGGGAGGGTTTTTCTATGGAAACACAGCAAGGAGCCTTACAAGTATTTTCATAACCAGAAGCCATGAAAGATGCACACATCACTCCCCACCCCCATGTGACAGAGGAAAACCAACATCCAAGCATGTTATGGTTTTGCCTCTTTTTCTTTCTCTAACATATACATTGGCATTCACAAAAAAAAGCAAGAATCTTAGCTTATTGGTTGTCAACGAAAGAGAAGAAGGAGGCTGAACTCGTTCGGGTTTAACATCCTTGCAAGTCTTTCTTGTCGAGAATTTAACCGAGGTACATGCAGAGACTACAAAACAGATTTGCAATGTCATCTTTACGCCATTTAAAGAATCTAGCACATTCACTGCTCCTCTGGATTTCAACTGAACCTATTTGTTTATCATCATGTCATCAAGTATCGGCTCCCAGCTGGGGCAGTTAGACAACGGCCCCCATGTGATATCTGTGACACTTTCACTTCAGTATTTAAATGTGTTTACGTGTAGAAAGGCACTGTGATTTGCACACAGAGAGGGGGTGACTCCATTAAAGACCCTGTTATATCCTGTAACCTTTATGTTTTGGTCATGCTCCACTGAGACGGAGGCAGATAACCTTTTGTAAGGTGTATAATCAGAAGAATTCCAGAGGCGTCGCTTCTTCGACAGCCTTGTAGTCAAACGACAGTGGGTCACTCTCCTGATAGGCCACAAGAACTTATTCAAATTCTTTACAGGCAAAAAAAAAAAAAAAAAATCCAAGCACATTTACATAATTATCATACTTTGTTTTCTACTGAAAAAAACCCCAAAACAAAACAAAAAAAAGATTCAATAGCTAATTTTAAAAGTAATATAGTACACCATGGTTACACTCTGGTAGCAGTACTGAGGGGGAAACCACTTGATAAAAGAAGCATGGCTCAAAAGTAAGCAATCTTTACTTCACTGAAGGCAAAGAAAGCAGCACAAACAAAACCATACAAAACTACACTTCACACAAACAAATTAAGAGAAGCGACCGGCTTCAACTGGTTAATCAAAAGATCCAATTTGTAACTGAGCTCCAACGCTGGAGCACAAACTATTCCACCAGTACAGCCAGCACCCCTCTTAAGTTCTGTGTCGCCCTGCATGGCAGTGTCTGTTCAAATAGGCACAGTTGGCATATCAGGCTAGCTACAATGTCGAAGAGCCGCTTACGAAGGTTCATCTGTTAAGAGCTGCTTACTCTGTTGCTTCAGACATTCTTTACATTAAAGACAAGGCCAGCCCCAAGACCGCCTATGGCGATACTCATTGTGAGAAAATCAAACAAAAGAGAAAGAAAAAGACATTTTTTTCTAACAGGCTCATTCCATCATATGCCAACATAGGCTCATATATAACACACATTTGCACTGTACACATACTTGAATGACCAATCACATGTTGTTTTGTGAAGTTATGCATAACTAAGCAGGGTTCCCTATTCATATGAGTTCTGACAGAACCACAAGTCCAGGTAGAGACAATTTTTAGAGCATAGTTCTGATGATTGTTTCTTTCTTTTGGAAAACAGATTAAAAAATACTAAGAATTACTCTGCCAATTATCAGTTTTATGGTGGCTTATTCTTTTCTTTGAATTAATTTACTTTCATACAAGGTATTGTACGGAAATACCCAGACTCTGTAAAAATATATACATTCTGCCTGTGCTTTTTCAAAGTCAGGCTCATAAAAAGAGATCCATGATTGATAGTCAAAGGTTTCTAGTAAATCTTCAGGGTCCCCCATTACACCCAACCCCCCACCCCCCAGTTGTAGAAGAGTGCTTGGTGTTGAAAAAAAAGAAAAGAAAAGAAATGAGTCTTTTTCAGCCTGCTCTGTTTGTCTGGATTTTTCTCTTCTTTTTATCCATTTTTAAAAGTAAAACGTCTTGAGGTGAACAAAGGGTGGAGCAAACAGGTGTGATTTAGAGAAGAGGCATGGGCCCTGGGTCATGTAGAGGTTACAGGGTGGGGGATGAGGGGGCTTGGGGGATTTGGTGGGGTCAAGGGTGGTCTCCCTCATTTCACTCGTTGTTGCTGGTTTCCAGGTCTTTGCACTGAATGTCCCCTCCGCTGTAGTCTGTGCCCGGGAGCTGGTCGCCATACTTGTCTACACACCAGCAGATGCCACGTTTGCGACCACGAGATGGCTTGCACTGAAGGCGACAAAACACAAAACAGTGTGAGACAAAAAGCCACAGCATTGCACAGTAATTCATTTGTATGTCACTGGGTAATTAACTACTAGTTTGGAGACATGGTTGGTGGTTTCTAACCACAGACACCACCATAGTTCCTGGAAATACTGGAGGAAGCATCTACAGTTGCTGGAACTCTCAGAGTACGTACGTGCAGAATTTTTAAGGCCACAACAAATTCCTTTGTATCATATCAAGTCTTTCTGTATCATATGATGCGCTATAATATAGTGTTGTATTATATTATATTGTGTCATTTTATTATCTACAAACAATATGACACAACACTGTGTCATACCATACACTTTACTATCCCCATTAGGATATTTGGTTACATTAGCTTCTGTGGCAACATTTATACACTACACAACACAAAATGTTTACACTGTGATTAACATATAACCATCAGCCACACAGCGGAAATCATAAATATATTTGAATGAAATCTTATTACATCAAGTTGTGTCCAATTGTATGGTAAATATGTCATATGCATCATATTGTACTTTACTATAGTGTCAAATTGGATCATATTTGAATCCCATATTTGAATTATAGAATTATATATTGCATCTTCATGTATTCTCTTACATCACTTGATTGTGTGGCATCATCCTTTTGTATTATTTTTGTAAGAAATAAAATAGAACTTTGTAAAGTCTTGTTAGGTCCAGATTACATGCTTGAAGCGTTTACAAATTGAACACATACAGTTAGTTCTGAAGCACATTGTCAAAAGAAAAATAAGCTTTTAGATTGAAAAACTGATGATTTGAGGAATTTTTTTTCACACTGGCTGAAAATTTCATAACCTCAGTGTTTTTTTCTGTTTTATAAATAAAATGAAAGAAAAAAATCAAGTCCAGCCTTTTCCTTCACAAGCCCCTCCAACAACTGGCTCCAAAAGTGCCTAAAGACCACACCAAGGTTTGCTATGTGGGGTATTACCTGGACAACTAATCTTTAAGAAGTCTCTCTTGTAGGCAGGGATTTATTTTAAGACGGTTGTTTTAAATGCTGGCTTGAACAGACCTTTTTAAAATGCTTGGAATAGTGAGGAGGCCTTTAAATGCATGATGTCAGCATTTGACAGAGAAGTGCAAAGACTGGGGGCAACACCCACCTGCTTGCGCTTGAAGAATCCTTTTCTGTCACAGTTGGGAAGATATAGAGACAGAGCCATTACACGAGAAGTGTCCTTCATCCCCTGAATGATCCCATCTAGTTTTCTCCTGCAGGGACCCTTCAGAAAAATGCAATGCAGGCTTACAAGCAGGCAACATAGTCTTCTGACATCATCTTATTATTCCTTTTATTGGAGGTTTCATGGCAATAAAGTTCAGTAACTTAACATCATCTGAAAAAGCAGCTAGTTATTTAAATCTTTTTCTTGCAATGTAAATATCAGAAACTTTTATTTTTAATTTTTAACAACTAGTAAGTACCAAAGAAATTCATAAAAGGCTTGAAAGTACTTACAAATTCAGGCTCATGCTTGTCCACAGACAGAGGTGAGTAATCCAGTTGGGAGCTAATGGAACGCTGCTTCCCAAGCTTCCTCTTCAGCTCTTTACGCACTGCGATGGCTTTTCTACTGTTCACATTGTCTTTGGGATGAATTGGCACTTTAGCTGGCTGCAGCTCCCCCGTCATCTCCGGACTGATGGTGTCCTCATGCTCTCGCGACTCACGATCTGCACCAGGAGCAAATAAAAGGTAAATGTAAATCCCACATTTTTACTTCATCCCGAGCGACTGAAGGCATCTTCACACACCCATGAGACATGAGTATAAATACAACACAAGTATATTATTTCCATTTAAATCAGTCATTTGCAATATTGTGTACAATAACAGGTTTGTTTCATGATTTGTTAATGATTTGCTTACAGAAGAGAAGAGAGCAGTTTGGACCAATAGGGGATGGACCAGTACAGATAAGTCCTCTAATAAAAGTCCTGCTTTCAACAACTAAATATGTAAATTTCCTCCCCATAAGTTTTATTATATATAGTGTCGACGCACCAACCTAAAAGTAAACACACTTTGGAGCAGACAGGCTTCGGAACTTTGGGAAAAGTGCATCATACACTACTTCATACTTCTCTGGAAAAAAAAGTGTTCACATATCCTCTGGGCTCCAAACTGTTACCAGTCCAAGGCCCCTGGGTGCCCCCGGGTGCAGTAACGTTACAGCGATGTGTCCTGCATTAAACAGGTTGAAATGCCAAGCTGAGGAAAACTTAGTTGCTCTCTGAGCAGATATAAATGCTTGTGCTCATTTGTGCCACATTTCATGTACTTCCTAGATGCAACTTTAGCTCCCCCAGGGGGCACTGTAGTCTCAGGGATCTGACGAGTTGACCTGATAGGATATTTACAGGTCAGGTCCTTTATCCTAAACCACCCCCCCTTTTCCTATCTTTGGGGCTCAGCCTCTTAAGCCTGGACCCCCAGCCAGAGGTTCTTTGAGGCCACAGAAAGAAGCCCTCCACCCCCTACCCCTTTTGGCTTAGCTGCACCATAAGTACAGAGTTGTTGTGGGGACTTTGCCAGGTCCCAACTGGTTGTAGTGATGGTGCCAGTGGATGACCCTGGCTATATTTATCTGACAAGGAAACCCGGCTCGGCGCACTGAGCCAGACGCAGTGAGCCACAGAATGCTGGACGACAGGCAAACTGTTGCTAAATGACAAATCAACTTCCATACGCAGAGAACAGGTTGGAAAATCTGATTTAACAAGCTGCTAAAACTTTGCCCACAAGCCTGTTAGCATGCTGGCACCGTGGAGAACAGAGCACTGAGACGTAACAAGGGCATGAGCTCTGAAAAACTTATGTTCAAAGAACCTGACACAGCAAGGGGTGGTGGGATGGGCGGAGAGGCTGGGGGGGGGGGGCAGGTTGATTACCAGAATTGGGTCTTTGGCTTCTGCACCGCACTGCCGTCTCTTTGAAATTAATCTCACAACTCATGACTTGGCAGGCCTTGGTTTGTGTTTAGATATGTCCTTGTGTCTCCGCGCGCAGACTGCAAGGCTATTGCTCGCTATAAATAAATATTTCAAACAAGCATTCCTACGTACACCATCCATGTGACCGCTGTGGAAAAACTCTTCATTTCTGCTGGACAGTCCAATCATTTTTCAGGGCGTCTGATTAAAATGCCACATATTTGGCAATAAAATCCTCTTTTTATTTTTTCAACATGCATTCTTGTTTCATGTGTCACTTAATGTGAGCACATAAATGAACAGACAGAAACAAAAAAAACAACACAGCACATCTATTACATTTACAGGACAGTGTCTACAGGGAAAAACAATATATTTTTAAACAGACAGATATATTTTAAAATTCATGCAACTTTTACAAGACAAAGACAAATATTCACTTCATCTCTAAATTTATTCTGATGTAGAATCTTCAGTTCATCCAGAAAAAGTTTGTTTTTCCACACTGAAGGTACTGAGCATGTTAAGGAAGCTTAGAGGGTCTGGTTTAACTCCTGAAACTCAGCCAAGGTGCTGGAGGGAAGCCAAGCAAGCCAACTCGTGCAGGTTCTCTGAACCCAAAGCTGGTTTGTATCTCTCTCCCACTTCTCCAGCTAAAGATTTCATTAAGACGAGCCAAAGAGGGTGCACCTGATACGTCTCTGTTTAAAAATTAACATCTGTGCACAATTATGCTTCATGAATATCCCAAGTTTCTTACAGGCAGAAGTCCAGGAATGAAAGATAAGCTGTCCCCTTCTTTGGATTTTTCTCTCCACTGGATCTTTAAGAGAATAATTATACTGTTTCAACAGTACAAATGCCAGGACAATCGATTTCCCTACTTTACATTTCCGAGCATTACAGCACGTTTGTTATGTCCTGTCTTTGATTAAGTCTGTGTATGTGTTGCATCTGAAATTACATCTTTACAAGATGTAAGAGAGCAGTGAGTAGAGGTGCTGTTTAATCTCATCTGGGGGTCGGAAAAGATAATTGTTGGGATAAATGAGCCTGAGGGCTTGAGCCACATAAAGCGCAACACTAGTAAACCATCCGCAGCGTCACACGGCCTCTGCTCCTTAATATTTGAAAGCAAGGCTGCAGCCTGATAACGGATCAGAAAGAGAGGTGTGAAGCTGAGCCGAACTTGAGAATACGTGGAACGTTAGAACAGTTAGGTCCTGGAAGCTCTATAGAAAAGCAAAATTCATTTTCAGTTACAATAATATCAAAATAAATCTCAATTCACAAGAAACTTTCAACTTTGTTTTCAGAAAATATCAAATCTTGATTATTGCTATATTTTTGTGATGTTATTACTGATAATCCAAAGCAATATATCATTTTTTTTCTTGAACAATTTACAATTTGCTGTAAATGCTAACATTAACAGCGTTGGTTCATTTTGTATTTTATTTAAACCTTGTTTTTGTTGATGTTTACTTTAAGAATCCTCAGCACTTTTGTTTGGAATAATTGGCACAGTGATATTTTTTATGGAGTCAAAGTCAAATTAATTGGAAGATTCACATTCGTAAACAAATACTCTCCAGCAATTTTTCATATTTGCATCAAAAAGACATATAATCGGCCATGTTGACCACTGAAGCCAATTGGGACTTATACAGGTGTCACCTTGTCACAGCTAATTCATTCAAATTTTGCATCACCGAGCGTCTATTATTTATTTCTCTGCTTGTAAGCAAAGAGCTAACTGTTAAAGGAGATCCTAAAACCGTCCCAAGGACATCATGGAGTTAATCCTGAAACAGCCAATGTCCAGCTTCAGCTCCTGGACTAAACAGTGAAAAGTTCTTCTCTCTTTTTTAGAACAGGATGCACGCAGTGCACACTTATTCATTTTCTTTTGCAGCATCAGCACAATATCAGTGTTTGATGTGCAATCCACCTTTTCATTATTTATTTACAATTTCACATCAACAATTTTACCTCTGAATTATTTGGAATTTTATGTTATTTATTCGCATCAGTCCAAGTGTAATGATTTGATTTGGCAGGTCGCAGGGGGGCTGGAGCCAATCCCAGGTGACAATGGGCGAGAGGCGGGGTACACCCTGGACAGGTCGCCAGTCCATCACAGGGCCAACACACAGACAAACAACCATGCACACACACTTTAGACTCTCCAACGACCCTATCCCCAAGGTGCATGTCTTTGGACTGTGGGAGGAAGCTGGGGAACCCAGAGAGAACCCACGCTAACATGGGAAGAAAATGCAAACTCCACACAGAAAGGCCACCGCCCAGGCTGGGGACCAAACCAGCTGCATTTCCCTTCTGGAAAGCCTTTGTATCCTCTCATAAGTCTTGTTTTGTGAACCGGCAACCTGCTTGTTGTGAGGCTACAACACTAACCACTGCGCCACCGTGCAGTCACTGTATGGCAATATATCAATATATATTGTATCATTGTTCCTGTATTGTGATACATAAACTATCACCAGATTGTTGCCCCTACTTTAGGTGAATAAGTGAAGCAAACAAAAATTGTCCCTGGTATATTTGTTTAACGTTCTAAATCATAGCCTTTCATTTTTATCACATGACTAAGGACTGGACTCAGATTTTCTGCATCAAAGTAAAATCTGTAACAAATTAACTTTCCAACACTGTATCTGGAAAACAGATTTGTTGTTGGAATTAAATACACTAAATAAAGCTATTGTTACACTGATTAGAAACACACAACACCTATGTCTGACAAATATCCAAGTAAAGTTGTAAATAAATCATCTGTCTCTTTTTTAACCACCCACCATGACTAATTCGATAACTTTTCCGGTGCATCAATGAAGTTTTGTTAACAGCCTGCCATGAACGTCTTATGGACAGCTGGTGGCGTCCCTTGTTTTCTGGGAATAGTTTATCAGTTCAAGCTAAAGACGCAGCTCTTTAAGCAACATTTGTGCACTTAGTATAATTTCCTATTGATCACAACTAACTTAAAAAATTTGTTTTAGCTCTTTGCAGAAACTCAGATCTAATGAACGTAGGGGGAAAAAAAATTAGTGCACCTAGCACTGCAGGCAACACCTGTGCCCAACTACTCTACAGCAGTTCAACTGCACTTATCTATGATGTCCTCTACTGTTTGATTTAGTGCGTGTGTTGTTCTTATTCTCAGATGTAAGTCGCTTTGGAGAAAAGCATCTGCTAAATGTCTGTAATGTAATAATGTAATGTAATGTAAGATAAATTAGGTAACAAGATTAGCCATTAGCCTGCTTGACTGAAAACAAAAAAAATCATATTATATCCCATGTTCTCATACATTATTTGATTTAAGAGTTAAAGAAAGAATAGTTCTGATGAGTCAAATAAAGGGAACTCTATCTTTAAGAAACGCAAACTATAGTTGACATTGAAGCTAAACTGCTAGCAAGTTAAGCTAATGTTTGTTGATTCAGCTGCAAGACTAAATATTAATATTTTGTAGTAAAATTATAAGTGAAGCACAATGTTTAACTTTAAGTGTCACCATTTTAAAAGCTCCGGTCAAACAGAAGAATTTTGTTTCGGAAAGGTTCTCGTAGCTTTTCTCTGAACAGAGAACAAGAGGAGGGAGAAGTGTTCATGTTCTGAACTATACTGCAACTGTAGATGGAAGATAAATGTAACAGTGTTCCCTTAATTTCAACATGCACAATGAAAGGTTAAGGTCAAAAGGACAATGACGACTGGAAAACTTTAAGGTACAATGGCATTAACCTAAAAGCCAATGATGTATATCCCCTACACACGCCATGACAACAGTATAGCGCTTTTGTGAGAAGGATTAAGAGACTGATGACTGAAAAGGGCCCATGTCCAAACCAGCTGGAAGAAAACTGGGGTAAAAGACTTTATGCAATGTTTTCGTTCAGGAATGTGCTCTGCCACCAGACGTGGATGTCCTGTTGTCAGTTCAGTCTTGTGCACGCTCTCAATCAGCTTCTGAATATGCAGGAAATAACTCTTCCCGCAGTATTGTGCGCACAGAACATGTTCATTGCAATCAAAAAGTTTCCTGCTTTTCTGGATGCATGATATAAATAGCAACAAGAACAATTCAAGGATCATAAATTGCAAAACAAGACTTATGAGAGGATGCAAAGGCTTTCCAGGAGGGAAATGCAGCTATAGGTAAGCAAACTGCCTGACCTGTTTACAGCTTCCGCAACACAAAGAAATGCTCAGTTTCACTTTCCAAACTATGTGAAGAGCAAATTATCAGCGTGAGGCGCATGACCCTTCTACTGTACATTGCTTATTTTGTTCTGAGGTCCCATCCCATATTTGGGTTTTCAACAAGCCACACGCATGGATGTAATGTCTTTTTGGGTCACCATCACCACAGCACAATTGCTGGGTGTGACGAACTTCTAACTCCCTCCTGGTGGCAAACGAAGCTATTTTGGCAAGAGTCAAGGGCTTCTGGATGCACAAAGATGATCTTCTGGCAGAATAAAAACAAAGTCAGAGTGGGCAAAGTAGCAGGTTTAAGGTTAAGTCAGTAACATTTATGTTTGTATTGTTTTTACGTATCTCTGCATTTTAAAAGGGCCTTTTTATCTAATGCAATACGTACACCGCATAATTTTAGTAACAACAAATATTTTTCTAATTCTGATCAAAAGTAAGAACCAGTATTCGTCACTTAGGAGGAATGGTAACTTAATGAAGCTTCACTATGACAAGTTACTGGAGTCTCACCCTAACCCTGACCCATTGTTTTCCTAAATCCTTAGAAACCTGAGCCTTTCTGTCCTGTTTGCGAATAGAAATTTTCTGAAAAAGTCCCCTATAGCAATAAAGAGATGATCCTTGTCCTTTTATAAAGCAATACTAAAGTGTAACCAGGTGTTGGTAGCTGACATTATGGCCCACTGGTCGGGTCAAACAAGTGACATCTTTTTAAAACCCTGCATTACAGTAAGCACTGATTTCTTCTGCAGATGTTGCCACCAGCAGGTGTCAGTGACCAGTAAGCTGCACAAATACCACTGTAAAGTTTTACGTTTATGAAAGAGATTATTTGCTTGCCAGAAAAAGGCCCCAATGCTTGTCATCCGTCCACGTGATCCTAATCCAACTAGAAAGATACTGTAAAGCAGATGACAGTCGGCTCTACATCCAAGTCTTTGCTCGAGATTTTCCACAAATGCAATCGTTCTTTTTTCTCTTTAAGTCTGCATGTGATGAGAAAATGATCTTTTTTCTACTAAAGACCCGCAATAGATCATTTGCAGTATGATAAACTCTTCTTGTATGGGCATGCACATGCTCGATTTTACAGCTGTCAGGCAACGTTGCACACCCACAGAGTTCTGGTACTAGTCGCCAGTAGTGGACGTGCATCGTTGGGCAAAATCAACTCTCTCCTGCTTGGTTTGGTCTCTCAGCTACGACCCAACAACCAGCTTGCCAGTGATGATGTGAGCATGGAAAAAGCAGATGGTAACACTCAAAGCTGAACAACTTTCTACAAGTAAGTGATGACATTCTGAATAGTGATTAGCCATGATAAGCCTGGCGTGGGACCGCGGCGCATATGCAAAGTTTTCATGTAAATATGAAACATCAGAGGTCTACGGTTACTTAACCTACAGCAGATTGTAAATATTAATGATGTTGCCATGTGACATGAGAAAAACCATGAGCTCTACAGAACACAGCTGCATCCACACACATGCAAAGAACAACAACTATAAAGTAGGACGGCAAGTTTCTGTTTGCTTTTGCGATAAAAAGGAGCATCTATGTCTGCGGAAAAGAGGAGCGCTCTGGAACATCTTTTGTTTCTTGGCAGAGAGCAATTTGTTCAAACATAAGACCCTTTCAGGAGCCTGAAGGATGAAAGGATGAGGCCTCCTGCTGTGAAGTCATATCTCTTGGCAAGCTTTCCCAGATCTGATTCAATCGCAGAGTGGCCCCGAAGCACATACCACCGCCTGCACCCGACAATCCAAGCAACAGTGCAGGAGGAAAGCAAGAATTAATGGACTGTTGAGACATGAAGCCAGACAGAATGATGGCCAGGGGTTTTTGTTTTTCAGATAAACCGAGACGGGAAGTGAAGCATCGCAAAGAATCATCTCTGCCATTGTTTCCGTCCACGTCAGTATTTAGCAGGCTGTGCTCCTCTTGCCTATATTCACCTCACTCAGCTTGCAGATGCAACCCACACGGTAGGAAACCAAAGGCTCACCTCATCAGTTCTCATCTGAGAGAGCTGGTGTGTGTGTGTGTGTGTGTGTGGTGGTGGGGCTGGGGGGCGGGGAGACTGCTGAATCACAGCAACGTTACTGAGCCGTCGTACAATTAATACACTGCAAGAGGCAGAACAAGATGCTCCGATTACCTCCAAGGGCCAACAAAGGAGTCAGACCCAAAACTGCCTGAGGTGTCATCACTAACAACCAACAGTTACACACACAATACACACCAGACATACACACAGCACCACCCAGATACACATGGGAGTAAGCACACACACTTGCACTAGAAGCACATGCAGAGTACTGATAGGGAGGACTACCTTTCACATCATCGTCACCGACGCTTTTCAAAGCATCAACTGCTCCTGGTGTCACGAGAAGATGAAGAGGTGATGATGACGATGATGACTCCATCAGCAGTCAAAGAGAAGACCGTTTTCTGCCAAAAATCTTTAGCGGTTCCACTAACAAATCTTGTCACTGACAAGCTACTAAAGCTCAGACACCACGAAAGGTTTTAAATCATTCAGGACAATTGACTCGGCTCTCATTCTCCCTTTGCCTCTAATTTTCCCCTCTTTTGTCTCACGCATGCAGGTTTAGTGGTAATCTGACTCTAAACACCTCCCCAGGGGTAGCTCACAAACCTAAATCTATCTAGATTCTGCTTTAAGGAGACCCAGATAGCAGAGCGGCTTGTCTTTCTTCTAATTAGTGTGTCCCCCTTTTTTCTGTCTTCACATTTCCAGCAGAGAGCTGTGAGTGATGGAAGAAGTGGAAAAAATGAGGGAAATCTTGGGGTTTTTGACAGACACTTTTAAGGTCTCCTGTTAATCTTCCCAACAAAAATAAACATTCAGTCCACAGACACTTTTCAGGAAGCCCCCACCCTCTGAAATGAAATTAACACAGCCAGTGATGACAATTCTCCTGTCAGCCAAATCTAAACATTTATGGCTTCTCTACATCAACAAGTTGACGACCTGGATCTTTAACTGGCGCAACATATTAACTCCCAACCGGAGCTTTTTTTCTTTTTCCTGAACTCCTATTCATTCGGAACATGCCGGTTTCCGAGCTTACCACCTTTACGGTGCATTTGCGCCTCCGCAGAGAGCCGCAATAAGCTCCTGCGGACCGTTTGCGGAAGGCTGTGGATAGAAGTTAATCAGATGGCACCTCAAACCATCTGTCAAACAAACGGTCTGTCAGAGACCACAGCCGCACATGAGCAGCAACTCGTGGCTTTTGAGTTAAACAAAAACGCGCAAAGACTCTTTTGGGAGAAATAAGAACGATTTATTTAAAACATTTAGTGCACTTTCTTCTTCAACATGTTACTAAACCAATCATTTTGCTTTACAGTAAAAACCAGAGCGCTCTTTTTTCTTTCTTTCTTTTTCATCATGCATTCACCAGCCGGTGCGCGTTCTTACCTACGGGCGGGAGCGCAGGTTTGTATCCCTTCTCGTTGGTGCACACTCCTCTGCCGTGGAGAAGGGCGTGCAGGGGTTTCTCCTCCCCGCTCCGGGGCAGACAGCGGAGGCCCTGGGTGCACGTCCCGGTGTAAACGCCGCACGCCGCGCCCTCAGACAGCGCGCACGTTAGGCAGCAGCCGCAGCCCGGCTCCTTGACCAGCTGGCAGCCGACCGGGACCGGAGGGCACATGGATAGCGCCTTCTCGTCGCACGGCTCGCACGGAACGTACGAACCCAAACACCCGGACAGCCCCAAGATAAATGTCACCAAGAGGCAAAAACTCAGAAACATCGTTGGCGTTCTCTCCGGTTTATAGCATACAGCTCAAATGCGAGGAGGAGGGGTAAAAGTAGAGCCTGGTCTAAATGGACACAATGCCTCAGTCAGATAATCCGATTTTTACAGTTAAAGCCAAGAGTCTTTATCCAGGAGTAGTGCTATCTATAAAAAATAATTGAAGTCACTTCTGGTTATGCAGGCTGCAAAGCAACTTTAAATAACCAATTTAAATATATAAAGGTAATAGCCTATTTATAGTGCTATTATTTTTCTCCTTCTCCTGAAATATTCCTTTGCAGGAGAAAAACGAGTATCTGTATAAAACGTCAACTTTCCTCCTCTTTAGTTACTCCGGTACTTTCTCCAGTGCAAGTTTCCTGAGCAGACTGATCAACTTGAGAACTGCCTTGCCTTTTTAAAAACAGCCGTGCCCAAACCCCTAACTATGAATACGCTAAGCAGCAGGGAAGGGAGGCGCACTTGTTCCATGTCCTGGCAACCAGCCAAACATTTTTTTTTTGTCCCCAGCAGGAGGATAGCTCTTTCACCCTGAGGGCTGAACTGATACCGAGGTGCAACAAGGAGCAACAGTAAAAAAAAAAAAAAAAAAGAGAGAGAGAGGCGCAATCCTCTCTTGGGAACAAAGTGTGCAAATAGAAGACACTTTCATCCAGAAGAATCTTGTGTTTTTACAGTGACTGCACGTTCAATGTGCAAGACTTCTCGGTAAAAACCCAACTTGAGTCATAATTGGCGCACTTTGTCACGGGTTGAGTGGAATAACCCAAGGAAGTTAAAGTGGGTGCGAACCTCCATGGAAAAGGGAAAAAGGTGTGTGTGTGCGTGGGGGGTGTTATCTTTCACTTTTTCTTCCTATATGACGCTCTTTTCTCTCTTTGTTTGCTTTACACTGCTGCGGCCTGGAAGTCACCTTTAAAGTCTGCACCTGTTGCTTCCAGCGGACACCATTTGCGCGTGCCAGAAGCGAAATCCACCAACTAGTCTCTTTCTGTCTCAAGTGCTCACGTAGCTAGATGCGCACACAAGGAAACAGAAGATATTACAAAATGTGTGATGTGAAGCAAAAAAAAAAAAAAAAAGAGAAAGAAAGAAAAAACGGACCGTCTTAGAGCAACTGCCGCACACACAATGAACACCTGGTTGCTTTTGCGTCTGCACTAAATGTTCATCCTGAATGACTCCAGCGTGCTTCTGCTTTTTGAAGTTCCAGCATATGTTTGGGTTATTCATATTGCGGAATATTGTTTTTTCCAACTCTGCATTTGCAGACGTGAATTCATCTGAGACTTGCACATTGGCCACTAGAAGGCGCTGTTAACAACGCTAAACCCTGCAGAGGAGCTCCCTTACATGACTGCATATCTGTGAATACACAGTGATTGTCTCAATATTTGAACTTCACAGCTTCAGTTCTGTGCAGTAAGATGAAACATGCTGCCATGAACTCATACATGTGGCTCTAAACAGAGCTGCTGAGAAATGACGTATCTGGTTCTCTGTGGAACTAGTGTCTTGATTCTGTACTGTGTAAACCCACCTTCAACCATAAAACATGAATTTTATAAATCTCTTTAGTGATTGAACCCTGTTAGACAATCTAATTACAAATTTCTTTAAGCAACCCCCAGGAATGATTCTCCAGACTTCCTGAATAACTTTCTTTTGTTGTGCTCTATTTTCTGTCCAGATAATTTCAGTCTGATTCAGTAATGTTGAGCTTTAGGCTCTGGAGAGAATTCACCCTTCAGTCAGACCTGTTGCCATGGATTTTAACTTCAAACTTTGTATCATATGGCAAACCTCAGCTTTTTTCTCATGTGTCTCGTCTTTAATAATGACTTTTTGAGAACTAACACTCCATAGAGATCATGACTGCTGAGGCTTGAGCCAACAGAAGGTCTAGATTCTAGATCTTCTCCAAATCATCTTTCCATGTTCATAAGGATTTCACTTTCAGTTCATGTTCTTCTGTAGATATTTTAGGCATGACACAGTCAGTTTTTAGCTCTTTGGAAATCACAGTCTAGCTGCAAAACTCTTATTTTCCTTTGATCCTGTCTTTGACGTTTGTCATAGAGGCAGCTAAAGAAATGGGAACAAATCTTCATGACAGGTTGCTAGTAAGAAAGATTTAAAACGGGATTCTTGCTCAGTTTTCTGTTTTGTGTCAACAGAACACTATTTTATGGTTTGACTTAGGAGCCTTGAAGTTTGAAAGATTTCTAGGTAAGTGCTTTAGGACTGGTACAAGAACTCGAGTGAGAATGAATGAAAAAGCTGGACATTGATCGAGACCACAAAGTCTGGGTGCTTGTAAGAGAAATATAAAGGAATGAGAGGTGGTACTATATTCACGTACTGTTTTTTTTCATTGCTGTCTGATTCTAATAATCTCTGGAATCGCTGTGATAAATGTGATTTATGCCGTGTGGCACATGGTAAGCATTTTCTACACTTTGCTTCAGCTACGATTGTGCAAAACTATGAAAGCCTCAATAAGCACCATTTACATATCTGAACAGCTCTTTAGATTTTCCTCTCCGTTCCCTTGCATGCCTTCATCGGTGATGTCACATCACATCATTTGCTCTCAACCATAAACATCTGAAGCTGAGAGAAGTCCTTTAGTCAGATTTCGACACAAAAGAACTTTGTTTTTACCCTGGGGAACCCCTGGGGTCAGATTTATCCGCTGTGTTTGTACATTTGAAATCCAGTTCTAATATGCAACAAGAAAGAAGTAAAAACATTATTAAATGGTTCACTGATTATATTCCTAAACATAAAATAGTTTACATTGACAGTGTTTGTTATTGTGATTCTTTGAAATGATATACTTAAGGCCCAAAGTGGCCAAATTGACCCCGCGGGTTCTCCAGGGTTCAAAAGATGGTAAAAAAAGTAATAAATTGAGCAGCCGCTTCCACTGCACAGATTGAACTACGGCAGTTTCAACCAGCCACCTCCTCTGCAAAAAAAGAAAAAGAGAAAGAAAAAACAAAGTTGTGGTGAGTCAGTATTCCCTCCAGAAACCGAGAGGAGTGGCAAACCCTCAAAGACATAAATCTGAGCTACTTTGGCGATAATGAAGAGATTAAGACAATAAAGCAGCATGGATTAATGGTGCTTCTCTGCTGGTTATGTGACGACGGATGAAAAGAGGATGACAAATTGCGAGGAAAATATGCTGCAGATACAAACCCCAGTTGAAGATGTACAATGTACAGATTATCAACACTGAAGGAACTCAGTGTTCGCCCTGCTTTTTGTGTCCTCTGGTCAATGCAAATCCTAATTCCCCAAAGATCTGGTCATGCATCAATCCATCTGCTTCTCCTTTGGTACCACACTCCTCCTGTTGATGCGCTTAAAGCAACACTTGTAACGTTTTATTCTGATCGAAACTTAAAACTCATGTCTGAATGTCTTCCTTGGGTGGTGTTGTGATTTGAATGCCAGAGGACTTATCACCAAACACTGCCGTTTCCCGGACTACACATACAATACTCAGCTTCTGCAGACGTTTCGAGCGATGCCGTTCAGAACAAATATTCAGGAGAGTTAGTTTAATCTTAACATGAAATGTATGTAGAATATGTGATATGTGACTTTCTGACTTTGCCCCCCTCAGAGGATTTATTGATGTTCTGTCAACAATACCGTTCCTAAAGGTTTGGTGGAATGTGGGGTTTGGTCGTGAATGTGTTTTATGTGTCCTTCGATTCAGCGTGAGTCATAGGTAGCCCTGACACTTGCACGATTCGGTGGCACGACTCGAGTCATGCAAGTGCGCAAACTAGTCGTAAACTGTCGAGAATAGTGCGTAATCCCATTGTGACTGTGTGTCATGTGGGGACGACAAAATTTCGCGATCGGCTTGTGAACACCAACTGTACGTGAACACGTGAAGTCATCGGAACGATGCGGGAGGGTGCGCGGCAGATATAGGCATCTTCTTTTCTCTGCAATTAATTTATCTATGGTTTTCAGCGTGTTTTCTCTTCCACAGCTAATTAAGAAATGACCTGGGGTTGGGGAAGCCTCCTTTTTGTATGGTACGCCCAAGTTGGAACAACACCAGCCAAATTGTGCAAACTCTTTGTGACAATGCGGGAAGTGCGTCAACTATGCGCAACCTATGCATAAACTCATCGTGCCAGTTCGTGTCAATGCAGACACTGATGGGCACACATTCGCGAACTATTCATGAACTATGCGTGAACTAGCTGTGAACAGTGCAGGAGTCTCCCGGTTCGTGCCCCAAGATGCCATGACAAAATCGTGGCCAATGGTAGTGCAAGTGTCAGCCTACAATTATTCTATCTTGTTTTCTGTTTTATATTATAGAGGTTTTCATCTTATATATTCAGTTAAGTTGTTTCTTGTACATGAAAAACCTGATCTGGTTCTTTTAAATTCAATTATGTTAAATTAAAGTCTACTATATTAAATACATAGTATCCTCCTATTTGTTTTATTTGCTGTTAGCATATTAGATATACTGCAGAACACTTTCCATAATCAACAAATCGGTGTTGTGCAGTATATCTCATATCTCAGCCATTTGAGGAATAACAACCACAGCTGATCAGAGCATCTGTTAACTACTAATAGTCATCATAGTTTCATTCAGTAAACACAACATTCAGACACAGACATTTGTTTTAGGAACTCCAAAATGAATTAGCAGACAGAGCAAAGATTGCAGAAAGAAAGCTGTGGGCTTAATATAAAGCCGTAAAGATTTTGAAACTTTCCGTTTGTTTCTGTAAATCAAGTTTTGTCATCATGAAAAGAAGATCTGTCCAGGGGACATCCAGCATTCCTGAAAACAATTCCTCAGGGCAGGAGGTTGATTATTATTATACAGTGGGCGAGAGAGAAAGTTGGCTGGCGAAGAACGGAATCATCTCCCGTGCCAGTAAATCCAACCACCTGTGTACCTGGGGGAGGGGGGAGGGTAGCTACCAATAGGCACACGTGTGTTTGAAGGAACTTGCATGAACCATTGTAAGCCTCCTTATGTTGTAGCAACAACAATCTAAATATTAATTAACTGCGATGCACAGAAGGTAGCCCGAGGAGAGAGAGGCAAGTGCCAATAACAGTGGCAGTTTGCAGAAAAAGAGCCTGCAGCACATTCTGCTGGCGTCTCGGATTGAGTGACATCATACTTACTTTGACACCCAGGTAGTCACCACACCATCCGTCTCTAAAATCCATCTACTCTTTAGGATTGTGTAGCAACAGGAAGCCATCTGCTGTCTGATTGGACGGTTTGATACAATCAGATACATGTGTGATAACAGTCCCCCATCTTCAACTTCAGTCTTGCATTCAGTATTTTTCTATGCATCTACGAAGAGATGTTTGCAAAAGCAGTTTGGCAACCAGGTTCTCCTTCAGGCCTGGCTACCCGGGTGGTGTTCCAGTTTTACCTTTTTTCTAGGCAAAGTGAATGTGATGTCACTCTAGTGATGTATAGAACCAAGAAAAGAACAGAATTTGCCTTCTATTAAATTAGAAAACATTTTCATAATCCCATAACTGGGAATAGTGGTGTTATGAGAGGAGTAAGTTTAGCTGCTCAACAAACCAAATTGTTTTCAGTGGATTTTAAGTGAAATTTTTCACTGGATAGGTGGCCGGACTGGCAACCTGGGGTGTACCCTGCCTCTCATCGAACTGATTAAGTAAATGTGGCTGCACAGTGCACACAGTGCACACTGCAGCCTCACAGCAAGCAGGTTGCCGGTTCAATCCCCGGCTCGGGCGGTGGCCTATCTGTGTGGAGTTTGCTATTTCACTCCATTACTTTGATGGTTTTAAGGAGTTGCACTGTTGATATTCACATTTAAGTAGCACAAAGATTTGTGTTACGTATAATAGGATACGGGGCGGTCTGGGCCCAAATACCAAGAACCATCGTTTCCCCAGTTTGCTCCTGGTTTATGGTGTCCTTTTATTTCATCATTATTACTGATACTGATCATTTTAGATCCCTCAAAGGTAAAACAAGCGATTGCATATTGTGTCTATTAAGATCCAGCAAACTGTCAAACTATCATCTTCATCACTTACACTAACATAATCATCATCATCATCATAATTTTGTTGCTTAAAACTCTCATAAGTAAAAAAAAAGGTGTTTGTCTGAGCCCAGTGGCGTTGTGTAGTT
The DNA here is from genome assembly GCA_037177515.1 of Pseudomugil tenellus. Lineage (NCBI taxonomy): Eukaryota > Metazoa > Chordata > Actinopteri > Atheriniformes > Pseudomugilidae > Pseudomugil > Pseudomugil tenellus. The sequence goes on from JBAMHX010000014.1 coordinate 25,745,406, forward strand.
TAAAACCATATCAAATTCAATTTTACTTGCAGAAATTGAAGTATTCATATTAGGATGTCAATCCCAACTGTAGCTGGATATACACACATGCTTGTGCATCTTTTTTGCCAGTTTCCGTACACAACTCGCCCCATACAGACTGATAGATGTATGGGAAATTTTCATGCCTTTTTTGGGCTTCTGCTGTAAGAAAGACAAAAAGCAGGAATGTGTCAGCTGCTTTTTACAGTTGAATTTTCGGTTTAATATAAATGTTATTACTCAGCTCCAAACACTGAGTTTGTATGAAGGGAACTACATACAGTAAGTGCTGCTTTTTATTCAAATAAATTCCAACAGGCCCAGTTTGCCGACTGTTTACAGAACACATAAACATCGCCTTTATTATGTGAGCATGAACAATTTCTCCCAAACATGCTAAGTCTTCACTTTGTGTGTGATTTACAGTGATTTCCCTTGTGCACATGTGTTTGTTTAAAGCATTACATGCATTTGTCTGCAAAGGCCACTTGTGTTTGTGAGTTTACATAAGCTGTAAACAGTGTGCATGCCTGTGTGTCCGTGTGGGCAGGTGTATTTGTGCTTAATGTCCTTGCATTTCCATAGATGGAAAATAACCAAGACTTGAGAATGCAGCTCGTAATTTTTCCCTGTTCCACTTCATCAAGTCGTCACTTCACATATACACAAGAAGAGTGCGTGATACACAAACACTCTCAGGCACACAAACAGTCCTTTTTCCAATGACATACAGAAAGGTGTTGTTGTGTATATCTGCTGAGACCAGACAGTGCGGCTCCAGGAATGAACCTGTTGGCTTTGTTAGAATTTCAAAGATCCTGTCTGCACTGTGTTACTTACACTGCAGATTATAACTTTGAAGACTGGGGAGTCAAAATGTGCATGAAAATGTCAGAAATGACACAAGAATCTTTAAGGTAGAGAAAGAGAAACACGTGGGAAGGAAATCACGTTCACCAATTCACTGGGACTATAAGCAGCTTTGGTGCTTAGAAACAATGCAAACCATGGGGTTCTTTCTGAGAACAGATGTGTGCAGGGCCAAGTTAAAACTAAATAGAATTATTTTTTCTAAGTCTTTTTAGGTCTTCTTACCATTTAAACATTATTAAGAATAACAATTTTAAAGCTTTGCAGCATGAAAATGCTCAAATTTTAATTAGCGTTTTAAATATCAGGACAAAACATGAGCTAACGACATCTCCAGTGCAGACATGCTGATATCAGTATCAGCTCTGTAACATCTGAACTCCACATAGCCCAACTTCAACCCATTTAGAAAATGACTGGGAAGAGAACTCGGTGGTTTCCCTGCATGTGTGCATTGGCTCAGTAAAGGGAACGCACTAAAAGAAGGTATACATCTTACAAATATGCTTTCTGCCACTGACACATGATGCCAGAGTTGTGAGGAAAGCTTTTAATTCACTAAATAGTGACAAATATCCAGCTTGCTTCCAGCTGGATTGCTTTCCGCTGCAGTTGACAGTGTTGCTATAGTGGCATTGTCAACAGCACGGTGAACTTTCTGGCGTCAAGCGCCCCGCAGGATTCCAATAATGTTGAATCGCCTCGATATGACCGTGAGGGGACCTGCATGATCTTGTAACGTGAGTCAGTGCGAAGGCTTATCTGAGCGCTGTGATGGAAACTCTGCAGATCGAGATAAGCTGGCAGTGTAACAGTGGCAGCTTTTTATAGTATATTAATGTATGGCTGTCCTAAGGCCTGTCCAAAACAAAGTCCAATCAGACATATGTATTAGATGTCATATGGGCTCAGAGATTAGAGGAGACGAACAACTGTGGCTTTTTTTTTTGGCTCAATGTTTTGGTTCTCAGCCAAATCTGTAGTTTGGAATAGCCAACGAAGGACTTGTTAAAAGATGATGCATTTGTGGTTTCTTCTCATTGTTAGTTCATTCCTGCAAAACAAAGAATGATTTACTTAAGATTGTGTTTCTCTTTGTCGCCTCCATATTTTCTTATCTTATTCTGTGTGCTTGTAATTGACAGTCTAGATTGTGAAGTCAGTGCAACAAAAGAAATTTATCTTTGTTAATGTGTGGATGGGAATATGACTGTTTATATTGCTGGCCAGGTCTAAAAATGAGTAATCATACAAACCAACATTTGAATGCATCGCCAAACAGTCCTTAAAGATTCTTAAAACACCCCCAAACAAAACCTTTTGTTTGTCAAGTTTAGGTATTAATCAACTCTCTGCCATAAACTCTGAAACAAAGATCGATATCAATATGACAAGATTTGAAGAGAACATAGAAGGCAAAACTTGCTATAAAGAAACTCAAACAAATATATATA
>JBAMHX010000014.1:25797245-25808060 GCA_037177515.1 Pseudomugil tenellus
AATGTTTACAATACACAAAATATGTTAAATTCATATTTAAATAAGTGTTGTCTTCTCTTTGTTTTTATTTTAATATCTGCCTGCTTCTTAGACAGGTTCATGCACATGAGTTCTCCCAGTAATTAATCCTTATAGTAGTTATAAATGCTTCCTTCCTATGTTGTAGCTTTATATATTGACTACTGTGTATTTAGGTCGGTCATGGTGGTGGTACTTCGAGAGCTCGCTATTTCCTCAGATGGTATTCACTGTAAAAAGTTTGATATATTTCTTAGTTTTACTCCCATTTCCTATGTATTTTGTTGGAAATACTGTTTTTTCTTGCTTTGTACATCGCTTGCATGCCATTAAATTTAACTCTACCATACTACCTATGCTGTAGGTATAATAAGTGAGCTGGAATTATATCCAAACGACTTGGGCGAAGGTCAGTAAATGAGGGCAAAAAAATAGCTGCATCTGGCTTCTGTTAAATTTGACTTTGACTTGACTTGACTAAGTTTGATTGTGGAAAATGCCTCATCTGTTTGCAAAGCATGACAAAACATTTCAGAGCAAGGAAGAAATGCATGGATTATGTGTCATCGCCTGCAGGATAAACAACACTTTTTATGCATAAGGTAGATTAGTTAAATTATGCTGTTTATCTAACATAACACTGAAATTAAATACTGTTGTGTCATTTGATATTTTATAATACCATTATAATATCATGTACAATCAACGTTGCTGAATGCTACATTATACAAAGGAAAAAAACGAATTTGTAATAGTTTTGCCTTTCAAATTGCCATTAAAGATTTTAGTAGTCAAATAAAAAGCCACCTCTTATCTTTGCTTTCCTTGCATGAGTCACAGAAAGCTGTGTTTTTGTCACAACTTGGCATCGTGGTTTAAGGAACAGAATTATAGTGTAAATTAATATTTACTAAAACTGAAACTGTTGGATCCATTTCTCCAGTGTGGGGGACAGACCCCCAGTGCTCTGATGACTATTCAATTTAATTCAATTCAACTTTATTTGTATAGCGCCATTTCAGGACAATGTCGTCTCAAGGCGCTTCATAGAGATCAGCCTATTCATAAAAATAACCTATATAAGCAAGATTGCATCGAATCTTAAATTTTAGAGCAAGCTCAGAGCAAGCATGAGACGACAGTGGGAAGGAAAAATCCCTATTTACAGGAAGGCAAAACCTCCAGCAGAACCAGACTCGAGGTAAGGCAGCCATTTGCCTCTAGGTCAGAGTGTACAGGAAAGACAGATCAATATACATTGCAGCTGCTATCCAGGAAGACCTGCAGATAAAGAAAAATAAGAAGTAAGGCCTGCAAAAAGGAAGAAATGAGAAATATTTCCAGAAAGTGCAATACAAATTTACATCTAGTGAAACACTATTACATGTTCATGATGCAAATTTACATCCAGTGAAACACTTTTACAAAGATATGACCCAGAAGGGATACTGTGAGGGGTTAAGTTTAGAACATAGACATATGCAAAAGATAGATGTTTCACCCGAACTGTTTGCCAATGGAGAACAGGCTTACTGGGCTGCCATCTTGCCACAGTCAGCTCCCTTATTCATGTGCTCTAATTCAGGGCCTTTTTACTTCTGCCAAGGAGGTTATGCTATTGCCAGTGCCGTGCCAATGAATAGACTAACGTTAGACGCAACGAGTGTACGCTCTTGCACAAGGGGATAGAAATTTTGTCGGGGATTACTACCTTGGCTAAAAACAAGCGTTTATCTGTTTGTCTGCCTGTTTGTCTGTCTGTGTACAAAATAACTAAAAAGAATTATGGAATGTCTCGTGAAATTTTCAGGATGTGTCCAGAATAGGAAGATGAAAAAGTGATAAAATTTTAGAGGTGATTGAGATCACCATCTGGATCAAGGAAGGTTTTGAAGTATTCTTTAACATTGCAAGACAGCCACTCATGTGATTGCAGCTGACGCCCCCTACAAGCCATTTCTGTCTGCAGTCATTTGCTCTGACAAAGATCACAGAATTTTGGGATGCGAGCCACAATATGAGGGGAAGGTTTTCACTAATAGGAAAGTGTGTCAAAAACCTTTGACTAGTTGTGTATGTAAAATCTAAACATGTTTTAATAAAAGTAAATTTGTATCGTGAAAATGTAAAAGTGTTTTATTAGATGTAAATTTGCATTGTGAAAATGTACGCCTGCATTAAGGCTTTGGTGGTGAGAGAAGGGTCTTAATCAGTGCTTGAATTGAGCTTGAACTTATTTATTTATTTATTTTTGCTTATGGTGCCTCAGCCTGCCATTACGGTGGATGGACTGTTTGCAGAAACTCTTATATAGTATTTAATTCCTTGGTGTGCATTTTTAACTGTTCATTGCACGTTCATTTTGAGTGTTTTTAAACATGGTATTGATTGCAAGGTATTACTTGTGAAATTAATTTTGAAATTTCTAATAAAGGTTTAAATTCTGCCATGGCTACATGTCTCTTTGCTCGGGAGAATCTAGTTGGTAAGCGTTACCTTTTCAATTTTTCTACAAAACTTGAAAAAGTTCAAAACTATTTGACCTGCGCCAAGTAGGTGGTTTTTTATCCTTCATTAATCTGTCAAAGTGAGTTTTGTGCAAAAAATACTGGAAGAACTCAAGGGATTTATTTCCAGAGACTGGGTCTTGGTGTAATTTAGATTCATTTGAATTTTGGGAGGTATCAGGAAGGAATTGAGGTAGGTTTTCAAACCTACCACCATGAGATAAAGAAAATGCTAAATATAATTTTACTCAACATTATAAATACACAAAGTATTTATACTCATATATCCCAGTCGTGTGAGAAATATATCCCTCCTGTAAAATGTAAGATGGTGGTAAGGTGAATCCAGTTTTATACTGATATTTATATGTAGGACTGTTTTTTAATGCATCAAAATTGAGCTGCTGGTTATAAGTCTGAACACAGTAAGATGATAAATCACTAAAAGTATTGTGTCAGCAAATCTGCTGCTTATTTCTACTCTGCTTACATCACAATAGCTTGTAAATATACTGTATCTGAAATAAAAAGAACTAGAACAATGTTGCTAATCTGTTAATACATTTAAACTAGGGCTGTTATTTTAACACGTTAATTAGATTAATTATTGCAATGCAATTAAACATGCTATAAAAATAACGCAAGATTAATTACAGCACTGAACGTTTCAGTATCCACCACTTTCCTGGCAAAACACTGGATGTCGCCGGAAGCACGGTTTTTCAGTTCCCATCTTTGCTAACTAGCAAGCATCTTATATATTTACACAAATGTCTTTGGGTATAACGTGCTGTTATTAGACACATTCACAACTCGTGGAAACCTAAAGATTTTATAAATGGAGCAAATTACAACCATAAAGTCACTCTCAAGTTTATGCAGAGAGCGATTTCACAACAATGGCTCACAGCGCTGAAGTTAAAATGCCCACTCAAGAGGATCTTTATCTGCTCTTATTATTTTGTTGATCATAAACTGACAGAGCTGAATCCAGATCCAGAATTATATCTGGGCTGGAAGCAATCACCAGCAAATTAGAGGCAAAGGCTAACTAGATACCACAATGCAGCTGATGAGACACCTGTTTCCACCTGCAGCAGTGCAACACGTAAAGCCTTGTAAGTACTTTGATTATTAGTGCAGGTTAGTTAATAAGGTATCTTTTATTTCATGTTGTATTTTCACAACCGTAGGGCGCACTTAAAATTGTAATGTGTTGTTGTGGGACTTTGGGAAAGCTGTATGAGAGGGCAGAACTGCATAGAGCAGAGGTCCCCAACCGCCAGGCTGGGAACCAGTACCAGTTCATTTGGTACCGGCGGCAAAAAAATAATTAATAGCCTAATTAATAAACAACTGCATTCTGGCCAAATTATCTTTGGCCTGTGTCTCTTCACGTACAAATATGCATGCTCCTTTGTTTTCATTAGGGAGGCGGGGTTTTTGTCTTCACGGATCACCTGTGGCCGCACATCTAATTGATAGTGAGTGGAATCTTAAGACTTTGGCATTAACTGTGTTCAGAACAGGCCCTGTGATAGACTGGCGACCTGTCCAATCAGTTTGAAGCTGTGATAAAGGATTGGAATCAGCAATACAAAAAATATGTATTTCGTATGCTCTTTTTTTTGACTAATCAAATAATTACACTTTCACTATACTGCAAGTGTTCTAGAATTCAGACTCTTTATTTGGACAGATATAAAATTAAAATTCGATTAATTAGATTAATTAATTACAAATCCTGTAATCAAATTTTTAATCACCTGACAGCACTAAGTAAAACACATCTTATTTCATTTCAAAGGATAATTTTGTTTTAATCATCAGTTTATTTGCCCAACCAATGTAGAACCATAACAGGCTGGAAATATCTATACGGGTGGAAATGAGCAGCTCGGTGGAAATTTCTTGTTAATATTATAGTTTCTAGAGAGAAGTCCAGGTAAATGTCCTCCAGGCTTTGCCATCTGTTTTCTCTGAGAGTTAATATGCAGAATGAATTCATATTCTACAAAGTAGAGGTTAAGATGACACTTCTAACGTTACTTATATTTTTGTTTTGCTGACAAAGGATAGAAAAATATAACTTAATGCAGCATTATAAGGCGTGTCCATGTGCTTTTACAAGCAAATTAATTGTCATAATCATAAAATCACAGTTACATCTTTGGATAATCGTATCCAGAAAATTATTGTGACCTAGACCTCGTCTGCAATCAGCAGCAGTGTAATCAGTGTATTCCAGCCTACTTGGCCTTACAGTTCATGATCAGATTGTTGGTTTACCCAGTATTAACCAAACCTTCCTGCCTGTCACACTATCATCATCCATCTTGTCATCTGTGGCCTGGTTCCCAGCCAGTGGATGACAAACCTTTTTCACTTGTGCTCAGCACTATGTCTCGGCACAGGTCCTGGTTTCACCGTAAACACCCAAAAACTTCATCCATTTCCTGCAGTCTCTGGGTTTTTTCTTGGTTTGTTCACCTATCTAAAGTCCCCATCTATGTTCACCCAGATACATAATCACACTGAATTTTCTTTTCCTCCCATAAAACTAATCCCTGCATGCCTTCAGATGGCTCAGATTTAACAGCACAAAATGCAAATTAGACAGAACTCTGTCTCCACTTTTTCCTGGCTACAGCTGCTTTCCCTCGACTCTCCTCGAACGCTCGTGACTTTTCGTTTGACTATGCCAACAATTAATGTGTTGTTCAGATAAATCTTTCTCTTGACTGTCAGCTCTAACACACTCCACCTCACAAATTGACAGCATTGTTGTTACACACTAAATTTGACATATCTAAATCCATGAAAATGGCTGCTTGTTTAGCTTTTATGTCTTTTTAAGCATATAAAATAAAAAAAAATGGACAAAAACTTGACTTTAACTGAAGTGGTTTGTAAGCGCTACTGACATTTTTTACTTTGACCCTAACAGACACGCAGTCCCATTGCTCAGCTCTCTCCTGACAGCACACGTGTTAATGTTCATTTCAGATGTTTTATACGTGACGGTGTATTGTCCAGATGCTTCCTGCTTCAGAGTAAGAAAGCTAGAAACACCGGAAGGTGAGACTAGGATAACAAATCTATTCCTACAGATGCCAGATGATTAACAGTCAAATGCCTGTGCTCCTAGTCGGAGGTTTCTGCATGTTCCGACACACTTGCACAAACTTGAAGGAGGCTTGATAATCCTACATTTCAGTGGCAAATGTCAGCCATCCAGTTAATGAAAGCTTTGAAAACAATGGCTATCTTCTCTGTGTGTCATACACCAAAATATCTCATTAGCTTCCATGGTGCACTGATAACTATTTGTAGTGCATACAACATGTTTGCACCCATTCTTTCTGCATCAGTTTGAAGCTGCAGTATATCAGCCTGAGTGTGTATGCATGTGTATTTGTACATGTACGGAGCGGAGGTACCTAAATTAGAGATTATGCACAAGTTTGTGGGGTTGGGAGGTTAACCACTGATTAATTGCACAGCTTCAGTTGGTTGCGGTGAGGGCATGCTACTGTAATTTTGTAGCTGCTTGTTTTCAGCATATGAAACATGCAGTCCAATTGGCCTTCTGACTGCATACCAACGCATTTAAAATAGTGCTCATTTCTCCAGGCCTTGTGCTGTCAACAAAACAAAATGGGAAGTTATTAATAATGTGTTTTCCTCGCAACTGGAAGCAACAACAAAGAACTCTTTGCCCTGAAGGTAGGCATTATTAAGTTACCTGAAGGTGGTTAGTCAAGCTTTTCTCTTTTTTATGTCTTTTAACAAATTAATTTTCCTGGCTGCACGTGAAGACTTGTTTTTAATTTGATGGTAATGGGATGTTTGTCTGAGTGAGTGAAAAGAAATATTTACAAATAGCACAGCAGTGTACTCATACTAAGTTAGCAATAGAGAACAATTTGGCGTCATTATGTCTAGTGTTACTGCCAATACTTTAAGAGAATTTCCAAATACTACTTTATTGCGAGAAATGTGGGACTGCATACGGGATCCGCATTAAGGAAAGTCATTGTAAGATTGTATTTAGTTGCTTCAAATAAGACCTCAGACACATAAACACACTGATGATTTACTCCAACGAATGTGTGTAACTTTGCCAAAAGTCCGACTTGTTTGCTCTGATACAAGGTGTTTTCAATCACATACAGATTCCACAAAGTTGGATCTTGCTGTGGTGCATAAAACACAACAGATGGAGATGTCTGCTTGGCATAGCTCAATAGGACAAAAAGGAATGCTGGGATCCTGAATGACTGAATTAGGTTTGTTTGCAAATGACTGCGGTGCCCTGACAGTAGCAGCTCAGTTAAGATGTTGAGTTACGTTTCACACCATAAATCATTGTCCAACTTTTAGGCCAACATTCTTTTTTAAGAGTCACACAATGTCCATCCAGCCACCAGAGACAGCTGGGCCAATCTCATGTTACAAATGGGAGCTCAACCAAAGAAAACACCTGTTAAAATGAGAAGATGTGAGGAATAATTGCTCCATGTCACATGATGTCATGCAGGCCAAGTTGTGACAAAAAACCCAGCTTTTTGTGACTCATTCAAGGGAAGCAAAGAGAAGGGGTGGAGGGACCAAGCTTGCAGAGCATTTGGAAGCTGTGCTGTTGGACTTCCTCACAGTGTGTTTGACTGAAGAGATAATTAAAAGTGAACTGTCGGGCACAGAGCCACTGCAGGCATGGAGACAGGCTGTCAGGGGGATGGAGGCTGGCCAGAGATCCTGACCTGCCGCATGGCAACAGCTCTGTGAGGTGGCAAGGCCACGTTTGTGCTGTGAAGTGATCAGTAACGGAAACCACACAGTGGTTTTTCTCAATCTCTCCATCGTGAGGATGCACGATAAATCACGCTGTGGCAGATGTTCACACACCCAGACCTGGAATAAATTACACATCCACCCTCATCAGGCTTCTGTTGATTACAGTCTGGATAAATTGAGTGGAATAAGTGATGTGAACTACTAAGATGTGGCATAAAGAATGTTTTCCATATTTTCATTTCAAAATTCAGGGTCACAAAGGCGGACTAGGGTCTATCCCAGCTGCTATCAGCCTAGAACAGGGGTGCTCTCAATTAGTTGCTCATCTAGAGAGTGTTTAAAGTAAGGAATACTTTAGAACTATTAATCAGTTTTTTCCCTAACACATATGTCTATGACATATTGACAGACTTCACTATTTAATTTTTAGTTAAATTACTGTTACAGGAAGTTAAGTTTAAAATAGTATGGTGACCAGCCCCTTCATTAGGTCCGCTTTGCGAGTTTCCTCTCCTCTTTCTGCATTCAGAAAGAGGACAGAAAGATTCATGCATGTGTGACTTGGCACAAAGAACAAAATGACATCATGTTTAAATGTACCATGGATCTTTCTTTCTTGGTAAAAAAGGAAAAAAGACAACCTGCTGGATGATCACAACACTTGTCCTGTGCTTTTGTGTGACATTCTGCTTCATTATATTTGGGAATTTCAGGGTGAACTATGTTACCAGAGAGAGATTTCTGGAAGTCTTCCTGGATCCATGCAGTGATGCCCAGTAGAAAATCATTTGGTTTCAACACAGTGCTATCTGTGAACCCCAAGATCACTAGCATCCACTTTTAACTTTTAGCCTCCTTCCATGTGGACAGACTTTCCCCATGATTCTCTGAAAATCCCACCAATATCAGACTCAAAGTCTTCATTTTTTTTCTTGAGGAAGATTTTTTAAAAATCATTTTACAAGTTGCCATTAAGCTGAGCTCATATTTGCCATGAAATGATAAAATGTCTCATTTTTAACATTTGATATGCTGTTTGTAGTTGATTGAGACTAAACCATGTGATGATAGGGTCTGCAAATCATTGCATCCTGTTTTTATTAACATTTCACAAAGCATTCAGTATTTTAGGGGATCTAGGTGTGTAATGTAAAGGGACGATGTCTCCCAGTTCCAGTTAAATCCTCCTGCTGCTGACAGAACGCTTTGGAGTGTGTAAAACAGAACTTGACAACAGTAAAATATATAATGTCAAGGTTTTTATGTGACATTTGCCAACAGGACATGATGTGTTTTAGAGTTTATGGCTTTAGTTGTCATGCTTATATAACCCGTTACATTGAAAGGTCACAGGTGAAAGAATTAATTTCATGGTATCTATCTCATGTGATGGTAAAAACCATTCAGGGATTAGCAGATCTGAAAAGGGGGCCATGCCACAGCTTGTCTGCATTGAGACATCTTGGATCTGTTTAACAAATTAATCAAGGAAGACATGGAAGATCTAAGGCTCCATTTTTTTGCTCCAACCCCCCTCTGCTCAAGTTCCTGGTTTGGTATTCTCCTCTGGGGAATCCTACCACCCAGAGCTTGATTCAGAACAGTAAATGAGGTCCCCCCTGACATTTCCCAAGTGTCGGGGTGTGCCGAATGATAGTGGCATTCAAAGTAAGTCCAAAGCAGCGCCTGAACTTTTGAACCTGCCACCTCGTCTTTCTTTTCTGCAACTGCATGTGAACTCTTCCTGCCTTTGTGTTAAAAGCTGAAGATGGAATCAAGCAGGTTGGACTTTCTGTGAACTTTTCTCATTAACCTAATTCCTCTTTTAATATAGATGTGATCATCCCAGGAATCTTACAGCATGATTTACCCAGTGAGGTACTTTAATTTGTGTTACATAAGAATTAATCATAGCTGCTGTTGTATTACATATGCATGTCCACATAAATTAAGTTCTTTCTGTTAATTGATGGGGAATGATACATCAATGATAATGTGTCAATTCATAATGTTATCTAACATCTTGGTTTATTCTGAGGCATTCTGGGATCTTGTTATCTTTTCTATAAAAGCTAATTACCTTCATGGGCAATAAACTAAAAGCAAATACACACAGTTCACAAACCATCTAAGTTGAATCGTGTAACCATATACTGCATTATGGGCTTTTATGTTTTCACCTGTAATCTGTTTAAAACATGCTGCATCATGACTTGGCTACTCTTTAGCATCTGCTTCTTATAACTGATGAACAATCTTTAATTTTGGCCATTAGGATTCTTTAAATCTTACCAAAAACAAAAGAAAAATTTAAGATATCAAAAACAAAGGATTCACGAATGTGTCCATGCACTGTCCTTTGCATATTTCTGACAAGACCATTCATTGTTGGTCCATACTGTTGCCACTGTTGACTAGTTAACTTGGTAGTTACAACTCTAGCACTTGCCATTTTTTTGCTTATATTTAGCTTCACTTATTATGTTGAACTTTAAATTAATATGTGGAAAGAGGGAAGAAAACCAAAACAACACTCAGACAAACAAACTGCACCTTTTCAGTTCAAATATTTTAAAAATGTTGGGCAAAAACTATTTACAGAAACAAGTATGATTTAATGCAATAATTTTCACGTATCTACCAACACCCAGTTGAATTGCTATTTCAAAGTGCTGTCTTGTATTGCTGGAGCATCCATATTTTTGGATTCCAGTAAAAGAAAGAGAAATCTCACAAGTCACCAAATCTGTCTTACAAGCTTTAGTTCTTTTGGAATCTATTTGGAATCTCTGGTTTGGATACTAATTTAAAATTATCCAAATCTATCTACATTAATACCAGCAGAACTAAGCCCAAACATCAGCACCTCTGTTTGTTAGGGTTTTGGGTAAGGTTAAGTTGGTTTCCTGTCTTATTTTGTATTTTTCCTGTTTTGCCCTGTTTCTGTTTTAGCTTCATGCTCCCTTCGTAAATGCACCTGTGTTCACTCTGTTGTATTCACCTGTAACTAATTGTGTTGGCTTGTATTTATTTTCCCCTGGTTCCTAAGTTGTTGCTGGTCCATTAGTTGGTTAGTTTATCATTGGTGTCAGTGCTGTTGTCCTCTCCGTAAATAAATCCTGGATCTTGGCTGCCTCTTGCTTGTCCTCCTTGCCTGTTTGGGTCCACCTCCCCGCATCGTAACACTGTTTGAGTCTTTTTGGATTATGAATTGTGATTGACTGCAAACTTTAGGAATTTATAAGCTTTTTTGGCAAGTGAAAGTTTCCATAGTACTCTGGTTGTAATGTGTTTCATTAGAGGATAAAACTGCATTTATCAGCAGCTCTGTTAGTTCAGCTTTAGTGGGACAGACCTGAGATGGACTGATGAGTTCTTCATGGTGGGCAGGACTCACCTGACTGTGTTAGATGTAGTGGATATGATGGATGGATGGATGGATGGATGGATGGATGGATGGATGGATGGATGGATGGATGGATGGATGGATGGA
>JBAMHX010000014.1:25809182-25828454 GCA_037177515.1 Pseudomugil tenellus
GGATGGATGGATGGATGGATGGATGGATGGATGGATGGATGGATGGATGGATGGATGGATGGATGGATGGATGGAGTTTTTACTTGCCTAGGAAGAATCCTAATGGAACATCCTAAAGTTTGAGGACTGAAGCATTTTATTACTTATGAAAGAAAGTTTGAAATCTTGTGAAATTGCACTTGTTGATGTGTGAATAAGCAGCCTGCCTGCCTTTAGAAAGGACCTTTTCCTACTGCACACAGTGTTGACATATGCTCACAAATATGCAATGGGGTGACTATAAAACTTTGTGTCTGACATATAAAAAACATGATTTGGGGTGAGTTGCACTACAACAGAGTGATGATATGCGATTGTGGGTTGAGAAACACTTAAACTGCTGGGCTTGTGTTTCAAATCCTGCCTGAGCACCTGCGTCTGCTAGCAGCTGGGGGAAGGTTTGGCCTGGAGTCCAAAAACAGAGCCTGCTCTGAAAAAAGTCCCTTTCAGTTAGTGGAAACTGAAAGGTCTTCTACAAACCCAAAGGGTCCATAAATTGTCCTAAATATCCCTTCGCACAAAGACGGGATATCTCAATTAAATATCAATGAAACACAAATTCCTTTATGGCTTTCCAATTGTTTATACACTAAAATGGAAAATATGAGTTTGAACTTTTTTTCTATGTGTAGTGTCTGGAATCAACACCTTTTTGGAAAAAAACAAAAGCCCAGAGCAAAAGATAAATATTTTCCTGTCTTTAATCCTGAAAGACACTCAGAAACACCAGTAACTGACTGTGGACTAGAGGTAATATAAAATTAAACAAAACCATATGCGTACTGTAAATAATGGACTTGGACTTTGGTTTTATCATGAACCAACATATTTTATTTTTTTAAGAAACCCTGTTTGACACCACTGACACCCCAACATATATTAAAATCTATTGCCAAATAATAGCTTAAAAAGAAGATGCATGAGATTATTCTGAAAACTCAGTGCCAGAATCTATCTTCCAGCTCTGATGTCAGATGTGTATATGAGGCGGAAACAGCAAATAAATCCTGATCAGGCAGTATTCTTGTTTTTATTTTTTTGTGAACTTTCATAAAGATCTGCATATGTGGATTTTTTTAAAGTAGTGTAGCCAATATGCATTTGTGGTATTCAGGCGTTTAAACACTGCTACCATTGCAAATAAATTAGAAAAAATATAACAATGAAAAAGGTTCACATTTCTTTTAGTTTCAAACAGGTCAGTGCCATTGAGATCAACAGAGATCTTTATACCAAAGGAAAATTTAAATGCTTTTCATGGCACCCAGAGCTCTTTACATCAAGTCCATTATTCATTGAGTCCTCTTGGACCCTCAGTGATGACGAGCTACATGTGTAGCAACAAATGCGCACCTGCAGTTTCGCCGACCTCCACCTTGATTCACATTCACACCGGAGGCAAGGAGGGTGAAGTGTCTTACCCACAGACAAAATGACAAATCAACTAGGAAAGCAGTATTTAAAACACTGATCTTCGGGTCATTGGACGACATGCTCTACCACCTGAGCCACCGCCACCCCATAATTAGTGAAATTCTGAATATTGTTAGGGGTGAAATACTGATTACTTTGTCCATGCACTCATGCTGGCAAGAGGGGCACTGGGTACACCCTGTTATAGAAAATAGAGGAGAACACATGCTGTACCATGGCTGCTTCGAAATGGACTTCACAATGTCCGTGGGACAATTTGAGGATCAGTGGCTAGCTTCTACCTTGAGGTGCAGAGAAAAATAGCAAAGAAACTCAGCTATGGTGATAGTCAATTGTGTATCTGTCGGTAAAAGAAATTAAGAAATAAAAGATTAAAAAACGTCCTCAGTTCGAAAAAATAAAACTTACATAATCACAGGACAGAATTTCGTCACTAATGTGAAAGTTCCTGTTGACTTAACACTGACTTAAAAAATGTGGCTGTGCAAATTTTGCAGAATAGGTTTGTAATGCCCTTTAGTGTGTGTTTTAGATAAGACAAGGCAAGATGATAAGTGACTGTGTGCTAATTTGCATGTGAAAAGTGCTTTTATTTGTAATAAGGACTGGAAAAGCACTATTAAAATACAGCCAGAATTACAGATAAATCTATTCTATACATCTGCACCTCTACCATATTCAGTGTTCATAAAGTCTGAGAAAGACAGGATCTCATCCACCACCCAGCCTGTTGGTAAATGCCTGCTTCTGTTACAGCCAACTAACTGCTTTATTATTGGGCACTTCCACTGGGAGATCTGGTGCACCAAGTTTGTCTTTTGATACGTCGCTGGTTTGACACCTTGTGAAATTGGGGTGGGTGGGTGTACGGCACATGTCATCAGTAAGACAATTGGCTTTATGCACAGCTTCACTACCTCCTGAACTGAAGACAACTCCTTTGTTTCCTGTCTTTCATATGGATAAAGCCAAGTCAAAGTGCTTTGCACAAGGCTTTAAAAGCATTACAGTGAGGTGCAGAAGCATTGAAAAGTACAATATTAAGAACTATCAAACCTCTATTAAGAAAAGAACTATTAAGATAAACAAAATGTCAATACTCTACAAAATCATCATTAAATGAACATGTACTTGTAACCAATCAATAATCTATCAATAATATCATACCTGTTTAGTTAGTTATTTTCCCACCATACACAACGTTATTCCATCTGCCCATAATTTTAATGATTCCAAAGCACTTCCAGTTACTATATTTATTTTTTTTACTTGTTTTGTCCATCACTAAAGCAGGCAGAATGATGCACTGGCTGCTGTGCTGTGTAAATTTGCTTTGTCAAGAGGAACTAAATGTATATACAAAGATCCTCTTGATAATCTGAATGCTTTTTTATAGACATTTATTCAACAGAATTTACATGTAGAGAGGACCACTTTAATTTAATGATGTTGGGGGCATGACTACCGAGCAAGTTTGTCAGATTTTCTCCGGGAATCCACCAGCTGATAAATATACATCATAACGGATCTTGGATGACATTTCTGAAAACAGCTGAAGTTACAGTTCGAACGTGTCAAAAGCAAAATTACAGCTCCTTTCTAAACAAATACTCATTGTATGACAAAAAAGGTTTCCTATTCCAAAACTCACCAGAACATTTCTGCCTCTCTTTCTAATTCGGTGAAACTAAATGTTCATAAACTTGCATCAAAAAGATGTGAATGTGCAGTATAGTGCAATTCTTTCACTCTGGAGAGTGGCTGTTAAACTAAAACCCACACACCAGCCACTCATTAGTCCACTTACCAGGTACAGTAAAACCAGCCCAGTGACCTCACAAACAGATCTCCAGGGAGAGTCTGGGATTAGGTTCCCAGTGCCAAACAGTTGCAGACAGTAGTGTTTGGGTTGCCTGAGCTGGATAGATGGGACAACTGGACATCAGTAGTAGCAGGACAAGTTCAGTATGCTGTTGCCTCTGCAACCATCTGGAAAAGTTTGCTGGATTCCTGATGAGGTGAAGAAAAGTGTTTCCCTTCTGGGCCTGTAGGGGACTTGTACAACAGCAAACAGGTGTTTGGTCCTATAAGCTGTTCTCTCTCCAAACTGTTACATTGAGATTTCCTCGTTGCTTGTCATTCCTCCGAATCTTTCTTTATTACACATTACGTTCCTTCTTTTTTCTTTATATCTGGCTTGTTCTCAGAGGTACATATTACTTACTTCTCTACACTGTTCTTTAACATGTTTATCTTCATAATTTTTATCCACAAGCCAGCCTCACCAAGGGCACAAGGGGAAAAATCTATTATTGTCCACAAAAAACTTAAATTGTCCGTTTACCTTTCAATTAGTATCACAGCTTTGACCATTTTTTGACCATTTTATCTACTGCATGGGAGGCAGGGAACATTTCCCATCAGCTGTTTCACAGTGATGAGAAAGTCTTTCAAAAGAACGGCCAACAACCAGTTCATCTGCATTTCAATGTTATATGGCTTGCAAAGTATTAACGTAAAAGGACACAATACTTTTATACAACTTATGTTTTCACTCTTTTTGAACAGTTAATCAATTTAGTCAGTTAGGTTGCTTGATAGCTAACTGATACTAGATGGAGAACCAACTTTAGCTAATTCACTTTTTAAGCTTTTTACTGAAACCAACAATTTTATTTAATTTCTGCTTTTGGTGTTTCAAAATTAGCTTGCTTCTAAGCTAACAGTGGCCAAATGCCACTCAACTTCAGCATTTGACTTTTGGTTTTTTTTAATGTAATTTCTGTTTTTTGCTTTTCCAGAAGAGTTTGTAATAGTTTGCTAGTTACCTGTAGCTAGCTGTGTTGAGAGCTTTAGCTATGACTTTGACAAATGTTTTTATTCCAAACAATACTTTTAATATAATTTCTGTCTTTGCATTTTCAGAGGAGTTATCTTGCTTGATAGCTAACTGTGGTTAGCGGGCTTACTAACTTTAGCCACTGACTTTTCAAGGTCTCTACTGGAACCACTTTTATACTAGTCTTGTCTTTGCTTTTCCAGAAAAATATCATAATAGTTAATTGCTTAGATAGCTGACAGTAAATAACTGTCTAGCTTAACCCTTGTGTGCTTTTCGGGTCTGTGAGACCCATTTTCACGTTTTTAATCAAGAGAAAATGTAAATAATGTGTTTTTTTTTTAACTCAAACACAGTGGTTACTGAGTAGTGTTACATAAACTCTTTGATTGTATTATTTTAAAACTGCAAAAATGCAACGGGTACACAAAACCCATGATCATTGACTGAGTAACAAAAAATGAACAGCACACAAGGGTTAATTTAACAATCTAACTTTGAAAGCTCTCATTTTAAAATATTTTTCAAGCATGTTCTGCTTTTGCTTTCCCAGAACAGTTAATTATTTGTCAGACAAAAATTTATGTATTTTGCTAATTTACATGTGGTCAAAGAATGTGTGATTAAATAATGCAAAAGTTGACTGACATTATTAAACACTGAACTAAAAAAATATCCCGTATACTACTTATTACTATCAGTTATACCTATCAAAGATTTATTGCACACAAAATTATCTTTTCTGCAAATTTACATTCAAAATAAATCAAAGAGATAAAAAATGTTTCTTAAAATCAATATAAAAATATTTTTAGCTGTTGGAAATTCCTACAAAAAATATTTCAGAGACAAAATAAAATATTGAGACTTAGTTGAATTAATCTAAGTTGAGTTGTAACATAAGTAATTTGGATTACTCCATATTTAGGGGTGTGTGTGTGTGTTGTTGGAGAATGTAGAAACTTTCAGGGGACAAAATGTACTGTACTTGTTCTGGCCTGATGCTCAGCACTTAAAAGCTTCTTCATAATAAGAAACACTTTAGGAATCCAACATCCCCATTCAAATATCACAGTCCAACAGAGCTTCAGCCTGTTGCGGTTGTCTTCAGTTGTTTAGGTCGCATAATACGAGAGCTCCGGGCTCCTATCATCCCTCTTTGTCTCATCCCACAGAGAGGCTCCTGTTGATGACTTATTTTGGAAACCAGAAACACAGGCTTCTCAGCACTCAGGACAAGATGGCGAGTGACAGGGCCAGGCTGGCTGAGTCTCAAGTGTGTGAAAACAGGGAGCCTGATAACAGA
The DNA here is from genome assembly GCA_037177515.1 of Pseudomugil tenellus. Taxonomy (NCBI): domain Eukaryota; kingdom Metazoa; phylum Chordata; class Actinopteri; order Atheriniformes; family Pseudomugilidae; genus Pseudomugil; species Pseudomugil tenellus. The sequence continues at coordinate 25,814,801 of JBAMHX010000014.1, forward strand.
TTTTGGGAACACCTCCAAAAAAATTTACTTTTATTTTTCTTTTTTCCAACCCTTTTGGGGGGGTTGGAGTTTGTTTCTTTTTCTATTTGTATTTAATTTGTTTTGTTTATCCTGATTAAGCGTTCAATCACCTCAATAGGGGATTTCCAGTGATATAACACTGGGGGAACATTGTTTACTATTCTATGCAGTCAATCATCCAATTTTGTTTAATAAAGTTCTTGCTTTTGTGGATGTGCTATTATGTTTTTGAACTATTCTCATTCGGCTAGCTCCACTTTCAAGTATTGTTTGCTGTCATTTCCACTGAAAAAGTACCCAAACATAATATGATGGTAATGTGCTGCCAGCTCATCATGAAACTAACAAATGTGACAGTGCAGTATGGAAATTAACTGCAGGGCATATCTGTGAGGGAAAACAAAAGACAAAATCTTAACAGCTTCTGCTTTCAGTGGAAACCTACTAATGTTTTTGTGCAATACATCTTTGAAGCAAATTAACAGAAGAAAAATGTATGTTCTAGTTATTCTCATCATTTAGGTCAGTAGCAGCACATTTCACTATGTAGCTGATGACAGCGATGGGAACAGTTTGGCCTATTCACTGTAGACACTATCATGAGAATGAAAGGAAACACTAATTGTCTCAGTCAACTTGGAGTGTGAAACAGTATCATGTATTTAATCCATTCAAATGCCTCTATAGACTTCTCCGCAGAATAAAACTTTCATGATGAAAGACTAGCAATCCCAACACAGGCTTTGCTTAAATCAGAAAACGAACTCCCTCTAATTAAGCTTGGGATAGGAAATAAGGTTTTTGTAACTAAACTGCCTCGAAACACTGCCAGTTGGAGTAATCTACTTCATATTCTTCCAAGAGTTAATGAACCTACCTTTGATAAATCATAAAAGATCTTACTGGCAAGAGAAAGTCTTAAGTAGTTTCATTTAAAACTTCTGTACTAAAAAAGAAATATACAAAAGATTTTCTGGTCTGAATGTAGAAACTCCAAAGTGATATTTCTTTGCATTGGGAATGTTTAATGGTATATCATTGCTGCATTTCAAGCTCTCAGTTTGGTTTGTTGATTAAACTACAAATTGCAATAAACTAAATATTGGCTTGTTACCACTAATCTGCACTGACTGCAGTTTTCTGTTTTTTTTTTTATTTCTTGGTTCTTATATCTATAAATAAATATAAAAAAGACCTACATAAAATTGTCCAGGTTTTTCAGGTGTCCAAAGTTTTTTGCTGTTCTCAACAGCTGCGTCCCAATCCAGGGACTTCCTACTTCGAAGTGCAGATTTTTTGGCTACATATTGCATGGTGGTGCGCTGTAACAAATTGACCTCCATGACTTAACAGAAGTTTCAGTATTTATTATAATGTTGTGGGACAGGCTGGAATCGGCTTCGAGAAAACAAACAGAAGTCGGAGCCGGAAGATCCAGGGAGCAGGCAAGAAACAGAGTCCAGGAAACAGGCAGGAGTCAGCAACGGGACATCAATGCAATTAGGTCCACAGAGTAGCAGGTGAGTCGGAGCCAGGGAAGGGGAAACAGGAACAGGCAATGAGGACGGAAAAAGGCTTGTGGAGTAGACAATGTCCGACAAAGGAATGACTGGTGAGCTGAGTGTTACTGTATATGGGAGTGAGTGAATGAGGAACAGGTGCAGGTGATCAGGCATGATGAGTCTGGTGGCAGGTGAAGGCAATGGGGATGATTAGCTCTGGAGCAGGGGTGTGAAAGGGCCAAGGCATGACATGCACCAAGTACTGTCCCAATTTGAAGGCTCCAAGTTAGCTTGAAATGAAGGCTGCAAGTGTGCATCCTTCATGGCTACTTCTCCCAGAAATCATTGAGGCCAAGATCGGATAGTCAAGTGCCGGAAGGACATTTAAATATATATATATATATATATATATATATATATATATATATATATGTACGGTGGACTCACCCTAACTGAGAGCCTGGTTACCATGCAGAGGTTTGTATTCATGATCTCATTCTTTCGGTCACTACCAACATAGGTGACATAGGTGGCCATAGGTGAGATTGACCGGTAAACTAAGAGCTTTGCGTAATGGTTCAGCTCCTTCTTTAACACAACAGACTGGGGCAAAGTCCATTTTACTGCTGATGCCACACCTATCCACCTGTCTATCTTACCCTCCATCCTTCCCTCACTCATGAATAACATTATGAGATACTTGAAGTCCTCCATTAGGGGCAGGATCTCATTCCCAACATGGAGAGAACATTACACTTTTTTCTAATGAATGACCATGCTCTCTTATTTGGAGGAGCTGATCCTTATCCCAACTACTTCACACTTACACTTCAAATCATTTCAGCGAGATCTGGAGCCTGTGATCAGATGAGGCCAACAGAACCACATCATCTGCAAAAAGCAGAGACCCAATTCTGAGGCCAACAAACCAAATCACCTCAAAACCTTGGCTGCACCTAGAAATTCTGTCCATAAAATCTATAAACAGCATCAGTGACAAAGCCTTCCCAGAGTCCAACCTTCACTGGAAACAAATATGACTTACCAAGTTCTGACCCTGGTTGAAGAGGAACGGACAGCCCATCCCATACTGTCAGAGCATCCCTCACAGAACTCCCTCGGTGAGATGGTTGAATGCATTTTCCAAGTCCATAAAACACGTGAACTGGTTGAGTGAAATCCTACTGCTCCTCCTCAATTCAGGGTTTGACTATCCGATGGACCTTACTCTTCCAGACATCTGAGTAGACTTTTCCAGAAAAGTTGAGGAGTGTGAACCCTGTGACCACACTCTTCGGTCCCCCTTTTTAAAGAGTAGTGTCACCACTCCTTCTAGTCCTTCTGTCTTCTAGTCCAGAGGCACTTTCCCCAATGGCAATGCAGTACTGTGGAGGCAGATCAAGCAGAACAGTCCTAGAGCATCCAGAGCATTTAAAAATCTGGGCAGTTCTCCTCCATCTCTGAAGCCCTGCCACTGAGAAGCTTTTTAACCACCTCAGCGACCTCAGCTCCGGAGAGAGGAGAGCCCACTGGACAGTCTCCCAGCTCTGCTGCTTTGTTGACAGACACATTGGTAGGATGAAAAAGGTCTTCAAAGTATTCCCTCCACTGACCTACAAAGTAACGAGTCAGCACAACCCTTCCCTTCCGATCCTCACTGTACTGAGTGTTAACAGAGCACTGTTTGCCCCTCCTGAGTCACCAGAAGGTGGGCAGACAAAGGTGGCTCAGCTTCACCTTTCTAGCTCTGCGTGATTATCATGCTCTGGATATTTCTCTGTTACTTGAGCTACATAGGTTGACTTAACCCCATGTTTAGGAGCTGGATAAGTGGTACAACAAAGAGAATTAAACTGAGGGATTTCCATTCTTGATCTGTTTATTCTCAGGTAAAAGGGCTAGAGTTTGCAGTATATGACTAATTGCAAACATGAACAAAACTACAGAGCACCCTACTTCACAATGCAAGCAAATGCCTTTGTTTCCATTACAGTTTTTTGCAAAGTAAAAGCTATTTCGATTATTTTGGCAAAGTACTGATGTCACTTGCATGTTTCCATTGTTTAGCACAAAAGCTGTAATTCGTCTAAAATCTTGTCCTGCTAGACTCTACTTTGAAGAGGACAATAAATGAAAACATTTTATATGTTGTGGCTGTTGTTTCAGTTTTGTTGTTGCCGCCAACTTCATCAGAAGATGAAAGAAGTCATCCAGAAGCCATCTCTCCTTGACATTTATAAATGTGAAAACATAATTTTCCCTCACACTTTTACAATAAAACTTTGTATTGACATGTCTAAAAACCATCTCATGAGGCCGTAAAAGCTTTTTTTATATATTTGAAAACTCTTATAAAGAGGTATAGGGGTATAGGGGTTTCCATTACCAATTTATCATTAGGGCAGGTTTTGGGGGGTAATGAAGGAATGCAGGAATTAATTTCTCAAAAATGTGAATAATTTAAACACAATCAAGTGTTTCCACATAAACAACAAGGAAAGAGCCATGGCAGAGGACAGCCAATTTCGTGATTGAGTGAGTTTAGTAAATTGTACAATACTGATCGAGTTTACTGCTCTCTGATTATTTTGTTACAGCCCAGACATGTCTCCTCAATGTGACGTTTCATGAGTCTGAAGTTATATTTTTTGGAATTCATAGATAAAATGAATAAGAAAATTAAGAAAAAGAAGCATTGTTTGGCAAGTAATACAAGCTGAATTGAATGTTAACATAAGGTTGTGATGCTGCCACACAAGCCAATACTTGCATGCATGCAAAGACAAAAAAACTGTTTTTCCATGATTTTTACTACAATTAAACTTGCTTATTTTCTAACACCACTATCACATTCCATAATAAAACATTGTTTGGTGCTATCTTTGAAATCTATCTTTCAGACATAGAAAGACAGATTTCATGAGATTTGTATAGTAGGTCAGGCACATTTAAAAAATAACTCATACTAAGTATGATTTACCTTTCCTGTGATATGGGCCAAAGATTTTCCCACACAATGTTTGGCAGGAGGCCTAGGTATATCAGTGGCCACTCTAATATAACTTGCAGGACTCTCACATATTCTTATTTTTTCCTGAAAAAAAACGGTTGTCAGTTCACCAATTTAGCAACACATCCAGACATAGCATCTGCCTGGATGCATGTACTGTTATGTACTGTTCATTAATTTATGTGTCAATTTGTCACTCAATTAATCAAATTTTGTTTGTATAGCACATTTCATTCAAAAAGTGACGCAAAGGGATTTACATATTAAAAACAACATAAAACTATAAAAGCACTCAGAGCACAAACCTCTGCCAAGCTCACAGTTCCCCCTCATACAGTCACTCTCATTGCAAAATATTACTCAGTCACACATGATCTTAGCTCTTCTAAGACTTGTTATGGTGAGTCTCGATGGCAATGGGACTTATTTACCTCTGAGATCAACTGATATTGCGCTCCAAATTCAAGATTATCAGTGAAATAACACCTCAAATTCCAATGGATTTGAAAAGAAGAAAAAAAGGATGCAGGGCAGGAGTGAGGCAGAGAGATAAACGGTGGAGATTTAAACAGTTTCTTCCAAATGTTTTGACGGGTCATGTTAGTTTGCTAGCTAACAAAACTGAAGAGCTTCAGGTGCTAACTGAACATATCCCAGACTGTAATGCATCTGTACACGTCTTCAAGATAGTCTGGGCAGTCCGCAACAAACAACTCATTCGAAAACTAAACTGAGGTGGAGTTGGAATACTGGTTAACCAGCTTTGGTGTCATCCTGGACATGTTACTCTTAAAGAGAAAATCAGCACAAGAGACATGGAACTGCTAGATGAAATGAGCCTCCATGCTAGCCCTATGAGCCTACAGCTTTCCTGTCACATCTCCACTCTGTCAAGCTCAGTGACGGACCTGACAACAACCTCATCTCCCTCCACATCAGGACATCCTGAAAACCCCTCTGCCTCCACATCCACTCTGTCTGTCTTCTGTAATAAAACAACTGATGAAACTGAACTATAACAAGGCTCCAGGTCCAGATGGTGTCAGTCCAGAGTTCCCAAATCCTGCCCAAGAAAACTATGTCTGATTCTCCAGCACCAGTTCAACACCAGTCTGAGTCAGAAAAGAATTCTAGTGATGTGGAAAACATCCTGCCTTGTTCCAGTGCCCGAAAAGCCAAATTAACCAAATTACTGCAGAACTTGAATTGCCCTCTGGAATTAATAAAGTATTTTCAATTCAATTAAATTCAATTAAATCTTTGTTAGAGCACAAAACAGCAGACAGAAACAGCCTGTAGGAGGCATCAGCTGCCCTCACATGAGTGGGTATCTCGCAATGTTAAACTATCCTTCAAAACCTTTCACACAGTGATCTGAATCACGTCCAAAATTTAATCACTTCTTCATCTTCCGATTCTGGATATATGTGGAAATATCCTTCCAGAACGTTTTGAGTTATTTTGTGTACAGACAAACAGAGAGATGGCTTAATGCCGGCTGAGGTAATAAAGTTTAAAAAATCTAAACCAAACACACTCCCCCCCAAAACCCATGTTGCACAGCACAACTGTAGAAGCACATCCCCAGTCTAACCATCCATCCATCCATCCATCCATCTTCTACCGCTTATTCCCAAACGGGGTCGCGGGGGGGCTGTAGCCAATCCCACACCCATAATTTAGAAAAAAACAGGTGAAATGTAAACTCTATATAGTTCTTACTGAACTGTGCAGTGTAGAAAATTCTACTCTGCATATTAGAACTCTGAAAAAATCCACTTTGGCATTTTCTGTGAACATATTTTATTGTACTGAATTTGTAGCAAAATATATTTATTAAATATTCAAAGGGGTCACTGAGGAAGGTCAGTTATTCTCTAAGCAATTTTAGACCATTTTAGTCAACGGTGTGGTTCACACCAAGCCCTGCATGGGGTGTGCCAGATGTCTGCCAAAGGTGCTTTTTCACCACTGCTGATGTCAGGTCTATTTTTGATGCAGCACCCTTCCAGTTCTATAAACATCATCTCACGGGAAATACTCGGTTAGAATTCAGTCGTCAGGGGGTCAGAGTGTTGTTGTGTGTTTTTTGTTTTTTTTTCATCATGAACAAAAAGACACATTTCTGACATCACAGGTTGATAAAAGGACAGCACCAGAAAGCAAATATCTGCAGTTTTGGGGAATATGAGGTGATTTTAACATAATGCATAAACACATTATTTTCACTGCAAATAATTCAGACAGATACTGTCTGAAGAGCCATTGAGTGATATACATATTAAAAGGAGATGTGATTTCATGATCTTGTGGTTGCACTTATGTAGATCGCACCTGCGGGTGTACCGTATTTGACCCACTCAGTGGGAATTTGCAGGCTGCAGAGGTCAGAACAAAAGTGCAGCACAGCTGGAATGCAGCGCACAAGTATCCGGGTGAAATTGGGGTAAGTTACCATGGCGAATAACACCATTAAGAAGTGAACCAGCGACACAGACCAAAGAACCCAGAGTCGACCCTGAATCCACCCCCATAAGAAAAAAATCTAGTTTTGTTTTATGGGCCTTAGAAGAGGTTCACTTTGCTTCGGTAGTCATGTGACCCCCTGACATGTTAAAGAACTACACTGAGTCACTTTTTACACAACTGAGTCTCTATGGACTTTGCTGTACCTTAAAAAATACATATAAGTTCATCCCAAATTAGTACAAAACTTAATTTCCTGTTTGTAATAAACTAAATAAAGCAGCTTTATTTAGTTTATTGTCCAAAAAGAGCAAAAACAAATCATAAGACATTTGTAGAGTTTAAATATGTTGAGCCATATTTTTCCTTACTTGAACCCAGCTTTAACACAGCTACGTTTGCTACATTTGACCTTAAGATAACCCAAGACCTAACCCATTGCACTACGGGAAACACATGGGAAAGCATTTTTAAAGAGGAAGCCGGCCTTGACGTGAGAGCAGCAATAAAGTTTAATAGAAGGTCCAGCTGAAGTGTTGCAGGAAATGCATTTTTAAATAGAAGGATGGAAATGATTATAAAAACAGTAAAATTGTTTTCAATGATAGAACTCCCCCCTCAAAAGTCAGTTATGTAACTGAAGTCTTGGTTACATTCACAGTATTAATTCTGTGTCCATTTTAAGCTATATCTTGTGTATTTTGAAAGTTTAAAACCTAAATTTGAAAGCTAAAGAATCTAAAGTCTACATTCAAGTTGAGAAATTTTAGCTCAAATCTTGTTTCATCATTAGATGTAAAGGGAACAGGTAGACAGTCTTTGACTGAGACATGGAGACATTCTGCTGTTAGGACTTTGCATGACGTGATAATGTTGACATTGGACCATGAAATCAGATATGTTGGTAACTTTATTCTCCACACAATTCAAATAAATAACGTTATTCTAGTTTTCAGACAAAAGCTATGAAATTGGTGTAACCACTACTGATGCCTGATAAAGAGTAAAACTCACACACACCCTTTCACTGTGTGTAGACATGTGTCATTCATAACGGTTTCACATGCACATGTTGCTGCATTTACAATAACAAATCTAAGTTACCAAATGATCCTCAACAAAAAGAGCTGAAATGTTTCTGTTGGACAAGAATATCCATGACGTCTTTAAACCAACTCATCCAGAGCGCAGGTCATCTTGTTCCTCTATGAGAAATCAGTAGTTATGTCATCATTCTACATGAATCATGACATAATGATAACCAAACCCTAACTAACATGAAAAATCAGCAAACTTTAACATTAGCTTTTGCGATACGTTCATCAGTAGCTGTGGGCCAATGTTTAACATGATCAGTCCAGATGCGCATCCTCCTGACTGCAGATGGCTGCCGATACCAGGTTGCCACCATAGAAAGTTTACATAAAAAGATGGATGGAGAATATAGTATAATACATATTTGCAGTCCACTCTGGCCCATAATATTTCCATACTATAGTGTAATTTCCATATTGTCGTCACCCATTCGGTATTTGGCTGTAATCAACTAATTTTCCACTCCCTTTTCTGCTACGTTCGCATGCCAGAGGGAAGTCAAACCAGTTGCTGTGTGACTCTTTGGAGACTGGTTCATTTTATGTTTTGAGAGGAAGGAACCAGGTTGTTTTCAGGATATTTCAGCTTCTGCAAAAGTCATTCTCAGGCTGCAGAGCCAGACATCCCCCAGCAACCCGCAAAAAAACACAGTGCAAAAGGAAATACATATTGTAATGGCAAATGAATAGCTTGTTTTGATTAGCTGACCAATTATGAACACAAACAGCCAGTTGCCCCTTTAGACGGGCCCATGTCACCAGGTTGTCTTGCCTAGAAGAGAGCGCTTCCTCTGCTTCCATGGAAACCAATAAGCAGAGCTATCTCTCGTTTCACTGCTCCATTGTTTTGTTTCCCATTTCAATGAAAAGACCTTGCATGCCTTGAAGAGTAAGTTTTTAAATAACACTTTTAACGGCAGGTAACTGGTCAGGATGTTTGCTTTACCACTCCTGTAAGTTTGACAATCAGGTTTCCGACTAATTCCAGATGTTTGGGAATAAATAAATAAAAACAAAGTGCATTAGCCTGCATACGATTGCATTTTGTTAACTTTTATATTATTTTTTTACAAAGCATCTCAACCTTTTTAGGGAAGAAGTCCCTTTAACTGACAAAACTTCCAATGCAAAAATAAAACTTATGCAAAAATATGTTGGGAATGCAGACTGCAAGGAGCATGTAAATGTATGTATAACAAGTCACAATAGCCCATAGATCTGTGTCTGAAGCTGTTTAAGTGTTGAAAAGCTACAACTAATTCTGCTCTACTGCTGGAAACTTGGTATGGAAACCACCTGTGTTTGTCTAACATTCTTCTGGCTTAACGGTCTGCTGTGACCTGATTACCATGCGCTGTAAAGGATTATCTTGTCTGTTTATGAAATTATGAAATTGTTGAAGCAGTCTCATCACTGCTTATTTTCCGGTGATGTAAATGTCTCCTTCTCCTCTGCTCATCAAGTTTCCTCTAGCTTCCTGCCCAACTAGACCAGCAGATCTGTTGCACATATGTACTCTTAAAACAAGTAACCCGTGTCTGTCTGGCAGTCAGTGAAGAGGTAGATTTCTGTTTGAAAAGCACATCATTTTGACCATGTATCATTTATTCCACAAGTGAAGCATGAATAATGGAATATTGTTTGCAATTTGAGAGTTTTAAGAAGTCATGTAGCTCAGACCCTTTTGTTAGGATATCGGCACAGGGAAACGTTAGTCAGTAAGACCCTGCTAACTTGTCAAAGTCACATAGTACAAGTTGGTCTGGGCGATACAGCAAATGTTTGTATTGATGCAAAACCAACAAAATCCTTTTTTAAAATAATGATTTAACTCACTGGCTTCTAGCCATTGCTGCTCTGTGGTGTCGACCTTTAAGAGGATCTTGGCCATTAGGGCTAAATTGACCAGGTGGGTGCATCACGGCACCTTTGGGTACACACTAGGAGCGCATTCAGAATGTGTTGGATGCCACTCAGAGAGTGCATCTTAGGGAAATTTTGACATGGGCACTCAGCCAAATTGGCTTTTCATATAGATGAACAGTAAAAGAATCTTTCGACATCATTGGCAGTGATGTCACAAAGATGTCAAAAGACTTTTTGGCAGCCAATGAATATATTAGTTTGCCTTTACTTAATGATCATGATTATTATAATAAAACAAACTTTTGACCATTATTAGGAATTTAAATGTAACATATTTTTACTTGCAAACAATATAACATCAAGAATGTAATAAAAATCAAATAAATCTCTTATTCCCTTTTATTACAGAACTGTTTGCACTGTTTATTTTTTCTTAAATTAGCTAAACAAATTATTGTCTGTATCTTCTCTATGCTTTGTGCTATATTATTAGTGAATGTACCGTTGTCGTACTAATGATACCTTCACACAGTGTGAAGTCAACCACTAAAGCTTCAGTCTTGCATTGAAGATATCTAAACCTGACGTCCTTCAATGATTTTTTTTTATTAAAGCCTTTCACTGGCTTTCCATCAAATGTATAATAGAATTTTTTTAAAATTCCAAAACTCTGCAAAACCCTAAATGGCCTGAAACCATCTTATTGTTCCATATAGTACCACACCTGTTCTTCACCTGCAGAATGCAGCTTAATGATGTTTTAAAAGTCTTTTCTCTTTTAGTTCTGGGTGTGCTGTAGCATAGGGAATTAGTTTAGCTCATTTGCTATGAAGCAAAACCAAAATAAAGTTAAGACAGAAATCTAATGACTTAACTCAAACTTCTATGTAGCTTGTGGTTTATATAACTTAAGAGGTGAAGAAATGAAAGCTGTCCAGCTGGATGTTCTCAACTGTTTCCTTCAGTTAACTGTCATCATTGATAACAATCATACAAGGTGAGCTCTATGTTTTTATGCCTTTGATCAACTGACTGCTGTTTTTACTCTGCAGTTGGTTGATAAGTGCTTCCAAACTTTTTACCTCATGCAGTCAGAATGTGTACCACTTTCAGATTGCAGAAGACTTTCAGAAGAGTGCATGACTACATGCAGCTACAGCATGGCTAGCATTGGAGGTAAGAGCTGCATGCCATGCGGGTCTTTGTACAAGTTAGCCTAGATATGTTAAACACAAAGCAAAACAGAACATAGTGTTAGGTGTAGCTTTGGAGCAAGGATGGTTCAATACACTGGCAAATAGATAATCAGCACAGTTAAATATCTGTGCATGCAATAATGGTGGAGAATAAAGTAAAATGGCTAAACTAAAGATGCTTCAAACACTTTCAGGATGACAATAAATATCTCATCTGAATGATACAGCTGTAGCTTTAAACTTCTAAAAAATCATAGTATACAATATCATAAAAATCTCTGCAACAGTTGACTCTGATAAAGTGAAGCAGAAAAAACTGGAGAACCTCAGGTTTGAAACGCTTAAAATGATTTCTTTCTGCTTTGAAACACTTTCTACACCAAAGTCTAAATAGCTTGATAGAACTATGTATTTCCTTCTAAGTTATCTACACAGTAATATCATTAATGTGGACATTTTTGGTACCAGCAGTGACAATCAGACATGGTGACGGGCCTGCTTCAGACACTAACACAGTATCATGCAATATGATCGCAGGCACTTTTGGACCATTGCAGATGACAAACCTAATGTTACTAATGCAAAAGCCATCGATTTAATTGATTTACCGGGAGAAAGCGTCACCTCTATGCGCAGTCCTGACTATTTTTAATTATTTTTAAAAGACTGAAACTTAATACAAAAAAACCTACATAGAAAGTATACCCATTTTATTTATGTTTTTATTTTACAACAGTGCTAAAGTGTGATCCAGCTTAACCCAGTCGGTTCAGTCTACAGTGGTGATCTGCTGTGCATGAGCTGCCTCTCTATTATTGTAGGCTTGCAGGTGGAAGACATCACTGAAAATAACTTTAAATGTTAAACAGATCTCTGGGATAGAGGGTCTTTGGTCAATCACTGTTTGTTTAAATTACCAGTTCCATATACAAACAGGAGAACTCTCTTTCCCATCATGGATGACAGGGAAAACAGCCTGTTGATTAACTTTCAAGGTAATAAGCCGGATGTGTAATCTTACCGTTGTGTTGTTTACATGAGGATTCAAACAAACTCAAGGATTTGCTGCAGACTTTAGGTGATTAACTACAGAGTGAGTGGTTTCTGAAGATGTCCTCCTACAAAGATGCCCTCCCTCTTCTCTGCTCATCTCTACTAACACTGGACTAATATATCTTTAGGATGTGACATTTTGTGGTGCACTGCTCTGCTGAGTTATGCCCAAGCACATGTGAGTACAGCCTGTTATGCCTTTTATTGAAACCTTTTCTATGCCAAGAAGGAAGGAAGAATAAATTAGGCGTTTTACAGCTCCGGCATTAAACCCTTAAAAACAAAAAAGGAAGCCTGTTGAAATCTCATCAGAGGCCATAAACCGGAACACTGCGCGGGAATGACTGATGTTCTTTGCTAATGAGGTGATGGGCAGACAACAGCATCAGCCATTGACAACCATCGTCTTCATTCTGATCATTTGCAGAGAACCTGGTCACCGCAGAGAACCATACAGGACCTGAATCAAGCGATCAAACTCCTGAGGCATATTCAGAATAAACTAAACTAATAGGATGGGTTAAGTTCTGAATATTGAACTACATCTGAAATGAGAAACAGTAGGTGCCATTTCCTACAAGGAATTTCAGAAGTAAGAGCCTTTGTTGCACTGTGGCCATCAACACAACAAGGCAGCTGGAAAGGTTTCAAAGGCTCTGTATGAGAGTCTAATGTTCTTCTATCGTCTGTTGTGAGAGCTCTGATCAGATCTGGACAGATTGTAAGGTGTTGTACTGCAGCTATTCTACTGAACCTGTTTCAGTTCTTAGTGACTTGCAAAGGATATTGGATTATGTTCTGCTGAGTGTAATACTACCTAAACATTATGGACCTTAAACAAGCTTTTTTCTCATAATAGACTAGGATCTTCTGGTTTTCTGTGAACTAACCAGATGCTTTTAGGTAATCAGGATCAAGTCAGAACTAAACATGGAGAAGGAGCATTTAGATTTTATGCTTCTCACATGTGGAAGAAACTGCTTGAAAACTGTAGGTCTGCTGAAACTCAGCTGGTTAAAACAGACAGACAGACAGACAAGAAAGCCCTGGGTAAGGCTAGAACAGATTATTATTCACCATTGATAGAGGAGAACAAGAACAATCGCAGGTTTCTCTTCAGCACTGTAGCCAGGCTGACTAGGAGCCATAGTGCTGTTGAGCCTTCTATTCCTTTAACTCTCAGCTGTGATGAATTTATGAGCTTCTTCTTAAACAAAATAGTTTCCATTAGAGATAAAATCTGTGATATCCTTCCCACTATTGATTATGATTCAACTGCAGCAGTTTTAGAGACATCTATAGAATCTGATTTTTGTTTGGATAATTTCTGTCCTGTACAGCTCTCAGTATTAACCAAAATAATTGCTTAATCTAAACCTTCAACTTGTATTTTAGACCCAATCCCAACTAGATAATTCAAGGAAGTATTTTCTTTAGTCAATACAT
>JBAMHX010000014.1:25836756-25849780 GCA_037177515.1 Pseudomugil tenellus
ATATAAGAATAACTGTGAGAGTGACCTTTTGCTTGGATTCTTGGATTTAGCTGCAGAGGTGAAGAAAGCAGATTCTCATTGTATTTCTATAAAGTATATATCTCAGTTTATTATTAGGAGATCCAATCTATACAGCAAACACATGAAAAGTTATAATGAGACTTCAGGATAATTATAATCTGCCTTTTTCATATGTATTTAAAAAAGTACTATTGGGGTCACAGCAGCGTAAAGCCCACCTTTTATTGGAAGTCACTACATAATGTAGACAAGGGTGTGTCGTGAGGTTGTCCTCATGGCGCCAGAGCGGGAAACTGCTAAAATTACAAAGGTGAGTCTCCATTTAATGTAGTCATGCAACAGGAGCAGGAAATAATTGTGTGGGTGGATGTTTACTTAAAAGGTTTGCTAGTCTTATATTATTAATAATGCTTCAACATTAAATGAGTTTGTGTGGAATGTAATATTGCTGGTAAAGGCATGCAAAGATCACACAGCACTCAGACAGTAGGTATTGGGTTTCAGTTGTTTAAATTAGATGATTACTGTTGAGCTTGGTTGGCTATTTGTTCACTGTTTAAACTTTCATTACACACAGGATTGGCCTTGATGTGAGAGAAAATTGTCTTGCAAGTATGCCTTTATACAGTCTTTAGTAATCAGATACAACCTTTTAAAAGTGTAAATAAAGCTATGAGGTGATGAGATGGAAGATCAAAGTATCAATCAAAGTAATGGTGAAATAAGAAGCTTTTGTAAAGGAGCAGCAAAGAAGTGCACAGCAAAAGTTTTCACACTTTTTATAAAAGATGTGGAAGTGTTGTACATGTCGAGTATGAATACGGAACAAGTCACCCTACACTTTATCCTTGATGGTGACCACAAATGCAGTCATCCCGCGTAATTCTAAAATGACTCAAGTTTGTTTACTATAAGGAGAAGGCTGCAGGTCGCCTGTTTATCACGTGATACAGCCAGCGTGGGCATGAAGGCCGACAGTATTGTCATCATGCTGACAACATGTTTTTTGTGGTAATCCTCTGTGAACCTTTCAAGTCTGGGACAACACAGTCCCAGATCCTTGCTGATCCCTTTGAGACAGTTTGGAAGATATAGACCTTTTGTAGACTGAGGTTGAGAGTATGTGCAAAGCATCCAAGCTTACTGAGCTCACATTCAGTCACTTACTTTCATGTTAGCTGCATTAACAACTGTCATGGTTACAACTTTTGCTCCAACACCCAACTCTACAAGTACGATACTTCTCCAATTGAGCTACAACTGGACCACTCTGTGACTCATATAGTGCCAGATCGAGAGTACTTTTTGCTTTAACTGGCCTTCATTCACATAGTGAATGTGATGATGACAAAGTGATATTGTGTGGTACTTGTCAAACCCGTCACTCATTATGGCCACTGTTATGTTGTGACAAATGTAAGTACAGTTCCTGCCACCAGGGGGCCACACTCCCGTTTTCATGGAACAATTGTTTTCAGCCAGGGGTTCAGAATTCACAGAGACACTGTAGTCCGGCAGCCGGTCCGGCTTGTAAGCTATGAATAAACTTGAGCCTCAAGAATAACAGTCTCTCCATTTGTCAAGTTGTTACAGCCACTTTTGACACATATCATATTTTTCTTTTGAACTTCATACCAAGCTAGTAGAAGGGTATCAAACTTCTCTGGAAGGGAAGGGGTGTAATCTGGGTTAAGGGCTCTGATCATCTCACCAACAATCACAATGGAAAAAGCCATTTAAAATTAGCTTCCACCTGATTAACAGGACTGCTAAAAGTGCTCACAAAGCCTTAAAAATGACTTGCCTGTTTACCCAAGCCACTTGGGTTGGACCCATTGACAGTATATAATTACTGGACAGAGCATACGTCACGTTTCCCATAGGTTTCTGAAGAGCGAAAATGAAGCCAATAGGTGGGTCCTACCGTTGCCATCTTGCTGTTTCGTCATTATCAGAAAATCCAAAAATGGGTGAAAAGGTAGCGCTAAGAGGGCTCCGTCACGGTGGCGCCAGCAATAAGTACGCAGCTGTACACACCTCTAAATTTAAGACTAAAATAACATAGAAACTGAACCATTAGAAAAAAATTCACCCCAGAGTTTACATGATGAAAAATTGGACCTATTGTCAAGTTGTTTATTGCACTGCATGGCCCTCCACTTGAAAAAGGTTAAACACTTCAAACCACAGGATTTCACTCGCAATAGAAGACGCTTTGGAATCTCCACTCATTTTTCATATTTTATTCCACCGAGGCGAAAACCTTTAATCCATGCAGGTGAAAAACCCAAAACCCGTACAAATAAGAAAAATAAACACTGCAGGTGGACACTAAATATACATTTTATACAAATGTTAAATATGCATCTATTAAAGATTTTAGATATAAAAAGGGTAAGGTCATGAACCAATGAAAACAATGTTACAATGAACCGAGTGTTAAAGCATTTAAACTTGTTAGACTTATTTTATACTTTTATTTGATACCAAATTTGCCAGTTTCCTAAGAGTATTAACTATATGGAAAGGTAATTAAACAGTTTTACAAATTTTACATTACACAATTTTACACACTGTTTTTCATTAATTAATTACCTTAATTTGCATACATAATTAAACACGATTATTACAAACATTTTAATACATATGAAATGTGTTCTTACCGGCAGTCTTTTTGTAGTTTTAGTGGTTTTTCCTATATAATGAACCATGCCACTCCTTTCCCTTCACCAGTGCACACCCACACTCAGAAGTTTTTGAGCCAGTCTGTAAACATGTTTATTTCAGGACATTTTAACATGCGAGTCTATGGGGATTGCTCGCCATTGCAGCCAGTCATCTAGCGGTGAGGGGTGAACTGCAATTAATCTGACTTCCGCATTAGCGTCACCATCGGCAGCCAAAGATTACCGCCTGGTTGGACCATAGCAAAGGGCTGGAGATCCTTTACACTAAACTTTGCAATGGCCCTACAGCATTCTTCCTTTTCACTAAGGCGTCATTTTTATTTGACGTCTTGATGGTGAGTTGCATTGTCTGCACCTTGCATCCTTTATCTCTGTTAGAGGCTAGTGCTTGGTTCATACTGTCTACATGATTAATGTAACATGTATCAGTAGTGCTAAAATGAACACATTCTCTGTGTAAGCATACAAAAACCAGATACTGCTGGCATGACGCTGCACTTGTTGTTTTGCAGGTGACTAACTTTTGCTACGTCTAAGCAGTAAAAGGCATCACATTTCTTCAGTTTAATTTTATGAGTGTGTTGCAAGTGCTTCATATTGTTGCTGGTGTTATCTCCCTTAGACAAACTTGTCTTAGACAAATGAATCTTGTTGAAGGCTGTGAAAGATCTGCAAGACATTTCACCGCATAGCAACAAGGAAGCACCTCCACCAAATTTAGATTGAAAGTCCTGGATTAAGATGAAAATTCCAGTAAAGCTGTCACAGGGCTGGGGAGATGTGCAACCAAATGCAGGCAAGGAGGAAGCAGGGATGCAGACAAACTTGAGTAATTGGTCAAGATCTGAACCAAAGCATGACTTAGCCAAACACAGACCATCACAATGAACCAGCAAACAGCAAACTGAAACAGAAACACAGGGCAAAACAGGAAAGTTACAAAATAAAACAGGAAACCAAAAAAAAAGAAAACACATAGTCCAAACCATGACAAAAGTATGTGGAAAATGGTAAATGTAAGCTCTTGTTCCTCTCCTAGTTTAGGACTGATAAAATGTTTGTGGTTGATCAACCAGGCATTGAAGTGATCAACAAGCTACAGTAGTGATAAGTCTAGAGATCCTGAACAATAGCAACATCAAGTAGATGGAAAATAAAACACTTTTTGATGGCTGAGGTTGAAAATATGTGAGGCAAGAGGGTCAGTGGTAATGGGAGCACACAAATACATGTCCCTAAACACTAGAAGAATGGGTCCAACAAATCCCAAGAATACCATCAGAGATGTGTTGAGAAGTCCATAATCATTGGAATACTTAACCTTTCATATCCAAAGATGTTGCTAGCCATGTTCCTATGTGCTATCTCACAATATCCTCTAAGTTTCTACATCAGACCATAAGTGAGTCAAACTTTAGTGGTTGAGGTAGTTAAGAACTACAAATGTCTGAAATTAGTTATATAAAAGAGTAGACTGAAAAAGCAATATTGAGGCTGTTTACCAGAATACACAAAGCAGACTCTTCTTCTGAAAGAAGCTGTGGTTAACTATTTGCTTTAGTTAGAATCTTTAGCTTAGGTTCTCAATTTTAATCGGATTATTAATGATATTTTACTTTTTCCCCCTAAACTGTCTGACTCTATGATAATTAAATCATTACATAAGCTATGGTTGCAGAACTACAGAATATTTTGACAGTCTGGATGCATGAAAAACGGCAGCTAACAATAACATTGGCCAATTCAGACATTTTATAGTGTATAAGCTGCGAATTACTATGTAATTATTATGTACAATAGACAAAAGTAATCGGTATTACTGGCTATGGGACACATTTAGCTTAATAAAAGTCTAAATTATGTGGTTCTTGGTTATTATTTAGTTGACATTTAATAATAAAGACACCATTCAGCATCCACTGTAACATACTGGCATACTACAAAATGAACAAGGCCTATCCCATTGGAAGCCCCCAATCCTCCAATCCCCCAAACCTCGAATAAACACAATTCAGTAATATAAAGATGCACATGTTCAGTCACAAAGCTTTGTTGAAACTTTGAACCAGCCCAGTATGACGTCAGGAAAGGATGCATCCTGAGGTCATAACCTTTCATTTACAATTGATTTGCAGTAAATGAGACAAATAGTTCCAAAGATATAGGCAAAAATCTGATTTTTCGTGGATAAAGCGCCACCTAGTAAGGAAACCATAAATTCCAAAATGGTGAAATTCGAGCCAGATTGTTCGCTTGGCGACCTAAACGAGTATCCAGAATAACAAAATCCATTTGTGAAAATTGTTCGAATTATCTCGTTCACACGAAAGATATCAATAATATCACTCCATGGGATGTAATCATGCATGTTCCCTATCATCTCTTCCTCCTAGATTTCACTAATATGTCTGGCTTAAGACACTGTTTTCACAAATACGTCCAAGCACAAAAAATGCTGAACAGCTAAAAATATTCACAATAGCTGTTCTAATATTATACGTAATGTTTGCTTACACAGAGGAGCTCTAATTAGAGCTCAACTGAAAGTTCTTCTTTATTTTCTCTGAAATTCTTTGCTTTTACAGGGTTAACAAAAGCAAACCCAGTAGGATCCCTACATGCTCAGAGGTTTAAATCTATACTGTGGCTTTCAGAAACAATGCGATTATACTATCCATGTGATAAAGCAAGTCATCATTTGACTTATTATGATAAGACTCAAAGGTCAGGCAGGGATGTCCTGTGTTAGCACAAGTGTGTTTGGATATACTCACTCAGCCCATCCTGTGACGTATTTTCTGAATAGCTCTCTGTGGAGACAGGATGACAGAAAACCAAAGTATTCCTGTTCCTTATTACTTTGCTGATCTGTTGATAACAAAATAAATACCAACAGACCTGATGGTGCAGAGGCGTGTTTACAGTGATGCAAGCAGCCTGCCCAAACTGGCATCAGGAACTTGGCTCTAGGACAGTGGTTGATGAGGAGTTCAAAACTGAAAAATTTTCCTTTTTCCCCTTCACATTTTCACACACAGAAATATCTAAGAAGATGCAACAGTTCTGTAAATTTCCCCAAGTTTCTTCACCTCTGCATTCCTGATTTTACTTCAGCCATTCTACCTGCCTGTGAGTTTTACAAAAAACGATTTCTAATATTGTATATAATGTTGTCTAAATTGGATTTTCGCATTCTGAAAAAAAAGTTTATTGATAACATAAACAAAAGCAGTGTTGTGGCTCAAAAGTACATTATGTGTGAACACCCAAAATTCCACACTAATAAAAATAATGAAAATCACAATTAATTAAAGTAATTGTTACGATTAGCTCAAGAGAAATCTCAAGAGTTGACAAAACTCCCCTTCCACTTTTTTTTCCCTTCTCTTAAACAATACGTTGTGTCTGACTGTCCACCCTAACCAGACCTTCACTGTTATACAGGTCTACACTGTGTCACACTATATAGAGCACTCATTCTGTTGGCAATTCTGGCACAAAACTCACTATTTCCTCTTTGTCATACAAGCTGTCACAAATGCAACCACTGTACACATGAGGATGTTGCTCCAAATACAATCCAAATTCATGTCAAAATGTTTTATTTCCCTATATTGTAGTTTTTTCCCTTTTTTGCATCGTGTATATTTGATTTTTTTTTTTTTATAAAAAGATAAAAATTAATATTCTATAGGTTTTTATTAATCTGCTCTGATTTTTTGTGTCAGAGGTTATGTATACAGTGCAGTATTTATGGAATAGTGTGGACATTCTAGCACAGCAATAATATTATTCCAGTCTTCCTAGCATGTGATTGGCTGTACAGTGTTCCTGTCTGAGGAGGATGGGAGTTGGCTTTTCTAATTTCCTTCAAAGATTTATCAATAATTCATCACCTGTCCAAGTGGCTTGTAAGTTGGTCTTGATACTAGCCAAGTTAAATGTGGATTTAATTTAGAGTCTTATAAACAACATCATGGTTGACAATAGCATAACATTCCACTAGCTTTGAGTTTGCTTAGCCCTAAAGAGCTCAGTCTCACTTTAGAACAGGCTATTTGTCCAAGTTTCAGAGATTTTCTTGCACTATTGAGGGTCAGTTTGTCAGATGGAATTACAGACATGTATGTACAAACAAGCTTTTATAAGTTCATGTCAAATTCCATTGAAAACCTAAAGAACAATGTCATCTTTTAAAATAAATATTTCTGCATTTTTTAATCAAAAACTGTACAACCCTCCACTGTAAGTTTGCAATAGGGAAGCCTGCTTTTGACTTCTGTTATTTTTTCCTAAATAATGCAAATAAACAATTCATTATCAAATAAAATGAGTGATACATAAGCTAATAATAATAACATTTATCAGAGAAAAATCACCCACAGTGACATCTGATAGTATAAACTTGGAAGTCAGCTCCTTCCATATGGAACAAAAATAAATCAATGCAGACAAATTCTAAGTTTGCTTGTTAGTGCTGGAATAATTATATGAATTTCTCTGATGACAACACAGGTGTAATCTTCATCTCGAAATTCATTCTAACACATTCTGATGGGATTTCTCACTCTGACTAGTCAATGACAGGCAGAGGGTTAAGAGGTCACAGTAACCATCCTGAGGCATATCTGTACACATCCCTGCCGAGGTTTTGTGGTGTGGAAACCTTGCCGTCACCAAGGCTCCTTGGCACAAACCTCTGCATTCTTTTCTTGACCATCACCCTTGAATTCCTTAGGGACACTGCCCTTAAACATTATACCACTGTCCATCTTGCCAGTTTACTGACTTAAATTCCTGTATGCTTTCCACCCTCCACCCTATGGTCAAAAGCAACAGTCCTGTGCCAGTCCTTGAGATGCAGAGCTCTTCCCAGTAGTTATTGGGTGGTTCATCTGCCTTCGCACCAGTTCCAACAATGCCAGGGTATGTTACTGCTGGTGTTCTCATTGTCTCACGGCTGCACCTCTAAACATTAGCAGAGCCCTTTTTTATTGGGTGTGTTGAGTTACAGCAGATGTAGCCATGAGACAGAGCAACTGTGTTGGTGTTAGGACTAGTACACACAGGACGAAACTTTGCCCTGCTTTGCCCGCTATTACCACATCTTTTTAGGGGGTGGGTGAATCTGTATGCCTTTTCCATTTGGGACTACAATAACAAAACAAGCTGGCGTGGTGCCAAAGAACATTTGTACATGTCACTATTTGTCAAGAATAGCTGTCTGCTGGACATATCTGTTTAATACGGGCAGTTTCCAAAACAAACAGTACCACCGCTGACACGAAGTTATGCACTGTCGGCAGGGAAGTGCCAACCTGAGAAGTAACCAGACCTTTCCCTACTTTAAAATTAAACCTAAGTATTTGTTTTTTTGTTTTTTTCATGAATCCTCTACAGCATGGTTCAATCCTCACATCAGATGGCATATTTTTACAGCACCAGATGATGTCATTGTCCAAGTCTTATTAAGACTTGTTTCTGTGGTCCAGTATCTGACAGGAAACAGGTAACAAGAAACAGAAAGCAGGAAACACGACTGATGTCTGAACAGAAAAAAAGTGAGGATGAATTTTAATCATGTAACTGTATATACACATTTTTCCTGCAGGATGATGAAAGGTGACTTTAATATGCTCAGTGTCATTTGCTTGCAAGACATTGTATGCCAGATTATTCTAAAGGCCCATTTATGCTTAACACAGAAGACAAACGTGCAAACAGATGGATAGTTTTGTTTATCTCTTGCGTTGGTTGTTTGTGTTTTTTTTATTCCTAAATCTAAAGAAATGTACAACAGGGTTTGTCAGTAAACCCAATAGAAAAACTTTTCCAACTATAACTTGAACTTTCTTCCCACTCATCTGCAGGGCATGTTACTGGGGAAAAAAGCAATAATGGGTGTCATCAGGTCTGTGGCAAACAGTGCCAATGTTCACAGAATGTAACCCTTCAAATGGATTCTGGACAGAGAGTCAATGACTGTGTAGTTGACCGGGCAGTTGGAAGCCCTGATCATTTATTTTATACATTATGAACACAGCAGATTGCATTTGAAAGAAGGAAATCAAATCAGAAGTGAGTTGGAAAAACATGCACCATAGTGATATAAGGCCATGAGGGGTTTGTTTCATGGCAACAACATCAAATCATACAATTTACAGGAAAACAGATGAGTCTTTAGGAGGCCATGATCTGCTGGAGGGAGATTCTAAATTAACTTGTTGAGACACAAATCCTGCTTTCAGGTCTGAGTTGTGATCCTCAAGGCTTGGTCCAGAGCCAGACAGTGATGGTAATCCATGTAGTCTGTTTTGTTCTCCAAGTACTACAAATCATCTTCAGCAAACACAGACTGTTTTCTTTGTAACAACTGCAAAGAGATTTTACTGTGATGTAAGTCAGTACAGGTTTATCAACTCTAGCAAACACTGTGACATGAACATAATTCATGAGAGCAAAGGCAAAGGGAGAGAAAACAGACCTTTTCTCCATCTCCTCATCTTCCGTAATGCCATTTTAGATTGGTCAGGAAAAAAGTGTTTTTTATACTTACTTAAGTATACTTTTTCAATTGCCTAACAGAAATATCAATTCAGCCAATCACATGGATGGAACTCAGCACATTTAGTCATGTACACATGTTGAAGACAGCTTACTGAAGTTAAAACTAATTACTTTGAATGCACAGACTGCTTGGAGATTATATAAAGGCAATAGAAGGTCAAGGAAGCACTGGTTCCAACCAAGATATGTAGAATATCATCTCTGAATACACATATCCAGCCACTGCAGCTAAGAACAGGAAACGGAGGCTACAATTCACACAGACTCACCAGAACTGGATAATAAAAGATGGAAAAGTGAGTTTACATTTCAGCTCCATGTTCAGATGATTGGATCAGAATTTCCTGGAAACACCATGAAAGCATGGATAGGGATGGGCATCGTTTGAAATTGAACAATTCCGATTCCTCTTTTCAAATCTGGTTTCTGATTCTTGATTTCGATTCTTTTAAAGGGGCCATATTAGGCTATATTTGCTGCCTCACAGTGTATCCTATGAATATCTATGATAATATTATGCATCTTGCAACATGCACCAAACTATAGGTTTGCCATTCCAGTCCTTTCTTGCTGTCAGATTTGTACACAGAAATAGGAACGACTGACTGCGCGTTGCTTAGAGCTGCTCCTGTTCATTCCCCACACCCGCACTGAGAAGCGATCCTCTTTGCCCTCCCAACGTGTGACGTAGTTTAGAATGGAGAGGGTGGGGGTCTAAACAGTACCGGTACCAGTAGTTTACCTTGGATTATAAACTTTATAAATCATGGCGGTGCGTCTTACAGAACCATATGTCCTGGATTCTGGATACAGAATCCAACCCAGAGTTTGAGGTCCACAAAGCAGAAGAACGCCGGAGGCTTCAGCAAGACGCTACTGTTTGGTAAATAATAAGCTAACGCTACATATGGTCGCAAAAATGCTATCACTGTGTAGAAATATCGTAAGTTTAGCTTTCATTCGTGTTTTAGATGTAGCTGCGGGCATTGTTGCACCATGCCCACATAAACGGAGAATGTTTGCTAAAGAGAATTACCTATAAGGTAACTGCTGTATTGTGTCATAGAGCCATTATTACTGCATGTAAATTATAAAAAGCACCAATTGATTTGTAGGTATGATGTTTAATGTGTGATTTATATTACCGTTTCGTTGCATAGTTGAACCATTTGCAGTTTTGGGGAACTTACGGTAAAATTATAATACATTATATTTTACTATTTAAAGGAATACAAATGTTATATTTTGCATTACAATATTACTGTCTAAAGTTTCTAGTAGCAGTACTTTGAGCTAATCACACATCTGTGTTACTATGGCATTACTAAGATACAGTATGATACTAATTCTGTTTACACTTGGTTACTGATTAATATCTGTAAACATGATGTCTCAAAAGCTTAACCTCATTATATTTTACTAACCTATTTGATCAAACACAGTGGGAAGTAACTATAACACTATTTTTTGGTTGCAATCATGTAGTAAATTTGCCATCAACACTGACTGTATAATAATCTTGCTCAGGTCTACTTTGCATGTAAGTTGTACCAATAAATCCATTGTCTGACGTAAATAAAATAATGCTATACTAAATAATGTGATTCAATGTTAGCTTGCAAAACTTTGAAGTGAAAAACAAACAGATGTGTACATTTTAACAGAAGATCCTCCTTTATTTATGTACAGGTTGTAAAGTGGATTAATCAGTAGCCCACTCCTCCTGTTTGCATTGTTGTCATCCTGGCTTTGATGTAAACTGCCTCAATATATACACCTTACAAAACATCCATAGCATCTTATCATGCAGACTGTGGGTAAGTACGTAGGAGAGCACAAGAACAGTAAGTAAATTAAACTTTAATAATGTGCTACTATGTGCTTAATCCAAGGATTTATTACAAGAATAAAAAGTAAACACTGATGCATGTTTTTGTCTTTGTTCAGGTGTTTCAGATTTATTGCACACAGGAGCATCGTCAGCTGGTGTTGGGGTGAATAAATTTGTTGAAATGCATCATTGTGATAAATAGCAAAGTTGTTTTGCATTATATTATATACCTTCATATACCTTATGTGGTGTAACTTCATGGTACCTGCCAATAAATGTTGAAACCGTTGGTTGGATGTTCTTATGGATTTAGAAGGTGCGTTTGGAAATGGAGATGGTGCAGGAGCATCTAGGGATGTAGCACTTGTAGTGTAGCTGGAGGCTTCTTGTCATGAAAACAAGAAATTCGTTTGCAACAGGGAAGCCTGCTTTTGTGTTTGTGGTCAGTTGTGTGTTTGCAAATAAGCAGTCTATAAGAGATCATCAAAAGCATCAACTAATGTTAGAAAGAAATCTCTAATGAAAAATATATATTAGGACGAAGCAGAGTTGTGGGATTCTACAGTGGGCTCTCCCATCTAAGGGGTATGGGTAGCTGAGTTGGTTAAAAAAAACTCTTTGGTGGCAGGCCCCTGAGAGTGGATGAGATTTGCCGGAGTTTCTTAAGGCTCTGGATTCTGTGGGGCTTTCCTGGCTGATCTGCCTCTACATCTGCTCCAGGAGTATGGGTTACAGGACCTTCTTGTACGAGCTGTCCAGTCCCTGTATGACCAGTGTCAGAGCTTGCGCCATTATTTCTAGGTGGAGCTGAGGTGTTGGGGGATCTGATTTGGTGACCTCAGAATTGGGTCTCTGCTTTTTTAATGATGTGGTTCTGTTGGCTTCATCTGGTTGTGATCTCCAGCTCTCGCTTGAGAAAGCGTGACATCACAGAGGTGGATCAGTTTGACAGGTGGATTAGTCCAGCATCTGCAGTAATGTGAACTCTACGGTCCACATTACCGTCTATTGTGGTGAAGAAGGAGCTGAGCCAGAAGGTGAACCTCTCTTTATTTTTCAGTCAATCTTTACTCCTACCCTCACCTATGGTCATGAGCTATGGGCAGTGACCAATAAAATGAGATTGCGAATACAGACGGCCAAAATGGGTTTTCTCCACAGGGTGGTCGGGCTCTTCCTTAGAGATAGGCTGAGAAGCTCGGTCATTTATGAGGGACTGAGATGAGACCCGCTGTTCCTCCATATTGAGAGGAATCTGATTAAGGTGGCTCACCCACCTGGTTAAGATGCCTCCTGGACGCTTCTCTTGTGAGGTGTATTCGGCTTGTTCCTGCAGGAGGAGGCCCCGGGGATGACCCAGGATATGCTGGAGAGAATATATCTCCTGGATGGCCTGGTAACACCTTGGGATCCCTCCCGGTGAGCTGGCATTTGTGGCTGGGGAGAGGGAAATCTGGGCTTCCCTCTTTATACTGCTTTCCTAGATAAGCATCAGAAGACGGTACGGTACTTTTTTTCTCAAAATGCTTACAAACCCTTACAAAATGCCGTGACAACTATGTAGGGCAGGGGTGTCCAGTTCCAGTCCTCAAGGGCCACAATCCTGCAGATTTTCCATATATCTCTTTTCCAGCATACCTAATTGAAACTGGTAAAATGGCCAGTCATTATGCAGAACTTAATTGGCTGCTGGATCCAAGCTAGGCAGATTTAAACAGGGATATTTTGAAAACCTGCAGAAGAGCGTCCCTTGAGGACAGACTCTGGAAACTCCTGATGTAGGACATAGGGTGCACATTTTGAGCCTTGCAAGCTGCTGCTAGAGCTTTAACTAGAACTAGAAGATCTGAACATATCACACCAGTTTTAAAATCTTTACACTGGCTTCCAGTCAGTCACAGGATAGATTTTAAAACCC
>JBAMHX010000014.1:25858746-25877154 GCA_037177515.1 Pseudomugil tenellus
AAGACAGATTAATATACATTGCAGCTTCTATCCAGGAAGACCTGCAGATAAAGGAAAATAAGATATAAAACCTGCAAAAAAGGTTAAATTAAAAAAAATCTTTTTGAGGTAAAGTTAATATATAAGCCAGAGCTTTCAATATATTGACTGTATAAAAGGTTGTGAGGGTAATGGAGTCTGGAGACTGTCAGATTCTACAATGGAACAGACAGCAGGAATCAGATTATTGACGATGAATAATAAATAAACATACTATAGCTGCACATACATTGTCACTAAATGCTTTATTGTGTTAATGTGGATTTAATTAACAACTCATATTTGACAACAGATTACATTAATGTAACTAAGTGAATACTTTCATACATTTTGAGGGAAATATTGATATCAGCCAGCTAGCATTTGCATCAGAGATGATAGTCAATATTATATTAGACTATATTTCTCACTACTTTAATGACAATTCACCTTTCTAAGATAATAAGGTTATATGCATCACATCAGCAAGCTGTTTACACAGAACAAACACAGAACCATACTTTAACAATAGACACAGTTTAAACTAACAATACTTGACCAAACATGAAGAGCTGCATGACGCCATTTCCCCTGCCGAGTGGAGCACAAGGATTATGAAAACCTAAGGCTTCATAATCACAGAATATTTATTTTCATTGTGCAACTGCTCATGCCACTTGTTGCAACATTACAAGCAAAAATGACCCGTTGAGCCAGACAGACTTCTGGCGCAACACTACAATTAGGAGTTAGTAAGACTGAAAGTGTCATTAGAGAATGAAGTATTATAAATCAGCAAAGTCAAATCAACAGATGATGTCATCTCTGCTTCATTGTTAAGTAATTACCTGCTTAAGATCTGAAATATTGAGATCTCCTTAGCATTTACAAATGTTAATCGATTTTTCTTTTTTTGGCCGTATGCTTCTTAGCTTCTATGACATAGTGATTCTAGCTTCGATTTTTATTTGTGCCCTTAATATTTATTCTCTTTATTGAACTGCGTTGATCATGACTGGAAATGTGTCAGAACATCTACATTTTGGGCTTTTCTAAACTGATTATTCATCCTACACCTTTTACTCAGAAAAATCAGAAGAAATCTACCCAGAGTCTGTTTAGTGACCTCTTTTTCTGAGCCCCCACCTTAGCGTGGTGAAGAAGTTTCTGTGTTCTGAAGGTCTTAGCGGCTATGTTGTCGGGGGATTTATCATGCTCTGTTGTCTCATCTGCCTTCTTATTTCTGCCCCGTGCCTAAATCTCAACTCTCATGAGACTTGGCACACACACACTACAAGACTTGGCGCTTTAAATCTTTGTCAATCATGGCCGCGCGCAGTTGCTTGAGCTCTCTAGTCGTGTGGGTCCCGGGTGTTTTTTTGCTGCAGTAGGTAGGTATTTACCCCTCATAAAATGGCAATTTTGGCAATAAAAATTGTGTGCAGTATGAGTCGGGGTGTGGCCGGCTTTGGGGACGTGGAACTGCACCTCTCTGACTGGACTTTGAGCCCGAGCTGGCGCGCAAAGCTCAGCAGTTCCAGCTAGGTATAGTTGAACTCACCTCTATGTATGGCTTGGGCTCTAGAACCAGTATCCTCGAGAAGAGTTGGACTTTCCTCCACTCTGGAGTTACTTCCGGTGAGAGGTACTGAGCAAGTGTCGGCATACTGATTTTCCCCCGGCTTGGTGCCTATACATTGGGGTTCACCTCAGTAGACAAGAGGGTGGCCTTCCCCCACCTTTGGGTGGGGGGACGGGTTCTGACTGTTGTTTGTGCTTATGCACTGAACGACAGTTCAGAGTACCCACCTTTTTTGGAGTCCTTGGACGAAGTGTTGGAAAGTGCTCCCACTGGGGACTCCCTCATCCTCCTGGGGAACTTCAACACTCACGTTGCCAGTGACAGTGAGACCTGGAGGGGTGTGATTGGAAGGAATGGCTTCCTAGATCTGAACTAGAGTGGTGTTAATTTGTTAGACTTAGGTGTGCATCATGGATTGTCCATAATGAACACCATGTTCAAGCATGAACACTTGGGTTAAGAAAGGGGTGAAGCTATCAACTGATCACCACCCATAGTTGTGGCCACAAGGTTGTCAGTGCCTGTTGTGGCATTAATTCCAGAACTCATTGGTGGACACCGGCAGTGGGGGTGCCTTCAAGCTGAAGAAGGAGTCTTAGAGGGGCTTCTTGGCCTTTGGGACTCTGGAAGCAGCTGATTGGTATTGAGAAGCTAACATGAAGCCTTTCAATGAAGCTAACATGAAGTGACATGTTTATGTTAGCCACTCCTCCTCCACATTGAGGGGAGCCCGATGAGGTGCCTTGGGGAAAAGGTTAGGATGCCTTCTGGACGCCTCTCTGGTTGAAGTGTTGCGGGTGGGAGGAGACCCCGGGACCTGAGAATGCCTCGGTGTCTCCCCCAATGAGCTGGCAGATGTTGCTATTGAGAGGGAAGTCTGAGCTTCCCTTCGTAGGCTGCTTCCCCTGCAACCCTACCTTAGATAAGTAGCAAAATACATTACGGTACAGTATCTGTCCAGAGTTAAGAGACAAGATCATTGTTTATGTTTTTGTGTTGAAACAGGAACGGGATTTACTAACATTTTATAATAGAACTTAAACTTTGAACACTAATTTCTCAAAGATACACTTAGTTAATCTTTTGCAGCTTATGTGACAGTTATGTTACATCCTGTTACTAACTATTAATCTTATTTTTTTCCAGTTCACTAATCAATTAATAGGAATTATTCATTGAATGACCTGTTTATAATAAAATTATTTTTTAAACTGTTTCTTTGTTTACTTATATTTGGGTGCTTTGTCAAATAAACCAGATCCCCACAGCATATTAAACCATTCATTGGAGCTCCTGTCAGCATTTAATAGTCATAACAAGTAGCTGTTGCAGAGATGTAGTGGCTATATGGTGCTTAGCTGCAGTCCTGCACATGTATTTCTTTTTTTAATTAAAGCCTTTACAGTGTGTGTTTAGGATTCCTTTCATATGACCCAGCTCCGTCTTGAAATGAGTATTTACTGAAAGAATTATTGCATTGGTATCATTATCATCATTAAAATAACAAACTAATGATCAGGTCTCGTGAATGTATCTCTGACACTAGGACACACAGGTACTCCAATGTAGAGTAGACCCAGGGGCAATCTCTGGAAACATGACCCCAACTAGCTTGATCTCATGTAAGAACAGAGGTTTGGCTCCCTGCTGTTTGGGCTTGTATAACCCAAAGTCCTGAAGAAAACTGGTTTGAACATGACCTCATCAGGCAAAACAAAAGACGGAGTGAGAACGGGAGGGAGCAGCACTGACTCAAGGGAGCCATGACCAAAGCCTCCATCAATGTTTTAGAGATTATGAGTTAGGAAGTAAATATGTCTAATTGGGAGGGAAAGGGAGGAAGGAAGGGAGGTGAATGGGATAGAGGGAAGCAATAGCAATATAACAACATAAAGGGATGATAAACTTTAGGCAGGTTAAGCCTCAGCTGGATTAGTTGGCACTAATTAAGTTGCCTCTCCCCAGCAAGGCCAAGAGCTCAGTGATATTGGCAGAACCGTAAAAACCATTCTCTGCTACAGGAAAAAGAAATAATTGCCGTCCCATCTGAGTCCTGAACATGTAGAAATCTGGAGCATATTCCCAAATATGTTTAACAAAGTTAGAACTACTTGCAAGTGTTTGAGCTCTATTGATATTACAGAAAACATATTTAATTGGTTGTACTGCTTTAACCAGTTTAATCCATCCTATATTAATTTAACTGTTGAAAAACATTATTAAATTATGTTTCAAAGTATCTTTACCAATTTGCAGTACTAAAAGTTGTGAAAGATAAAGAAAAAAAGAAAAAAAAGTACCCTGCTCTTCATGAGATGCTTAGGTTCACATTTCCTTTTTACAAAGTGTGTTGCACGCATAAGAATGAAAACGGCATGGGTGGTTGAATATTGTTTTCCCAATGAAAACCACATAGATTGTTCAATCAAGAGGCTTATCCCAACCTGTCATTACAGCATAGAGGAGGAGGAGAAGGAGGAGGTGAAGTGACATCATTTTAAAGCCATTATATCCACAGGAGGTTGGGATGGATGGAGCCAAGAAAAATCCGGAATCTGAATCAGACTGGTGGTAAATGCTTTGTTTTCTTCATCACAGCCATCATTTTCTGCTTTCAAACATCCATGATTGTAAGCCTACACTTTCACACTTACTGCGTAGTCGCTGTGGTGAGATGGTCTGAGCTGATAAAACAAGTTTGTTTCCATTTAAGTGTTAACCAAATCATAACAACGTCCCCACTGTGTATTAACATTTTTTCATTTTTACTAAATCCAAACTGAATCCTTAATACTGACATAATGGGACCTTTGTTATCAACTATACTTGACAATATGGAAAGAAACGATGAATTCAGATTTAGTCTCACCTTCACTCTCTGGCTCTTTCACTCCACTCACCCTAATCCTAACCCTCTTTTCCCTTCTGCTCAGGTAAAACACCTTATTCTGCTGGCAGGTCATTTATATATATTTTTTCTCTTTTGGGTATTCTTGTCAGTTAAAACCAATTTTACAGATTGTTACCACTGGATTGGAGTGTGCCAGGGAGATAAATCTGGCTCTGTATATGGATTGATTGCTGTTGCCAACTCCTCGGTGAGCAAAGCAGCTATTTGCTGATCCAGTGGCGGACTTACCATTAGGCAAAATTCGGCGGTTGCCTAGGGCCTCGAGTTTCTAAGGGCCCTAAAAACTCCTGATACACTTTGTGTTATTACAATTATTTATTCGTTCATATTTTATTTCTGATTGAAATCATTCATCTACAATGTCAGCAGAAAGTGTTTTATATAATATGTGTGTGTCTGGGGTCCCCCTTCAGTCTCCACTGAGTGGAACCAGTCTTTGTTACTGGGCATGTGCAAAAACTATCCAGAAATGTCATATCCATGGTGCGAAGCTCAGTTTTCCCAGCTGTCCTGAATGCCTCATCTCTGCCAGCTTCTGATTAGGGCTGATGCATTCCACCTGTTTCTGGTGCTATGTAATCAGCCCTGTTGCAGCCTCTCTTTGCCAGATCGTCTTGGTTCGTCCTTGCACGCCCGCCTTTGTGTCTCAGCCTATCTGCCTGACCTGGACTTTGGAACTGGATACTTGTCTCTGCCTGCCCCCTGTCTGGTAACTCCTGCTAACCCGATCCATATATATTGACCTACATTTCTGTACCTGGATTTCTGATTCTGCCAGAACGATCTGGCCAAAAAATTGACTCCTCAGATCCCAGGGATTGGAAAATCAGGGTAGAAAGCACCCTCTGTCAACAGGAAACTGGACTAAAGGAACTCATGTCACAGGTTAAGAATTTGGAGTATGGGATCTCCACTCTGAGGATATCAGACGCCGCGGAGACTCATACTTCAGTAAATCTTCCAACCGTTACCCCAGGATGCGAGCCTCGTATGGCAACCCCCGAGAGGTATGCTGGAGACCCCGGCCAGTGCCGGGCCTTTTTGACAGTGTTCCATACATTTTGAATTACAACCTTCTGCCTTCCCTTCTGAGAGAGCCAAGGTGGCCTACGTCTTGTCCTTGCTGTCGGGATGGGCCACATTGGATTTCCAGGAAAACTTAAGGCCATGGCTGTTTTTCTAAAATCCTTCATAGTTTTACAGGTAATTTTGGCAGGTGTTTTTAGTCCTTTATGTGTTTGGCTCTTTTGTTTTGAATGCACAACCTATGTAGCTTAAGAAAGTTAACTCACTCTTGTTTGCAATGGTCCCTGTCAGTGTTAAAACCATTGTATTAATATTGCTGCAGTGTGTGTGTTATTATTTCCTGATGAAGATGTTTAAAGATTTTTAAATAAATTAATTTACTGTTGGACAGTTTAACAAACTGTCATATCTGCAAAGCAAGTTTCATGTACACAACAGTTCAAAGTGCTTCACATAAAAACATTAAAAGCATTACAGATGTTGAAACAAATTAAAAACAAAGCAAGAATCATGAATTAAATTAAAATAATTAAGAAGAACATAATTAAAAAGTTGCTGTGCAGACTTTATAGCTGAAAGAGAAAAGAAAACAAGCATCACTAGTCTTTCCTTCGACATACAGCCTGTTTTTAGTCTTGTCATGAAACATTTTCGGGCTGAACTGAGATGATTGTTTGGGCTTAGGCCTAATAAATCAACCTTCAAATGAACATTTTCAATTTCTCGCAAATATTACCATTAAATCATAATAATTTTGGGGGTACATAGTTCATTTTTACAATGAGACAGGGATGTGTTGTCAGAGTGAGCATTACAAAATAAACCAGTCAGGCTTTGAGGATGATGTTCCACCAGATTGTGAGAGTCCAGCATCATCCACTCTCCTAATATGCAGTCAGCACAAAGTACTTCTTGAAGACAACCCAGCACTCTGACCAAAACATCTGACTGTTTTCTCCACCAAGCAATAAGTCACAAGGTCAGTGGACATGGATGTCCTCATTGTAACATTTGCTGAGGCCAAGGCTCACAAAATAAGATTTTAAGGACAAAAAGGAAAGAAAAATAAACAATGAAAACAGGACAGACAGGAAGAGAACAAAGATAAAAAGTAATATGAGTAAAAAAAAGTAATTTAATTGATCTGTTGTTTATGTGTTGCCTTCTCATTTCAGAACTACAATATATAGAACAGCCACAACTTGTTTGCTTCTGGGCCCAAATTTGTGCTGTAAAATGGTAAATTATCTCTGTCAACATGTACAGGCATGAAATGATAACTTATACACCGTAAATCACTTCAATGTGTGAGATCCACCCAAAGTTTTCTGTCAGATATCCAACTTGTAAAAACAGTGAATGTGTATTCTGTTAAAATGTCTTTATCTGTCTAGTTGACCGATCTTTTTGTGTGTTGTTTTCCTGTTTCAAACGGCCCCATGCTAGGGCCCCAAATTCTTTAAATCTGCCACTGGGCTCACCTAATATTCACTATAATTCAAAAATGGTCTGCTGTAGATCAGGAGGAAGAGCAGCCATTTGCTAAAAGCAAGGTCAGTAGATCAACTCTAGGTTTCCCTTGGCTATGTCCCTATATGTTTGGGCATTATACTGAACCCCACATTTCCCCCTGCCCGTCCCCAATGTGGCTATAAGAGTGTGTGAATGGGTGAATGTGACCGGTGGTTAACATGTCTGGAAAAAAGCTGAATAAGTCCAGTCCGTTTACCATTTTATTTAAATGATGCCATCACATAATTTGCTGTAATGATCTGTCAGGAATGCTGCGGGATAAAGGAAGTAAATATGAGAGACTCTTAATATGTTTAAACTACAAAAGAAATGTAATCTGTTGACTCTTTTCTTATTAATGTAACAATTCCAACCTCTGCTGGGTGCCCATACTAGCAGGAGTCAAAAGATAGTCTTGCTAGTTTGTGTTATCCACACTCGCAGTGTTTTTTAGTTTTGAAGTCACTGGTTTGGTTTTTAATAAAGAGTCTACCACATGCTAATGTAGAGCGACTTGAAATTTAAAATATTTTCATTTTATCAATCAGTGACAGGTTCATGTGATCCATTTTCAGTCTGGTCATAGGTGAACATCTGCTCTGAGAGCTGCAGGACTGGACCTCTTGTGAGTACATCATGATAGTAGCAGGGACCTTTAGCAGCATCCAATGTGTTTTGAAAATAGTAAAAAATACATGCATGGAAATTTCTGAAAGGGTACGGTAAGGGTACATTATGCTTTTAATTTCTGAATTATTCATTCTGAATGAACTAATTTGGAGTAAAACATTTTCTTGGCTTCGAGTTTACATGGAAATTTTAATTCCGAATAACGGTTTACATGCTATCACGTTTATTTGTGTTCTCTTATTTCCGACGTGATAGCAGAAGTGATGGATTGACACAATCAAAAGTACGCAAATCTCTTCCTTATATTATCCTTAGGGACTACATGGAAAACAATCTAAAAACCTATTTAGCTTCAATTTTGAATTAAATATTGAAGTACTAGCTTGTTACGGGTATACTACTCCACTTTCTTGGACAGCTGAGAAGAAGAAAAATAGATGGGACAGAATATAGCGAAGACCGGGAGGCAAACTTTTTTTCCTCAACTTTATTACATGTCCAAACCAGCAAAACGGGAGACAGAAGACTGCGTACGTACGTCATTGCACAACCAGAATTAACCATGAGAGGAATTAAGGGTTTACATGAGACAGGAATTATTTGAATGAAATGAGAATAAACCAGCCAGTTTATTTCGAATTAAGTTTAATTCAGAATTAATAATTCCATTGGGAGGTAGGTGTTTACATGGTTACTTTTTGTCTGTTTAAAGCGGAATTAACTATATTTGGACTTAAAGATTAATTAAAAGTCCCATTTAACGGGGCCAATGTTGAGTAAAGATTACCCTTACAGCCCGTCCATGTTATGTCAGTTATATGTCATAAGCATAATCACATACTTTACCCTAAAGCTTGTATTGAACTTGTCCCTTTATTCATCCAAGTCTATTTAAAACCCTTTTGAGAAGTTATGTCTAGTGGAAAACATGTTGGTATCTGATACAAATGAGATTAACGGGGCTAAGGGGAGAGAGAATAAATCTGCAGCTGTGTCTGTTTACATCCGAAGAATCTTTTCTTCATTTGTTGCTGGAAAGTCAAACCAGTCTATGCACATCCACATTATTTATTTCACTTGGATGTGATGCATGTAAATGCATATGATGCATATGATTAATGCATATTCAGAATAATGTTCCAGGCTCATGTGAACAGTTGAGGTCTGACTGGAATTTTAACCTGAATAAAGAAATTTTTGGGGCCTTTGCTTCACCAGTGTTGGAACAAGCAATGCAGCAGATGGTTTCAAAGTGTTTCCCAAGACTTGCAACTTTTGGCCACAGCAAAATGGGGTGCGCTAATGTAGGTAGGATGGGAAGAGGACACTTTTTTTTTTTTGCTCAGCACAACACAGCAACCATCATTCTGCCTGCTTTAATGCTGGACAAGATAAGTAAAAAAAAAAAAAAAAGAAAAAAGAAAAAACCCACCAACATAGTTTATGGACTCTGTCATTTTAAGAACAGATTACAACTGACTTGTATCATAACTGCCAGTGTTACATGGCCGAAGCATGGGGGTTACCATAGCAGTCATTGGAAACTGAAAATTATAGCCATAGGTAGCAGCAATTATCACACAGAGCACTGCAGGTCCCATTCTTTTTTTAATTGTTCTTTAACACAGTTACCTCACAGTGTATGATAAAAGCGCAATTCTCCATAATATTACATGGTCCCATAAATCTCCATCTTCACAGGTAACTATTGGCTTCAGTGTATCACAATTAAGTTACTTTATTTAACTGCTTTAAGACCACAATGTTGTAGTGCATTATACAGGACTACTCAACTGTGCTTAGGCTTTACTACATTAAGCTGCTTCACATATGGGCTAAATGCTAGAATGTACACTGTTAGTATCTCAATATTTTGATATGGCACATTTACATTACAAACAAAACTATAAAACTTCATTTTAATGCAATAACCAAAAATTTTTTATTTTCTATATAACCACATATTATTGATAAGTTAAAGTTATTTCCACTTTAAACTTGTACTCAGTAACATAGAGGTTTATAAAAGCATTTCAGTTACCATATAAATCAAGTACAGTGACTATTACACAGTATAAAAATAAATAAAAATTCAATAGCGCGAGTTCACAAAATATTGCAACGTTTCGGCTACAAAATTTTGCGTGATGAATAATAGTAATAATAATAGACATTTTATTTAATCCCCAGAAAGAAATTCAAGTTTTCAGTACAGCCAAAACCAAGCCGCAGACATATACAGGTAATGACTGTTCTGAGGTGCAGAACTATTTTCTATTATTCTAAATAATAGAAAATGCACTACTGCACATGATTGCTAATGAAGTTGGTAACATATCCAAACATGGTGTAATATTGCAAAAAAAAAAAAAAAAAAAAAAAAACACAGACAATTCAGAGCATAAATCTAAGCGAGGTTGACAATGCTATGTTTATATAAGTTGTCTTGCACCACACGGGGGAGGGGGGCAGGAAGTACTGCAAAATATAATAATCACTGTGGTTTGATCTTTTACCTTGTGAGAAGTACATGCTTGACTTTCTTTACCACCCACGTGTTTCCTTTTATGATATTATCAGCTTTATTGAGATCAGGTACAAACAGCAGGTAGTCATAGTATCATATAGGGGGAATTATATCATTATGTTGGATGTGGTTTAAAGCAATTTTTCAGATTGAGTGTTGAAATCCTGCATTGCTAGCAGTTATGTCACCGACGCATTTGATTCATACTATAAAGATTTCCCAGATGTTGCTTATAATGATAATACTGCTGAGTTTATGCCATGTTTTCAGTCTTTAAACATTGTGTGGTCTTTAATTAATGAATAAAATAAAAATCCTATGCAGGTCTCTTTCTTGCTTAAATTAAAAACTACTGTTTTTTCCCCTTTTTATTATGATAAGGATTTTTAAAAGGTTCATAGTTTAAGATGTTGATACATACTAATGCATAATGCTTAGTCAACCTTGGGCTTAGCAGCTGGGACTTATTAATTCAGTAGTTCACGCATCTAGTTTCACATAAATCATTTTTTACAAGTTTCCTAACTCTCCATCTCAAGACAACTCCAGTGTCTTGTTTGTAAAATTAGCACGTTTTCCAAATGGATGCTATTAAAACTTTAAGAGATTGTTTAATAAAACAGTAGAAATTTTAGGACAAGTTTCTACTTTACAACTTTAAATATAATATTATTAAAATTTATTGTTAGCAATTTAAGATATTTATTTAATAATAGGGTTAATAAATCTTAGCTGGATTTACTCTGCCAGAAACCACTGGTAATAATGCCACTTAGCTTTAATGTTGTGTTCATTACTGTAATTCAAGCATTTACTCCTTGAGTCTGATGCCAGGTACAACAAATAAATGCCTGCATGCTTGTTGAAGTATGTAAATCCTCACACATGCACTATATACCTTGCATGTTGTTTCCCTTGTGCCTTCCCCATATTTAGGATAAAATGTGTGTAAAATAGTTTACATGCATTAAAAGCTGCCAGT
The DNA here is from genome assembly GCA_037177515.1 of Pseudomugil tenellus. Classification (NCBI taxonomy): domain Eukaryota; kingdom Metazoa; phylum Chordata; class Actinopteri; order Atheriniformes; family Pseudomugilidae; genus Pseudomugil; species Pseudomugil tenellus. The sequence goes on from JBAMHX010000014.1 coordinate 25,869,935, forward strand.
TCATTTAACTTGTTACATGATTTCTGCAAAACAATAACAAAAAAATGAACAAGCTACATTCTGTTTAATTGTAGATAGACATATTTGGTGGTGATTCAAGTTGTGAATATGTCAAAGAGTAGCAATAAAATTGATCTGACTGGGTTTATAAAGTGTCAGATACAAACATTGGGGATCACTGACATTTGTGCTGTTCTCTTGTTACTGTATTTCATGCAGAAATGCGACCTACTCGTACTACAAAGAGGGATTTTTTTGTTTGTTTGTGTGTGTGTGTGTGTGTGTGTGTGTGTGTGTAAGAAAGAGAAAGAGAGAGAGAAAGAAAGTTTCTGAGTATTAAATTCTTGAATAAATATTTATTATTTCAAACAGTAAAAACTAAGTTAAAGGCACAAAACAAAGATCTAAAAATAGAAATGAAACTACTTTTGATAAGAAAAAACTGTTTTTCTGCCCAGTCTGGTCAACTGTTTCAGTTGACTGAAGCAGAAATCAAACTCCAAGCCTTCTAGCTTTTGATCTACAGATAATTTTTTGTCTGATATTTAAGTAAAAATACATGTATAAGTTAAACCCTTATAGACTTGTCTTTTAGAAAAGTATAATTCATGCATTGTGAGAAATAAATGTATTCATAGCTATAGCAGCATAAAGGCCAAACAAAACAACAAAACAGAATTTTTAATGAACAGTACTTAAAAGAAAACAGGTACCAAGCCTTTCCTCATCTTCACATCATTCTCTCAAGTCCTAGCTTTCAGGAGAATAATATCTAAACAAACATACATCACAAACTATTTACATATTTACACTTTTCCCGCCAGCTGTGTTTTCTTACGTACAGTTATATATTATTATTTAACTTCTAGCCAGACATAATCAACTCATCTGGTCTTTGGTGCCACCAAAGCATTTTTATATGGTGGCTTTATTTTGGCAATAGTTAACATTAGTCTTGTTCTTTTCAGACACACATATAACTTGCTCACTAGCTGCTTTTGATTGGACATTATCATTTCTTTAAGCTCACTGATTAGTTGAACTTTTGACAGGCAGTGGCTTCATCATATTATTTGGTCCAAGTAGAAGTCTAGTCCCAATTCATAGAAGGTAAAATCCCACAAATGATCCAAAAAACAGTGAAAACAATTCAGAACATCTCCGACTTGCACCTAACATTACGTTCAACCAAAACAGGTCCCTTAGGTCATCATCAGCAAGTTTTTTGATGACCTGAGAGTTAAATTTAATCCTTGTGTTCAGTTCGGGTCTGTATGACCCATTTTCACTTTCACTTTTTTTATCAAGAGAAAATGTACATAATATGTTATTTTTTTCTAACTCGAACACAGTGGCCTACTGAGTAGTGGTACATACATTTTTGGCTGTATTATTTTAAAACTAGACACAGGGTCATTGGCTGAGTAACAAAAAATTGACAGCACACAGGGGTTAAGTCAGTTGAAGACCCCTAACAGTTTCAAACATTTCAATGTGCATGTATGTACAGAACCGGTCCAAAGTTTAGATATATATTCATTTAAATTATATGGTAATGTATGTTGGAACCTTTCACTGTACTGTATATCCTTTTATAAACAGTAGACTAATGCAGGTTTACTGCAGCAGGTCAAGTGCACTGAGGCCAAGGCATCATGCTGTATACCACTGATCCCAGTACTATTTCAGTCTACTGGAGCTCCATTAAACTCCTGCACTTAAAGATGTGGGAAGGAATGAGAAAATGACACCTAGGAAAACATTCCATGTGGGGACCCTGCTCATGCTCAGGCTGGCATCCCCAGCATTCCCCGCGTGTTCAGCGAAGCAGTATGAGCATATTAGCATTCTTCTGACATGGGAAGGTAACACGACACGAGGGAATGCCTCTGGATCTGCAACCAGAGCCCATAAACATTTATTTCAGGCATTCTGTTACCATACTTTGGTCAACACATATTTCTGAGAGAATTCAAATGACAGGAAAGTTGACAGGTTGTGATACATTCATGTCCAAGTTTGACAAGGACACAGTAGGGATGTGTTTCATTTTAACAAGTTTTAGGAAACACTATCATGCTTATTTGCATTTTGCATAGACACAACTGACTGACTTAGGAATCTGCTGCTTTTTGAGCTACTTGATACCATTGACTGCACAAAAGGGTGACTGAGGATTGAGGGTGACTGTAATCAACTGTCCAAAAGATGTCCTTCATGGAACAACAAACACATTATCCTGTGTGGATATCAAATGTTTAAAAGATATGTAGGGAGATGTACATTTTCCTATTTCAGGTCCACATTTAATCACCTGTTAACATGAAAGTTGAATCAGCTCTTCACATGGCAGCAACTCATTGCATGACGTGGTCAGAAGTGTTGTAGTTGTAAATAAGCATCAGAATGAGGATGTAGAGGGATTTAAGCAATCTTGAATGTTAAAAAGGCACCACCAGGAAGTAAAATAAGTACTGGTTCCAACCAAATTATGTAGAACAGCATCTCTGAACACAACATGTCCAACTTTGAAGCAGATGTTCTACGACAACAGTAGAGCACACCGGTTGCCAGGAACAGGAAACTGATGCTACAATTCACACAGACTCAACAGAACTGGATAATAGAAGATGGCGAAATGTTGCTGGTCTGCTCAGTCTCCATTTTGGTTCCACATTCAGATGGTGGAAACATCATGAAAAGATACATTCATCCTGACTTGGGTCAATGCTTCAGGCTTCTGGAGGTGTTGTGATGGGATGTGCTGGAATGGTAGATTCTCATCATGGATGTGGTTGAAGAGAAAATTCTCCTTATGGAAGGGAATAGTAACTTTGTATCACCGATATGCAGTAAAATCGCTGAGGAATATTGTCAACAACTTGAAAGATACAAGCTGATAAAGTGGTCGTTACGTTTATTTGTTCACTACCAGAAAAGGACGGGGGGTTTTAGTACCTTAGCAGGACTGGAATCTAGGACAATTTGAAAATCTTGTAAAGGTATTTAACATGAATTCCTTTAGCCATACCATATGTTTAATTTAGAAACATAAATCAGTGAACAACAGAAAAGCTGGTAGAAATAGTAAAGCAAGCCAAATAATACATCTTATTTGCTGCATTCACAACAGTTAAATTTATTATACAAACCATAATTGCCCCCCTTGGAACCAACAGTTTTTTAATCTATCAAAAGAACTTCTTTGTTTGCTGCTCTGTTGTCTCTGAAAAGTGGAATAACTGTGTAGTTTAAATAATAGCCTTATAATATGTTTGTACTTGTAAAATAAGCAGATCCACTATGACACAAATTCTTTTTTAAGATATTTCAAAGTGCTCAAAGGATTACCCAAGTAGGGCTTCCCTGTTTATCACAATCTAGGTCGCCAGTAAAAATATTCAACCTCCATAGCTAAGAGGCAGGCGAGATCACAGTATGCCCAACCTCATGTGTACTGTAAATGCTTCACATTTTCCTTCAACATATGGACCACAGTGAAATAACTTCTAATAACATAAGTAGGGATGCACTCCAAAAATCATGTGTGGTGGAGTTTGAGAGACAGCTTACGCCGAGTGTCGGACAGCTTTTGAGCTTGATGCAGACAGGCCGTGATCTCGGGGCCCCGCGTGTGACAGCTTTCTCATCAATCATTCCCGCATACTCTTTAAGTAAGCTTTTAACTCATAATCTTCCTGGCCTGCTCTTGGCATCCCTTTGTGCTGAAACATGTTTGTTTTTTCTCTTTTTAGGCACTTTGTCATGCCACATTATAAAGTTAAAGACACACCAGTAATGGGAGGAGGTCCTGGCTTTCCGCAGCTGAACTATTGTTCTAAAGACCTGCCTTTAGTTTCAGGTACATTGCAGCACTAGAAATTGAAACTTAGTTAATACAATGCATTTGGATACCACAGATGGGGACCATTTTACTTGTCTTTGCAATATAAGCAAAACATTTCAACCTTTGATTCCCACCCATTATCGTCTGTGCTACAACTGAAACCAATGGGACATGTTTCCCTCTTCTGATGACCTCATGCCTCAGTGATGTCTGAGGTCATTATGGGAGCTCTGTCTTTTAGACAGAGAAATCCCCACCGGTCTATAATCAGGGCTTGCCAGGTTTCGATAAAGGAGGTTCCATCCCCACCCCAAGTCTCCATAGAGATTGCGCTGACTAATAAAAATAGCTTGGGCTTTCTGTTTGCTTAGAGTGGGTTGTTACTCCTGGCTGTATTATCTGACTCTCTCATTGTGTGGTTGAGCAAATATGTAGCATGTCTATTTTATTCTTATGTATAAGTCGATTTAGGTTCTGTTTGAGCATGATATCGGCCATGTTGACGTAGACATGTCGCCTTTAAACAAAAAAAAAAAAAACTTTCTTTATCAATCCTAGGTGTTTGGATTTATTGACAATACCAAACCGCATGGTAGCACGTGCATGCTCCACGAGGGATAGGCATATACTGGTTAGACAAAGAGCTCCAGGAAGGAGAGTAATCAACACCAGATGGGAGTTTTCAGTGTCCATCTCTGCCTTCAAAGTGAATAGGAATGGACCATAAATGTCAGGATGGGCCCATAAAAATCAGATTGAGGAGACAAATAATTTGCAGCAGGGGAGGTTTGTGTTTTTTTTCCACAAAAGGTTTATGGATATGGCACAGGTATAGGGGTAGCATCTCATTCAGGCTTTTCCTCTTTAATCATACTCTTAATTTTTTCATGGTAATGTGATTGTGCATTTGTACATACAGACTAAAGGTAATGCATTTCATCAACTGTTACCATAGCAAAGTTAGTGTTTGTTTTGGTTTCTGCTGTTCAGTTCATTAAAATACAATAAAGACATAAAAGAAATTATGGCATGATTACTTACAAAAATTTTATTATTTTAAAATGATAAAATTTGATAAGCTATAACATAACTGCTGTTGAGAAGAAGAAATTTTTTTTTTTTCTTTCACGAACAAGTCCACAGAAGCTGAAAATCACTATCACTATTGTTTTAATAATTTTCTCCAGATAATGTATGTTTTCTTGCAATAACATTAACATTTATCAAGATAATGGAAAAAATGGTTATGAGTAACTGGTCAAACATAATTGTCAGACAAATCTTAATGTCAGCTTTATCAGAGTTGATTATTTCTGGAACTAGTTATTTCTAAAGGTGTTGATGTTTCCTGTGCTTCAGTCGCTGACTTGGCCTTTGACCATTTCTGTATCTTGTATTCACTTATCACTCAGAATGTCAAAAAACCTGCTTTTCTGTGAGAAAGAGGTACAGTGATGAGAGTACAATTTCAGAGTTTATCAAGGCCATAACTCTGTTTTCAACAATGACAGCAGACTCAATTGATGGACTCCTGGATCATTTTAATGTGAAAATCTTGAATTTTGCACCAAGAAGAATCAAGAGCACCTTACAGAAACAGAAGACACCATGGCAAAATACCAATATGATCACAAATCTATAAAGGGAATCTAGAAAAGCTGAACGTAGGTGGAGACAAACAAAACTTCAAATCTATTATGAGCTGTACAAACAAAGCCTGCAGAATAACAATGAGCTGTGCAAGGCCAGAGAGCAGTATCTATCTCAGATGATTAACAAGAATGTCAACAACTCTCACACTCTGTGTGCTATAATTGAAAAACTTACAAATCCTCTTCACGGTTCAGCCCAGTGCTCCTTTCCACTGAGAAATGCAATGAATTGGACAACTTCTTAAGTGGAAAAATTCAAACAATTAGACAAAATATTAAAGTCACAAAGCCAAACAAGAAAATTAGTCTAATTCCAAAATTGAGAACTAACTGATGTTATGTCTGAATTTATCATGAAGGATATGCTGTTCTATCTGTTTAGGTCCGAAAGGACCTGTATTGAATTTCACCATTTTGAGATTTATGGTTTCCTCACTAGGCAGCGCTTTATGCACAAAAAAAATGTATTTTTCCCTGTTTGGATTGTGGGTGTTTGAGGATAAACCATTGCTTCCGACAGCTAGGAGTTGGAAATACCTGCTATTAGGCCTCTCTTGAAGAAAAGGACTCTAGATGCCTCTATAATGAACAACTATAGGCTTATTTCTAACCTCTCTTTTAAATGAAAGATAATTGAAAAAGCGTTTGGAAAGAAGAAGAAAATGGCTACGCTGTTAACTACGTTGAAGAACCCTTTCATCAGCCTAGTTTTGAAAAATCTGGTATCTCAAGGGAAAAAAAAGTTTGCTTTCTTGATATAACAACTGGAAATCTGTCCAGGGTGTACCCTGCCTCTTGTTATGAAGGTAAGCCGGAGCCAGAAAGAAGGTGAACAGGATTTATTACAGGTAAGGAGGGATGAACTGAAACCTGTAAGGAAGATGGAAGAGTCCAGGAGGGACAGGAAGGCAGGCTGTGGGATATCCAGAATGATAGGGAAGGAAAATCCAGGGATAGGAACGAGCAGGAGTAACAGGAATCAATGGTGAGCTGAGGGAATCAGGAACAGGTACAGGTGATCACTGGTTATGCAAAATAAAATAAGCAGAGAATAAAAATGCAAATAAATTAAAATTCAGTGAGAAAATATGGTAATTATGCTCTTGAACAGTTCAGCTTTCAGAGAAGACAAAATTTTACCTTTTATTAATGTGCTCATTCACAATTATATGATGGGGACATATATATAGGTGTAAAACCTTGTGGTTATTACTGGTCATTCCACATAGCTTTGTGTCATCAGGTTGGTGTGATGACAAAGGTTTCAGTACACTTCCAAAACCACCATGAAACCTCTTCTTGGTAGTGGTAAGCATACATTGTACCAGGATCAGAGGTAGCGCTAGACTTTTTTGTTGTCTGTCATTTTGACTGACGGGGTCATAAAAACCCTGTCATAATCTATTTTTACCTGTAGCCTTAATTTTTTTTTTAATTATAACAATGATACATTAAATATAGCCTAATTGTATTTAAGTCATTTCTTTTAAATTCAGTCCGAAAAAAGGGGAACCGAAAATCTACACTTTAGGCAGATTAATACATAGCCTATAACCTTTTTTTTCCGCAGTGACCAAACCCGCTGACTGGCCCTGGTATGAACAATGAACTCCCGCTTTATCTACTCGCTCCGGTCTCCTGTCAGGTGCATGAATTGTCACCTCTTTAAAAAATATTCAATTAATCTATGCTTGGGATATACTGTTTGTATATGTATATAT
>JBAMHX010000014.1:25877254-25894856 GCA_037177515.1 Pseudomugil tenellus
ATATATTAGTAGAGATAATGTGTGTGATGTGTGTGTCTCTCACAGTTTAAAAAGAAAGTGAAAAAATCATATAATGATAGCTTTGTAAGAGCAAATCATGATGGGAAGACTAAGATAAAGACTAATGGGTTTAAAGTAAGTCCAGGCAACATTAATATCTCTTTTAAATAGCCTGAACCTTCCAGGTAACATGATTTTTACAGATCAGTGGACCCTGCTCTCCATTGTCCCTGCGTATATCAGTTACTGAATTTATCCAGTCAGCATCAGTCAGCATTGGTGGTGTTCACATACTTCCAAATCGTATTTACCCTGGAATGATACATTATGTGTTTAAATAATTTTCTTTTTAAATACTTGTATGCCTTGTGAAAGTCACCTTGATGGTGTTGAAACTCAAGTGGAACTATGTTAAGATCAGCCGTGGTTAAGAAGGTTCCTGGTGATGATCTTTTCCCTTGTTTTCTTCATTTTCACTGATTTCACAAACACTTCAGCTGCAGGATGGAAGAATTTCCATAAAGCAGAGGAGTCCATTTCACTTGGAGTTGGAGCCAACCACATATTTGTTTTCTTCAGAACCCTCTCTGCCACTGATAACAGGGTGGATGGTCCAACTAAATTTAAAAAAATATTTAGTTTTTCTCATATTTATGTATGACAAAAGTGTCATAAAACTGACATTTTGTTATAATTTATCTCAATAGATTTTCCCCCAGATTATTGTGCGTGATTACATCTCAAACATCTTTTACTATTTACTACCTCCAACTCATTTGTTGAACATGAATTCCCTGTACACCAATGGCCAACAAATGGATGAAAACAAGGATGCATCCTGCCTTGTAATAATGCTTTATGCTGACCATGACTTAGTTGTGTGTGGGATATTTTCTTGGCCCACTTAGGATGCTTACCAACTAAGCATAGCTTAAACATAATTTTTGGAAGGCAAAAGTGGGTCTAAATCATTCTAGTTGTCATTCTAGTTTGTGAATGTATGTTACAAAATATATTGAGGTGCACCGTACTACATATTTTATTATATAAGTAAATGAACAAATCTTATTGATTTCATTTAGAATGACTTTTTAAACTTTTGTTTTTCCTCATTACAATAATGCATAAATGATGGTACAATTGATTTCAATGAATAATGTTTTCATACAATACACGCTACAACCGGGTTAATGGAATCCATTAAAATCACCGGGCTTTGAGTCACATCATTCCATGTTATCATCGTAGGAATCTTCCCAGATAATGAAGGCAGCTAAGGGTTCTGTTAGTGCTTTATGTAATGTGTAACCTTGACCCGTGGAAGAAACTGACATGTTTGTTTGGAATAGTCAAATGACTCAGCTCATATTTACATCTGATCCACACTATGGTAACATAATGAAACGCCACCATCAGTTGACAGCACCCAATATTGTTCTGCTTTCCTGCCAGCTAGAAAAACGTTTCTGACCAGAATCCAATCAGTCATTCAAAGAGAGTGAGCCAAGAACCTGTCGGAGCTGGAACAAGAGTCTTTCTTTGGGAGTGCAGAGCTTTGTCATACTGCTTATATGCTTTGTCTCTGGCTGGCTAAGTCAGGTTTTCAGCACACCCCATGTGTACCCAGACCAAACACTTTGTTATGCTAACAAAGAAACTTAGATTTCATTTGTTTGTATTTGGTTTCAATGTATTTCTACAAAATGGTTGTTTTTGAGCATGTCTTCAGGATCTAGTTCATTGTACTGTTTTAATTTATCACTGAGAAAGGGAGAGAAGAAAACATGATGTCTTTGTCCATAAGGGAAATTGTGAATGTGATCACACAATGGAAACCATAGCTGAAATGCTGAATTCCTCATGCTCATTATTCTATGTTAGGCAACAGCATAGCAAGGTACATTAACAATGCAGAAGAGTGAGTCAACCATTTTTCCAGATCAACATGAGCGCATGAGACACATGTAGTGGACTATGATGAACAGATAGACCACAGAAACCCTTTCATCCAACTTTATTCATTCAGTGCTGCACCTTTTGCCTCCAAGTGATGACGCCATTGTAGACTTTGTTTGAGTGTCAGTTTAAACACCCTGAAACTACCATTCATATGCTCTCTCATCCATTTACCAGACAAGACAGTGATGGCCAAGCTGAGAATTTCTTAAACTACTTTTTTGTCCATGTGAAAGCCAATTGGAGGCCCTGCGTAAACCACAAGTGTCCTCACGTGCAAAGCAGAAGTTGGGTGTCATTTTAGCCTCCTTACTAGTGACTGAAGAGTTATTTTTAAATTTTAAAAGAAGAGAGTTACATATCACTTCACTTGATGGTGACAGTGGATGAATAAGTTGTGCATGTGGCAAGACATGGGCTCTTCAGCAGGAGCAATGCAAGTATAAATGTCTGTTTTCTGAATGAGATGGGAAAGAGCCCGAGTACCAAAGGCGGTACAAACGCCTATAGAAGTGCAAGTGTTTATTCATGCTTCTTCTTTTTCCGGACTCCTTTATCTTCTGACAAAAGGATGCCATTTTTGGGTGCCTGAACATGCTCAAAAACTCACAAAATTTTGCGTATACCCCTGTTGTAATATGAACATTTTTGTATTTTGGCGTTTTTGTGAGTGCTTGGGCAAAATTGTGAGAGTGGCACTTTTTGTTAAGCCTCAAGGACCCATAGTCCAAACCAAACAGGAAGTTGGCCATTTTGGGTCAAATCACCATTTTGGCATTTTGCTCATGTTGTGATTGAACGAACTCATCCTAGGGCTTTTTTACACAGTGCCACCAAAATTGCTAAGAAAGCTCAGGAGGCATATGTGATTATAAGTTATTAAAAAAGTTTTTTCTAAGACATGGCATGTGCGAGGGGCGGGGCCTCAAGGCTTGATGTCTCACCATGAAAAACAAAATCGATATATGTCCAACATAAAACAAGATATCTGCACCAAAATTGATTCCAGTCCCACTCTGAAGAGGTGTACATGTCAATAATGTTGAATTAGCCATGACAGAAATGACATTTTTTACTCAGACAGTCATAATTTTGTAAAGTAAGTAAGTAAAGTAAGTAAACACAATTAGGTTCAAATTGGGTCAGACAGCAGAAAACAAGTTGGTAGGGAAGGGGACAATGGTGGCATGGTGAACTTTGAAATGCTGCTGTGCCGCTGTGTCAGTCACCATAAATTCCTCATTTTTGATCTAATCATCATGACATTAACAAGGATTCGTCAGGGTCATGTCCTGAACGGAATAAGACCATTTCCTGACTAAGCTTTAGCCATGCCCACTTCCAACAGGAAGTGCTATTTTCTACTCAAGAAGGTCATTCTGCTCAGGAATTGATTACAAACACTTGAAACTGCTTCACAACATGTCAAACCCATTCATGATTTAGCAGTAAAAATTCAAAGTTTCTATGCCAGACGTAAATATGGCCAATGATAGTCGGAGATCATGAAACAAGAAGAACCTCTAACTCATTCATTGAAAGGTTGATCTCAACAAAACCTGGCATGGATGATGTCAGCCATACTGTGAACTCAGTCAAATTAAAACATGTTGCATAAGTCCCAATATCGACGAATAGAGCCCCTTGAAATTTTCAGTGGATTAGCCTGCATGAAATTTGGTATACAACTGCAACTAGTGAGGACATACAAAAAAGTTTCTTGAACATATGGGCTAATTTCATTGGAAGGTCTGCCATTTTGAATTAAATTAGAAATTTATTTTGCATTTTTGGGCGATTTTTGCCTCTTACATTTGATCGAACTCATCCGTGTCGAGCTCGTCATGTCGAGCTCAAACTTCTACAGCGTGATCATGCATCCCTTGTGATCAAAAGTTATCAAAAGCTTTTTGATACATCAATAGGCATGTCCGTGGCGCCCACTCGATGTGAATGATGCACCATTCAGCTGGGCATAATCTCTCCCTGAAACAACACCCAATCTGCATCAAACTGATCAAGGGTCACTCCAGTTACATGCAGACTGCAAACAAATGTCTAGATGAAGTCATGACTGTATCCCCGCCCACCTGGTCGCAGTAAGGGACCCATTTCAAAGCCTAAATGGCCTGATGTGAAGACTGTAATGACATGATGTGAAGTCTGGCAGCTGTGCTTAGCGAAGTGGAGGAGGTGGGCCGCCCGGGTCACACTGTAGATGCGAGGACCTCCAACGCCACTTGTGGCTTTTATTTTATATTTTTTGACATCATAATAGAGTTCAGTTGAAAGGATGGAAAAAAAATTTATAGATGTAGACAAGTTGACTTAGAAGTATTAGCTTGTTCTTTTATCTTGGTGGGCCAGAGTATAAAGAACAGAAAAGGTCCCACCTGAGCTGAGATGTGGGATCTGGAACCACAAGGTGTATTTCTTTTTCTTTTTTAACTTGTCTTGACCAGCATAAATGCGGGCAGAATAAGGATCTGTCCACTGTGTCATGCTAAGCAAATTTATTCTGTCAAGAGGAACTATGTATATACATGTATATAAAGTTCCTCTTGATAATCTGGATTCTTTATTGATTTTAGCAACATCTTAGTTCGATAGTTTCCATGTATTGCTGGACACGACCGGAGGGGACAGAAAAAAAAGGAAAATAAAACGAGAAAAGTAAAGAGAACACAAACAGAACATGAGAAGAGACAGAAACACATCACAAAGAAAAGACAGCAATCTAACCACCCATACTTTGCCATTCGTCACAACTGTACAAAAATGAAGGGAAAAACATTATTCTCATGAGCTCCCGCAGAGTAAACAAATAGGAATAGGGAAGAATGACTGTTACTAAATAATCTAAAAGAGATCTTGGTGACTGTGTCATCATGCAGAACGTACGAGGTGAAAAGTGCTTGCAGGAAAGTGAACATGCTCAGGAAACCCCCTCTCCTCAAAAGGTCAGAGGCAGACCAGGCGAATCCAGAGACCAGGACGAACGACAGCCAGGTCCAAACAATGACCCCAGCCCCCCATCCCAGAACCAGCCCACCGTCCACCAAGGAGGCGAGAGAGGGAGGTCCCGGCCACAGCCCCCCGCAGCCCGGGGGAACTGACCCCGGCGGGCCCACAAGGTGTTTTTATAATACCTTAATTGTCATATTTAAGGAAACATTTGTGAGATTAAAGAAAATGTGCGTATTCATGTTACTGGTAAAAAAAAAAGACCCTGGGCTTCAGGGATCTAAGTAATTAGATATAAATGACTAACCCTAATCATATAAGAACATAACAGTTACTTTTGTAAAGTGGTGAAATGAAAACAGAAATTAAGTTTTTAATTATTTAGTTTTATTCTCTGAAGTTACACGCTGGACCTTCAAGCCCCTTGATGGATGCAATGCTCTCATCTGAAAACAAAGTATGTGAATGGTGCAGCTTATTCCCGAAAAACAATGATTAAAAACTAAGTTGTTTGAACTCTTACATATGAGGTCCTCACACATTTCTCAACCTCTTTGAGAGCAGATTGTCTGTGGCAAGTAAGAGCTAGTCTCATTAACATTCACATTTTGTAAGCTATACATATTCTGACTTCTACTGTATGTGTGCAACTGTGTTGTAATCAGTATTGATCTATCTAACCCCCATCTATCTTTATTACAACCCAGTGAATAATATGATGATCTTTTTTTTCTAAACAAGTTTGTACTACTTTTGGAGTTACACATATAAATACAAATTATTTCTTTCAAGTTTGTTTTAAAGCAATTTTATTACATTCAACAAAAGTTTTTTTCATTTTTTTCTGTGAGGGGGGTTGGTTTTTTAAAATCTATTTTGAACACAGAACAAAATCAAATAATAATGAATAAAGTAAAAGTTATCATTTAGCTTTTAGAATCTTTAAGACAGGGCAGATTGATCTAAATATCAATGCTATCGATACCAAGTCTTGTATTGGTCTATACAAATAGATTGTGCTGTAGCTCAGATCAACCTGACGAGCCAAACGTCTCAACAATTTGACGTCTCAATGCCAATTATTTACAGCTAAGATTATGAGATTGTCTGAATTTTTTTTAGATCTGTAAAGTAACAGAAAAAACATCATATTAATAACATAATAAGACTTTTAAAAATCAGCTGTAATAGCAGGTCTCGTAGAACCCTATTTCAACAATAAATAATTGAATTTCTTAAAAGGGTTAATATAAAACATGATTTTGTTAGCAAGTCTTTAAGCCATGAAGAAGTGAAATGACAACATTAAGAATTCCATTTGGCATGTACATGAGGACCTCATGCTGTTTTACCAAACCTACACTCTAAAGAAAACTGACAATATCATGTGCCTCTGGGGCGAACATGCTGTGTTATCGTGTGTTAATGGCTGCAGTTTCTGCTATGTCAGTTCTTCTCTTTCATTGTTATTATTTGATGACAACAGTGCTGCAGTGTTGTGCCTCTGCCTTTGGGCTCAAGATAAAACACTTCCCGTACTTAGATTAATTTCTGGCGCAAGTGCAACCATTAAGCACACCCCCTGGGTGTGTGAATCCTCTGGCAAGTCCCCATCTAGAGGCAGAAAGAGATGGGTCCATGGAAACAACGAGTGGGAGTGCCTCTAGATCTTGGATGAGTAAGAGCTGCACTGTATGAAGGGCCATTTGAGGGCACAGTGAGAGTGTATGGCCTAAAGCCACATAATGTTTTATAAGGGGAAACGGCATGATATCAAAAATGACAGAGAAACCGCCGTTGTGTAGAGTCTTAGTCCCACTTTTAAGCTGGTTAACAGTTGCATCAGGGCACCTACAACTCAAAATCAGAAAAAAAGTTCAATAAAACTAGCAATGTCTTTTCTATCCTCTTTAGTATGTTAAAAAAGATTTTAAAAAATCTAAGGAAAACTGGAGAGCAAAGACATGAGGTTATCCGTGTTCTTCATTGTTAACCATGTATTGTGCCAGGCCTTGTTTTACTGTCAGTCTAAAGCTACACCGCATCCCAAGGGTCAACAAGAATCTGCACTTTGCCACCAACTAAAGACAACAGAACCATTCTTCTCTTTGCACATACCTGCATTTCTTTGGTACTTCCCTCCAGAACCTGGTTATTGTATCACAATACCAGGCTTGTGTGACCTTGAAACAGGGAATGTGCGGAGAGAGGGTGATTGTGACGTGTGTATAACAAATTTAATTGAATGAGGTGTTCAGATTATTCTGAACATTGGTTTCTTTTTCACAAAGTTTAGGTGTAGCACTATATCTGAAATATAAATGAATCAATCACCAGTCATTTAACCAAGAACTAAACCACCTGGGCTAAGACAGTTTGCTCAAAAGTGTCAAAGACTTCCTGTTTGTCCAATTAGGGCTGGGTGTGAAAAATGTGCCTCATGATAAAAACCAAACTTGACAGCAAAAATCCACAGCTTGAATTTCTTGATCAAAAACATGATTGGGCTTTTAGTTTTTTTTTTAGTTTTAGTTTAGCTGCCTGTAAGAGGTACACAGCAGAGACAAGCAAGCATTAGTAATAAAACGTTAGCTGTTTTTACTGAACTAATTTATTAATGAAAATGAATAAATCTCAATATGTAAAACAGTTTTATATTGTTTTGTTACAATATTTTCTTTTATTCCTCACAGCTGTACACAATGAAAATGCTAATAATGTTTGTTTCCTTGCTAATGTTTTACTGCTGGAACAGGATTGCTGGATGACAGCAGTAGATTTGACAGTAGTGTATTGATAAATTTCACTTTAATATTTATACTATAAAGGTGTTTAGATAAAAAAAAACTTAAATTGTTTTCTTTGTAGGCTGGACGGTGGCGAGGTGGCCTTTCTGTGTGGAGTTTGCATGTTCTCTCCGGGTACTCCGGCTTCCTCCCACAGTACAGAGATAGGCTGATTGGAGACTCTAAATTGCCCATGGTAATGAGTGTGTGTGCATGGTTGTTTGTCTGTGTATGTTGGCCCTGTAAAAGACTGGCGACCTGTCCAAGGTGTACCCCACCTCTTGCCCTGTGTCAGCTGGCATTGGCTCCAGCCCCCCCGCGACCCCGTTTGGGAATAAGCGGTAGAAGATGGATGGATGTTTGCTTTGTGGAAAAAAAATCTGTCTTCTCCTGAAATGATTAGTAAAATAATGTCAGACCTGCACTTTCTCCTCCACCAGCCTTAGTCCTAAGCCTGGACAGGACTCCTACTCCCACAATCCACTGCACTCCGCCATCATAGAAATCACCTGCGCACTCTAATCAGCACAACTATCCACACCTGACTCCAGCCCTACTTGTAGCTGCTCTCCGCACAGACTCAATGTCTAGTCTTGGACCTTGCTCCAGCATTCTTTCCACTGACCGACTCAATTAAAACCTTGCTTTAAACACTAACCTGCGCTTGTGTCTTCCTAATCGGTATCAGACGTCACAAATAGAAAGTTCTTTTAACTTTCTTTTATTGTTGTTGTGGCATATTTTATGTGTAAGATGCATTATTGACAAATCAGAATTTTATACAAATCAGACTATGGCTTTTTTGCAGTGCCTTTAATAAGACCCAAAGACGCTAAAGGCTAAAGACGCAGCTCTTTAAGCAACATTTCTGCACTTAATGCACTTCTGCATTAACATAGGGAAAATTTTTTTTAAAAGAAAAATAGTGCACCTAGCACTGCAGGCAACACCTGTGCCCCACTAGACTGCAGCAGTTCGACTGCACTTATCTATGATGTCTCTACTGTTTGATTTAGTACTTGTGTTGTTTTTATTCTCAGATGTAAGTCGCTTTGGAAAAAAGCATCTGATAAATGACTGTAATGTAATGTAATTTAATCCATTTTGTGTGTTAAACCTCATATTAGAAAAAATCCCTTCTGGGTGAGTTAAAACTTAAAAAATTAAGTTAGGTATCGATGAGACTCATCTTGATTTGAAAGCAAGGTTGGATACAGATCAAATTTAGAGATGCAGATGGATGGAGGTAAAGCAAGATAAATGTATTTGTATAACTTATTTTATGTACAACACAATTCAAAGTACTTACATAAAGCATTAAAACATCACAGCAGAGTGCAAAGCATTAAAAATACATAAAAAGGGTAAAACAAAATCATTAAGACATAAATGAAAATATGTGCAAAATTCAAAATAATAAAATAGAAAATTTGTTTAATTTAGTGATTCTGTAAATGATTAGAGATTTTAAATCTAACTGATAACTAACTGGAAACCAGTGTAAAGATGTTAAAACTGGTGATTGGTTCAGATCTCTTCCGAGCCCGAGTTAAAGCTCTAGCAGCCGCTTCTGGATGAGCTGCAGATGTTTTATGCTTTTTTTTTGGGAAGTCCTTTTAAAAGACCATTACAGTCATCCAGACTGTTGGCAATGATAGCATTAATGAGTTATTCCTGGTTTTTGGAAGGAGACTAAACTTTCAGTTCTGTTGATGCTTTTTAGTCACAGCTTTGATGTGGCTGCTTAAAGTCCGATCTGACTCCATCAGCACTCCAAGGTTACACACTTTTTAAAAGGCCAAGTCAAAAGGTGTTTACCGGTTGCTACCAAAAAGATTTATTAAAGGTTTTTACTGATTTAATTGCAGAAACCTCCCATCCATTGTATTTGCTCCCGAAGCTGACAGTAAAGGCTTATTAATGTTCCATGGAAAGACAAATACAAGCATTTTGTCCATCTTTTGTGCAATTTGTGAGCATAGTTTTCAGGACCCTTGTGGAGGTGTAACCTGATGGGGCAAACATAAGAGACACCCTGAAAACCGCATGGTAATATTGAGCTGTATAGTTATGTGTACTGCAAAGTGAACAAAGAAGACGAAGGTGCTACTGTATATTTATTGACCAGACAGACCCCCTGCTGGTTATGCCCGCTCCTCCACATTCACGCCCCTTTATGTCACTGCCTGAGAATGAACTTTGTTTTTTGAGAATGAATCAACCATGTTTGCCACTGTCTGAAACCAACACCAGAACACAGAGGTGAATTCTTGAATTTTGAACACTTTCCTTTAGTTCATGTATTGGCTAACAACCAACAAATAAACATGCATGACGTTGTCGTCCATCTGACCTAGTGGGAGTTAGTTTGTTACATATTTATTTCTAAGTAGTGATTCATCATATCAGAGCTTCCCACTCAGACTGCAGTGGGTGGAAAGATGTTGCTGAAAAAGGTCAGAGAGATAGAACGGGCCACGTTATGGAAGGACTACTAGATAAGGAGAAGGAACTAGTTACTAGAATATTGTATTGAATAGGGAGCAAAGCTGTTGTAGGATGGAGGAGGGGGGTTGAAATTTTGTCGGTAGGAAGTGCTTGTGATAAGGTGGGTGATGAAGCTCTGGGTGGAATGTCCATAAAGAGGACTATTACAGTAGTCTGGAAGTAATGAAAGCATGGACGAGTGTTTTGGGTGTGGATTCAGAGAGGGAAGGGCAGAGGCGGAGAATGTAGCGGTGGGGAAATAAGGATATTTTAGTTATGTGGTTGAATATGTGTGATATGAGAGGGTGGGTTCATTATGATGCTGAGGTTGAAAGGGGGGAGTGGTGACAATGTGACCATCAATGAGGGTAAAGTTCTGTACACAGGGTAGAAGAGATTTTGATCTGCTATTAAAGAGGTTTAACTTATTGCTGTTGAGTTTGAAGTTATTTGCATCCATGTTTATATGTCCAAGAGGCAGCTTGGGATGGTGGAGAGAATGGTAGGTTTAACTGAAATGTAGAGCTGGATGTCATTAGCATAACTGTAAAAATGGAGTCCATGGCGATGAAAGATAAGGCCAAGGAGAAGTATGTAAGTAAGAAGGTGCTGAGTTGCAAAAGTAGGAAAACACTGAAGGTAAAGTGTTAGTCTCGACATTGTTGACAGAGACAAAATAGTGATGGTCAGAGAGGTAGAATATTAACGAGAGGAGCAGCAATCTCAGCCGACCGAAAGTGAAGCCACTCTGAAGTCCAGAAAAATTGCAGTTCATCCGCTAGGGGACTGTCTTCAAAAGAGAGCAATCTCCATAGATACCCATGTTAAAAAGGCAGATTTCACAGCAGAAATAAACATGTTTACAGAGTATTTCAAAAAAACGTTTTAGGTTTCATAGGTCAAGTTTACGACCCTGTGATAAACTGGCGACCTGTCCAGGGTGTACCCCGCCTCTCGCCCATTGTCTGGTGGGATTGGCTCCAGTCCCCCCCTGACCCTGTTTGGGAATAAGCGGTAGAAAATGGATGGATGGATGGATGGATGGATGGATGGATGGATGGATGGATGGATGGATAGGTCAAGTTTACCTTCATGACAACTCTGAGGGTTTTTTTTTCTAACTCGTCCGTTTACATGTTATTTAGTCTTGAATTTAGAGGACTGTGCTTTTTATTGACGTTTTAAATGCCGCTTGCTACCCATTTGCTCAAGGACCAGCCTGGCCCTCATTTCGTTTGACTGAACTCAACCCATCGTTGTAACAGCGTGTTTACATATTTTTCCTCCACTGTGGAAAACTATGGCATGCTGTGCTATTAATTGCTCCAAGAGACCATTCAGGAAGTTTCTGGTCCAGGATTACATTTATTTATTGAGTAGCTGTTTTCCAGCATTAGCTAAGCTAATTAATTAGGGAGGTAGCTATTTTAGCACCGGTAACCACCAACAGGCTTTACATTTTGAATAATAAATGATTGGAACCTATAGGATAATGTTTGGCATTTCTAAACTAAAACTTAAAGTTGGAAAATGGAGGTTTAAAGTGTGACCAAAAACTAATGACATATTTTCATGGTCCCATCTCTTTCTCATCGTCATCAAGAGCAAACGCAAAATATTAATAAGTCATTAGCGTCCGTTTCTGAGTAATGAGAAAGATTTGCAGAATGATGTTGTTTCATAAGTCACATTTTTCCTGATATGAAAGAACTCTGCAGTGTTAGACAAAGTATCTGACTCTCCTCTTCATCCTCGCTTTTTTTTTTAAATAACATACTCTTAATGATCAGATGATCAGCTTTTCTGTCTAAAGCACCGTTTCATCAAGTTTTTCAATTTTTGAACTCACAAGAGCTTCACTGGCTTCCAACAAAATATCAGTATCCTTTTGAGGCCATTCATCACCTGTTTCTCCCTACCTGTCCACACTGATCTCGTATATCCTCTTCTTCTTTCCACCTTAATGTCCCATCCCATCACCTTTTAGCTTTTAGCCGTCACAAATGGGGTGGTCTTGAGGTATACCCAGAGGCAGGTAGGAGGCAGAGGCAGATGGATTCCAGAAGCGATGGGGGTTTATTAACAGTCATGCAAACACACAGGACAACTAAAGCTTACAACCATAACTAATGAATCGCAACATGAACTGAAACCGGGAAGTACAGAGCAAACTAAACTAGACACAGGTGGAGTCAATGAACTAACAAACTAAAAACAGGTGGAACTGATTAACAGAACTAAATAAAGAACACAAGTTACCAAACACCGGATATACCAAAAAAAAAAAAAAAAAAAAACAGGAAACAACCATGACATTAGATGCTCTGAAACTCACTTTTCCCTGAGCTAGGTAATATTGACTACCTCCCTCCCATTAAATCTCATCACAAAACTCATTTGTTCAAACTTGCCTATAATCTTAACCCTCTTTCACCTTACCTGTCTGACTTCTGGATTTAAACTGTTTTTAACTGTTTCAAATGATGTCATTTTTATTTTTACTCCTCTGTTTTTCCAGATTCTGTAAAGTAATCTTGGCATTCCTGAAAGACACTTTAAATAAAATGTATTATTATTAAACAGTGATGGACCTTAATGCTGTCTTTAAAAGACTTGAGTCACCTAGAAAAACAAATATTCTGCCACACTAAATCTATCCAATATGTTTCTGCATTGGTCTGTTTGTCTTCAGCTTACCTACCTACCTATTTTTCATCCTAACAATGAAGTCATTAGAGATATATTATCTGTCAGATTTATTTTTAAAAGTAGAGGGAAATTCCTCTTGTCCAACAGCAAAGGAGAGATATTTATAGTCACTGGTGTGCAATTACAGAGAAACCCTAAATAATAATAGCGTGGGTGTCTTGGAATCAAACAACAAAAATAACAGTGACTTCAAAAAAACAAATATAACGAAATATGCATGCTTCTATTTCTCCTCTCAGAAAAATAGACTACAAAGATTTGTTATGACCAAACACTTTGCCAACGAGAACTATGGCAGACTGGCTAAGAGCTCTATGAACATGTTCATACACTTAAATATAGTAAAAGGGCACACACACAAACACAGAAAATTCACATTGACACACATAGTGTTTTCTGGCAACGCTGACTTTTGCTTCAGCAAGTGATCAGTAAGAACTATCCCAGTTTTTCTCATTGGGAATGATTACATGATGTTATTTTGTTTGGATTTAATCATTTAGAATTAAAGTATTCTTCTTCAAGTTTACATGAAAATATAAATTCTGAAATTGGGTTTACATGAATAAACCTTCTCTGAACACCACCGATGGCGGACTTGACACACTTATGTGTACCGTAAATAACAAACCACTTCCCGTTTCTCGTCTTTCCTGTTACATGGTACACCACATAAAAACTACCGTTTTTGTTTCAATGTTGATTTTTTTAAGTACTAGCTTGACACGAGTATACTACTTCAAATTTTTGAGCAGCTGAGGAGGAGGAGGAAAACATAGTTCTGAAGATGGGAGGCAGAATTTGGGTCATTGCAATGGGACAAGGTAATGAGCATGCACAGAATGACCTGTATGAACCTAAAGTGGAATGGTTTGCTTGATAGAAGAATTAATTTGTTTGAAATTAAAATGAGAATAAACCATTCACTTACTTTGGAATGAATTTTAATTTCGAATTGTCATTTTCATTTGGAATTAAGTGTTTACATGGTAAACCTTTATTTGGATGTAAAGATTTTAAACTCTCATGTAAGCATGGCACTTGACACCCTTATTTAATGGTTTCTTTACTTCTTTGTGGTAGCTCTGTCATGGTACATAAAATGCAGTTAAGAGTTCAGAGGTTTGTGTCATATTGACCTTAAAACAAAAGACTACAGTTTCTCAAAAACTAACAATGACTTATGAGAAGTCAATTAAATATAACAATAAATGACAATATGCGCATGTTGATGATCATTGAAAAGATATCAGAATTGATTAACCTGCAATGTTAGCTTTTCATTTTAAGTTTGAAGAAAAATAAGGAAAAGCAATCACTTCTCGTTATTTCTGACTTGTTTTCTTTTTACTCTTTTTTCAACAAAAGCAAACAGGAGTTGAGTAAAGCAAAGGACAATGTATGATTCAAAAGTGGTTCAAAAGGACAAGTCCTGAATGTTTACTCCTTACCCAGTAGGACTAAACATACATCCGGTGAAGTCCCATGTCATAAGAAACTACCACCTTGATAAAGGTGACTGAATGCGTCACCATTATCAAAGTGGCTGACCAGTGCCACCAGCAGTCTGAGCAGCACAGTTTTGACAGTCTGGAGCCAGAAGTGGAGGGTATTTGATGAAATCATGGACAGCACCTTCCAAATGGCTTCGAGTTGGCCATCTGACAGCTCAGAAGTGGAAAGCCATGAGCCATAGAAACTATGTACAGTTGGGGCAGGATGCGGCTGAACTCAAGTCAGGATGTTGTGCATTAAAGGGAAAAATACTTCAGAGACTTCCTCAATCCCACCGATTCATGTTCCAATGAGGAAGCAGAGTGCGGAGATGTGAGGTTGGCCTCCCATCTCTGTGGCTGAGGTTACAGAGGTGGTTAGAAGCTTCTGGGTGGCAGGGCTCCGGAGGGGGATCAGATTCACAAAGAGTTCCTCAAGGCTCTGGGTGGTGTGGGACTTTTTTGGTAGAGACGTCTCGTGAGAATTGAATGGACATTTGGGTCAGCATATCAGGACTGGCAAAATGGGTGGCGGTCCCCCTCTTTAGGAAGGTAGACCAAAGGATGTGTTCCAACTGCTGGAGATTGCTCTCCTCACCCTCCCTGCTAAGAGTTTCTTGAAAGGAGGGTCTGTTGGACAATCACGGCTGTATGTTTTTTGTTTCTGGTCATGGAACAGTGGGACACTTCTACAATCTCATCATTGTTTTGTAGCATACATGAGAGGTCACCAAGCAAGTCTAATCAAAATGTATCTCTTTAGCATAATTTAAGCTGTCATTTATTAGATATTCATGGGAACATGTAAAAGAATAAACAAAGAAAGAAACTGGCTTTTTGTCACTATGATGCAACAAGATTTCATCTCAGTTCAGAGTAAAATTACTGCAGACTCCTTTCCTTCTCCGCCAACCTTCAAGGTCAGATCAACTCGTATTTTTTATTTCTCTGCTATTAATGCCAGCTGACATCTTTACATGAATGATAAAGTGATTCAATTAGTTGTATTTTTATGATAGACAGGTTAATATCAAAACTTTTGATTTGCGCAATGTCAAAACATTTTGACTGTAAAAATACTCAATAATCCTAATCTCTTTCCGTTTCTAATTTAAAAATACTGCACCCACCACCACAGTATCTATTTCTGCCACCATTTTGAAGTCTTTCCTAAAACATATTACATCACATAGCTGCCGCATGGTTCAAGCATGTGCAGGAAACATACACCAGAACATGTTGCTGTAGATCATCTTTCCTGCTGATTCGATCTTAAAAATAGTGTCCAGTTCACCTGCTGTTCTCTCTGTTGTCTCAGACCTCTCAGCCACGCGCCTTCACCCATCCCAGCTTTGCTCTTAAAACCTCAGTCCAAACATGATTTCATTCATCCAGGCTGCTGGTAGGGCCTCCTTTATGCTGCAGGTGCAAGTAATCTCCTTGACTGGCCGGGGTGTAAGTATGCAATCTTCTGGCCAAATAAGTCCAGTTTAAAACTAAGAAAAACCATGCAATTAAATAAATCCACCGTAAATAAACCAAACTCAGATTAGAAAAAAAACTTAGAATGCACACTTCCACCCTCTGACACATAGAAAACCTTTAAATAGCTATTTTCACTGAAATACTGACTAAATGAAATTTCAACAAGAAGGGGGTAATTAATTAAGATTTGGCAAAAATGTAAAACAAAAAGTGGATCATTAGCTTTATACTGTGATCGCTGACAGACCAGGAAAGGCTAGAGCTGGGGCTGCCTTCTATTTAATATACCTGATTAATCCTTCAATAGAAACTGTTGACTTGGGTTTCAAGTGGCATTTACAAGTGGCTATGCAAAATCTTGGAAAACCTGAAGGGCTCAGCACTGAGGAAATTTCACTCACTTAGATATGAAGTTAGAGTCTCAGAAATGAGGATGCGGTAATTAATCATCAGAAGCATTTCTGTTACACCACTCATGTATTTAGTTCATAGACATAAGTGAAAGAGAATGGACTCTTGTTCTGTGTTACCAAGGTGTGTGTCTCAGGTGCCCTCAGCTTCTCACATGTGGAGCATTTCACAAGGATTAAGAAGTTTTCCTCAATTCAACTTTTTTTGTATAGCGCCATTTCACGACAATGTCGTCTCAAGGCACTTCACAGAAATCGGCCAATTAAAAAAAAATAGCCTGACATAGAGAACCAGCTAGATTGTATCAAATCTTGCATTTGATCAAGATTCGATGCAATCTCCCATCCTGAGCAAATATAGGGCGACAGTGGGAAGGAAAACTCCCTTGTAACAGGGAGGCAAAACCTTCAGCAGGAAAGACAGCCCTCTGCCTTGACTCGCTGGGGTCAGAGAGGACAGGAAAGACAGATTAATATACAGTACATTGCAGCTTCTATCCAGGAAGACCTGCCGATAAAGGAAAATAAGAAGTAAGACCTGCAAAAAAACAAAGAAATGAAAAATAAAACCTGCAAAAAAGGAGAAATATGACCTCTAGAAAAACGAGAAATATGTTAATGATACCAGTACTGTCCAATAAATGGAAAATAAGCAGCAGAGATAATAACTGAAAGTCCTCAGTGCATCATGGGATGTCTGGCTAGATTATCCCTAATAGCAGAAGGCTCTTCCTCCCATTGTTTTCTTATAGACTCTACGAACCACAAGTAGACCTGCAGTCTGAGAGTGAAGTGCTCTGTTTGGAATATATGGAACTATGAGAACTCTGATATACAATTAAGCTTTGTCATGGAGAGCTTTATATGTAAAGAGAAGGATTTTTCTATCCTAAATTTAATAGGGAGCCAATGAAGAGATGCTAAAACTGGAGAAATATGATCTCTTCTGATAGTTCTCGTAAGAAGCCTCGCTGCAGCATTTTGGACCAACTAGAGACTTTTTAGGGCATATTTGGGACAGCCTATAAATAAAGAAATGGAAGAAAGCAATTCTACAAACTTGTTTTAAATGCAGCCAAAGGACAAATCTGGTTAAGAATAACTCCAAGGTTCCTTACTGTGGTACTGGAAGCCAAATTGATGTCATCCAGATTGATTACGAAGGTAGACAAATTTGTCCTAAGTTTCTGAGGCCCAAAGACAACGACCTTAGTCTATTCAAAAGGAGAAAATTTAGAGTCATCCAGGTCTTTATGTCTTTAAGACATCTTTGTAATCTAATGTACTGATTGGTTTCATCGGGCTTCATGGA
>JBAMHX010000014.1:25899464-25910300 GCA_037177515.1 Pseudomugil tenellus
TGTGTGTGTGTGTGTGTGTGTGTGTGTGTGTGTGTGTGTGTGTGTGTGTGTGTGTGTGTGTGTGTGTGTGTGCAGGCATGCAAATGCATGTCTGTGCATTTACTTACATATATATCCCCAGACATTTAAGTCTACATACTGATTTTCAGTTTTTTGTGTGATTCAAACATTTTATTTTTTCTCAAATCTATCCCATCTCTTATCTTGGCTTCTAGGAGTCCTATTGTAGTACCTAAATAGAGGGAGTGAAGAGCCCAACTGAGGGGCTGATTTAGGATCTAACCTTTTAGATGTTGAAGACCCAGAATATTAACCACCTGGAGATGTCAGCTCACCTTGAGTGTGATTCAAACCTTCAAGTTATTGGATGACCCACTCTGCTGCCTGAACCACAAAAACACTGTAAATGCACCGTAACATTTTATTTAGATCTAGAAATGTACTCTGAGAGCACAAACCTCCGCCAAGCTCACAGTTCCCCCTCATATAGTGACTTGCATCCCAAAATATTACTCGGCCACACATGATCTTTGTCAGAGTGAAAAACAACAGACAGAAACAGCCAATAGGAGGCATCAGCTGCAATAACATGAGTGGCCATCTTGCAATGTCTTGCAGTTGTCTTGCAAAAGACAGACAGACAAACAGAGATGCCAGCCTCCTGATGCCAGTCCTATGCTTTACCCATGAGTTCCACATTAGATGGGAAGAAAATGTTACTCTGTCGTAAGGTTTTGGTACCGATAGACGGCATCCTACGTCAGAGAACAGGTCTAAGAGAGAGGGCAGATTTCCTCTCTTGGGTGACTGGGTGATGTACTGCAGTCTGTCTTTGTCTTTGGTGGCAACACGATACTTAATGGAGATGGAGGTGGAAAGGATAGGCTCGTTGATGGCAGTATTGAAGTGCATCAGCACTGATCTAGGAAGGATAAGCACTTTGGGTTCTGGGAGATGATGGTTTCCATGAAGCAGCATGACTCCATGCCTGTGCCTGGAGGAAAGAGGGACTGTTTTCTTCATGGTTTGTTGGATTGTGAGAAACACATCCAGCCATCCCTAACCTACCACTTATTACCGAATGGGGTCATGGGTGGGCTGGGTCCAATCCCAGCTGAAATTGGGTGAGAGGCTGGTTACACCCTGGACAGTCGCTAGTCCATCACAGGGCCATGAGAAACACATGCTAAGTTAAATATTTCCTTACTTTGTTTCACATATGCATTAGTAAATCCATCCATCCATCCTATTCTCTTCTGGCTCCTCTTGATGTGGAGGAGCAGTGGCCTCAATCTCTAAAGCCCTATTTCCACCAGGTGCATGTGGGTCAACGGCTCTGGAGCTGATCGTGACTGTTTTAGTTAATTGTGTAGTTCACACCGAGAGTGCCATTGTGTGCATCAGATGCATCCAAAGGCACCTCGTCACGGTCAGTCAGTCAAGAAGGTCTCACTGCTTTTTCATCTTGGAAAAACAAAACGAAAATTTATCTTGAAGTTAAATGGTAAATGGCGTTCACTTACTGTATATAACACTTTACTTTCATCTTTCGATGAACAAAGCGCTTTACAGTTCCTGCAATTCACCCATTCAAGCACACCGATTAGAAGACGGCGACACTATACCTGTGCCACAGCCCCAACAGTGGAGTGGTGAATGATAAGATTTTATTTGACATTCAAATCCAGGAAAGGAGAAGGCTTGGGTTGAAATATCAGCAGTTTTGCTGGTTGTGTGAATTGGTCATGGACAGGAGGTCAGAATAACAGGAGCGCCCCCCCATTCTAACCATTTTCAAGTCAATGTGAAGCAGAAAGGAAAAGTAGAGGGGGACATTTTTCAGATGAGCCTTTATTTTTAGACCTTTATCTGTCTGCCTCCTCACAGGCAAGTAAATCACTTCTACAATGATGTCACATATGAACCTTACAGTAGATCATCATCACATACTGTGAATATGATCATTGAATCCATGGCTCAGTGTACTGGGATGGCCCTAGTATCAGCAGTTTTGTTGGCGTGTTGTTGAGATAAAAAAACAGTAATGAGCTTTCTGCAGCACAAAAGTTGATGAATATAAAACAAGCATTGCAGCACATTCCACACAAGATTAGTCATGAATCAGAATAATGTATGCCATGAACTCCTATGTTTGCATGCCAGAAAGCTAATGCACAAAGTTTGGAAATTTTAAAATCTTGTGCTTGTATTTTACTTATAACTTCCTTCTCTCTTCCAAACAAGATCATCAAGTATATTTAGAGAGAGAAATGAATGGCAGCAGTTAATCATATTGAACTAACAATAATATAAAAGGCTGATCTGGTTTGTCAAGTTGATGTAGTGTGATAAATGAGTACTGAGTTCATAAACACAACAAATGCCCAAGATTGACAAAGAGAAACAGAAAGATTTATAGTCCACCAAGGAAAAGAGAGAAAAGTCATGGAGAGTGTGAGACAGGAAGAGTGAAAGTGACAGATGCATCTTTAAAGAAAAACCATGTAGTTTCATGATAGGGTATAAAATATGGTATAAAATGACGTCATCTCCTCTACAATACGCACTCTAAAACAAATAAAAGGTCAAATATGAGGTGAAAGCTCTAGTAAAGGTTAATTTCAGTGCAGCAGTGCAAATGACATTATATTATACATATTTTTAATACTTTAAAGAGGGGATCATGTATGTAAAGTTAAGCAGACTGATTTGTAGCTGCTTTCTGTGGACTTAAATGTTTTGAATAAACTCTTGAATTGTTTACAATGACAGAGTATTTTAAAAATTCTTGTCGTCCTCTCCAACAATGTTTGCAGCAAATCTAACTAACTAAACTACCAGAAATTATGTCTTTACTTTCCTCCTCAAAGCTGTTTTCATCATCTAAAATGATACAACAAACTTATAGCCTCTGTATTGCATTTCAAGACAAGGAACTTGGACATTTACAATAAACCCATTGACTGATATTTCTTATTTATTTGGTAAAAGATCATTTTAAGCATGCAGTTTTGCATCTGCAGAATTTAAACTGACTAATCTTTCTCATGTATTACATTCATTTAATACAAAGGTGTCCAGCTCTGGTCTGAGGTTTATAATCCTGCAGGTCATCTATGCATCCCTGCTCCAACATGTTTGACTCAAATCAGTCACTGTGCAGAACTTCATAGGCTGTTGGGTCATTTTAATGTAAGTCAGATATTGTGGAACAAGGATACATTAAAGGTCCCATATTATGCAAAATTGACTTTTATGAGCTATTAACTTTCTAGTAGTGTTAATTGTATCTTAAAACGATCCCAGAAGTCCATCCTCTGGAGTGCAGCTTAAGCAGAACAATACAGACCCAGGCTTTTTGGATAAAAACCTACAGCATCAAAAGAGTTGTATTAGAAAAACTATAGTATAGTGCATGTTGCAAAATGCATAATATTATCATAGATGTGCATAGGATAGACTGTGAGAAGGCAAATATAACAAAATAGGGAAACTTTAAATATTGCAGGACAGTGGCTTTTCAGGTCGACTTTGGACAGTTGATTTAACCCGTTATTGTGCAAATGAACATATGTGATCAGTTCATTAGACATCTGCATGCATTGCATCTTCTGCATGGTTGTCCATGACATCAGCGTTCTCCACACCAGTCATCAAAGATCAACATAATTTCCCACAATATTTGGTAACTGTAGCTCAGCAGTAGTCTTTCAGCCAGAAAATTGTGGGATCATTTCCAGGCTTAAAATGACTACATGACACTAAACCCCAAGTTATGAGTGTGAAAGGGTAAATGTGCCACATTGTGGGAAATGCTTTGTGAGTCAACATGACTGGAAAAGTGTTATATAAGTGGTTGTAAAGTTAAATTTTAATTAGTGTTTGATAAATGGTTAATTAAACACCAAAATATATATGGTTTGATCTACTTGTATCTAATAAATGCTCACATTCATACAAACAGCACACATTATTTTCTTAAAATTATGTATAAGGTTTTCCATGTATCTCTGCATGTATAATTTTGAAGATAAATGTGGCCATGTTGTGCATTATACCAGAGTTATTATGAGGCTAATTTACATCAGCTGTCCTCTTGCAGGACACATTAAAAGCTATACAATTACCATATATAGCTACATCCTCCCACCCACCCAGACATAAACAAACATTTTGTCACTGTCATGAGAAAATACAAAAGGTCAAAATTTTGTGACATAAGTCAGTAGTTACCCATTTGGGTTTAGATATAACACAGTTTACAGAGCTTCTGGTCTTTATAGTGTCAGAGCAATGTCAGATTTGCTTCCTTTGGTTGCAGCAACTGTGAATCTCTTCAGTCCAACATGAATAATTTTAGAAGTGATTGTCATTTCATGTCCCATCTTTTAGATTTACACTTACCCAGAGTCAGAAAACAAGAGTTGAGGGTTAGTTAAGCCAGATTACCTAAAGATACCAGTGATATCTAAAACTGGATCCATGGTAAAGCCCCCAAACCTGGATTTGTAGCTTAGTAAAGTAACTTCAGGTTCAGGTCTAAATTTCCAGGATTGTTAAAGGAGGTTGACATGTGTCACCATGGCAGCTTGCATTGAAATTCCTTCTGAAGTAAAAGATCAGCACATGGCATAGCACAACCTGCAAACTATTTCAATCACTCAAGGGACTGGAGAAATAAAAATAAAGATGAGTGCATCAGGAATTAGAGTCTCTGTTCAACTCTGAAACAGTTTGTTTAATGAAATACACAGTTGCACATCTGCAGATCCACATCATCATAATTCATTAAGAATCTGGCAGTGGTGTTGATCTGATTATTATTCATTCATGAACTTTCAGAACAGCCTTTTTTTTTTGCTTTCCTTCCTGCTGAAGCTTCTGGTTGCGGCAACTGTGTTGGATTTCAGTGAGTTCAAATTTCATGATTGTTATTGGTCATGTGCTGCCCTTTCAGACTAGTTTACATAAACGTGAGACAGTCGGAGAACCTGGTGAATGGAATAAACTGATAATCAGCATTATAGTAAAGTTCTCTGTTTTAAAGGTGTATGCAGTCAGGCCCCCAAGAGACACTGGATATTTTAAAGCTGTCTTTTATTAGTCACTATATCAGGTACATTTGTTCAACTGCTTAATAGGAATGTATCTAATCACCCAATCACATTACAGCCTCTCAACACATTAAGTGAGAGAGACATGGTAAGGACGACTTACTGAGATTCAAATTGAGGATCAGAATGTAGAAAAATATAATTGAGTGACTTTCAAAATTAAAAAAATAGATGAAGAGGTGGAGCTGATAAAAGACTGTGAAGGTGGTGGTTTTCTCTTTAATGTGTCACAAAATTATCAGTCTTGAAAGTAAAAATGAAATGCAGTCTGGGTAATCTACAATTAATTTAATTTATGAGTCAAATAAGGTAGCTATGGGCCTATAGGAAAAAGCGTTTCTGCTAATGCATTTTAATTTTCACATTTCAAACTTAATTCTGCTACATATTTGCTGGGGCATGTTTTGAAAATAAAATCTTAGTTAAAAATATAAAGAAAAGAACATTTAAGTACTGCAATGAGAAGCCTTAAAGAAAAAATAGAAATGTAGCTTGGATTTTCTTTATTTATTTTATACTGAATCAAAGATTTTATGCATATTCTGAAAAATATAAAAGCATTTCTGGTATTGTATTTAATTTGAATAATGGTACAGAATTTTTTGAAAATATGTGTTGTATTACACAAAATGCATTATATAGTTCCATTTGCATTGTAATGCTTTTTGATGTTTATCCACCACTTTCTGAGCAAAACTGTAAATGGAGTGTCTTTTCTCCCCTGATCCGGTTCATGACTTCCGGTCCTCGCTAAATCAATGGAAAAACGCATATTTTAGAAGGGCGATTTAATTTGATATATTCACAGAAATGTCTTCTGGGATGCCCTGTGCTGTTGTTGGATACATACAAAACTCAAGGAAACTTCCAGATTTGATGAATGGAGCGTGTTACGACCATAAAGTCACTCGCAAGATGATGCAGAGAGATGAGGTGATTTAACAACAATGGGTCGCAGGACTGAAGTAAAAAGTCCCACCAAGAGGATTTTCTTCTGCTCTTATTATTTCATTGATCATAAACTGACAGAACTGCATTCAGACTGAGAATTATATCTGCGCTACGAACGATCAGCAGCAAATTAGAGGCGAAGGCTAACTAGTTAGCATGACACCTGCCTCCACCTGCAGCAGTGCAACACAAAGAGCCTGTAAGTACTCTGATTTTAAGTGCAGGATAGTACATGAAGTATATTTTATTTCGTACAGTATTTTGATGCCCATAGGGCGGACTTAAAAGTGTAATGTGTTGTTTTGTGACTTTGGGAAAGCGGCTGTCGGAGAGGACAGCATGAGAACCGTGTGGAGACAAGTATGGCGCAGTGAAGTGAAGTAAAAGAACACGGACCAACAGCTTAATAAAAAGGAAGAAATTGACTATAAAACCATTAATAATCTGCTTGCAGGACCCTATTTACATTGGATCCCTGCCAGAAACACAGACTTTTTGGCATCTTGCCAAAGTAAATATCGAGAGCTGAAGGCAGCAGCAGAGGCTGTAGCTAGCTGTCATTTGACAAGCTAATGAAAATAAATTAAGTTTAAAAAGATTTTAGTGAAACAGAAAAGGAAGCTGGGACATGGTAGCAACAATAGACCCAAAAGAAGCCCACATTTTTAACATCCTGAATCCCGATCGTGGTGAACGGAGCTAAACAACCGGAGACCTGAACTGTCATCTAGCCATTCTGTTAGAGTAGACGATGGGACACTAATCTCTCTCTTCTGTCTTCTTTAAAATGCCATCCGTGTTTCCATCTTTGAGATTTGGCTATTGTTTGAGTGATGAAAATGTTATTTTAAGTCTTTTCTGAAACAGTATTACCTTCTAAAACCGTACTAGTTTATCATTATTGTTAATGTAACCGGAAGAGCGAAACAACTTTTTACGCAATAGATTATGTGAAGGGGGTCCACCAAGAAAGTGGTGGATATAGTATTCTTTTTTTCCTGTCTCCTGGTAGTTTTTTCATCCCAGCAGCTGAGCCTGCAGTTGTTTATCTTTTAAGGCAACGGGACAGTTCATCTAACAAAAGAATGAAAAGTAATGAAAATGTGTGGCTGGTAAAAATGTACTGCTCACTGCATGCGGAGGATTATCGCTGAGGCAGAGCTGGAGTTACTTAAACACTCGTAGAGCCAAAAGCCACGCAGTTCTAAGAATTATACGAAACATCTACCAAGGGCCTGAGGGAAATTTGTGGATTTTGTCCCATGCTCGTAAATCCAACTCAGACTGAACTTAACTAGATGCCACATATATTTGATTATGTTTGGCCACATGTGGGATAATTCGATGGCCCAATCATAATGTTGTTTTATGATTTTTGTTGTGGCAATATGTTTGTGGAAGGATTCAAGCACAAGTCATGCAAGTACAAAATTGGAAGAAATTAGCAGTTTCCCTGAAATGTATTGTGTATTGTCAGAGGGAAAACACAGAAACTGCCAACTCATTGCGTTCTTTCTCCATGAATGTTTAAAAACTTACAGCCTCTTCACAGCTTCACAGTTTCCATTACAAGCTCACATTTGCTTTCTTTTCTCTGCTCTTTATCAAATGACATCTTTTTTAGATTATGGAATAATAGTACAGCACAACATGCAGAGTAATTTAATATCAAACTGTGATCAGATGCTACTTAGAGGAATAAAATTAGTTTTTGTTTGCTTTTTTACATTGTATTTTCTGTAAATGTAGTATATTTGAGCTTTAGATGAGCTATACAAGCTAAAGCTCTTTATGTTCTGTCATGTCTGGAGTTAAAGGGGAACTTCAGGACTCGGAAGCTGCTAATGACCACGCTTTAAAGGACACCATGTGAGGTCAGGTGTGGGAAAGAACAGAGGGAACAGTCACGGAGAGTGGGAGGATGATATTCCAAGAAATGTTAAGTGAGAGCTTGGGAAGGATTTGTGGATAGGGTGGAAAAGTGAAAGAAAAACTGGGAAAAGAACACCAAATGCATCAAAAACTATTAAGGAGCTAAACTGTTTTCTTTAGAAGAGCAATAAAAAGGTATCTGACATTCCCATACTTAATAACAGAATCTGATTCCTGGAACCACCTTCCAACCCACACAGCCATGACATGTTTTACTATTGCCAGTATGTTTTACATCAAACAGCTGATATCATTTGTCTAATGAGCTATGACTCAGTTTGAAAATGAAAATATGAAACCCCATTTACACCCTGAGACTCTTCTGTTTCTGTTATTCTTTCTTCTGTTTTCACCCTTTTGCTTTTCTTTATTCTGCTTACATTTGCAATGCAGGGAGAAAAATCAGGACCAAATAATGAGAAAATGAAGGTGCTCTGTTTCTTTAAGTTTGCCAAATGGTTCATTTACTGCTTGGTTCTGAGGACTTTATTCAGGTCTAGCAGCTGCAGGGTTTCCCTTGATTTAGGACAGAAAGGAAAGAATTTTAGTTACTGAAGGACAAATCATTTTGCAGGTTGGAAGCAAAGTAATTGGAGGTTGAAAGATTTAGTTCAACACAGTACACAGTAATTAATGACATCTACTTCTCACAAATGGCCTATACTCACCAACCAATCTACCAGCCCCACTTTTACCAGGTTAGACTAATTTTTCTTTCAAAACTCCCTTCATTCTTAGTGAGTGAGATTCAGCAAGGTATTGGAAATATTTCTCATAGATTTTGATCCATATTGACATGAAGCATCATACAGCTACTGCACATCCATGATGGGAATCTCCTGTTCCACCACATCCCAAAACTGCTCTGTTGGATTGAAATCTGGTCACTGTGAAGGCTACTGGAGTACAGTGAACTCATGTTGAAGAAATCAGTTAGAGATGATGTGAACTTGGCGACATGATGCTTTATCCTGGTGGAAGTTTCCATCAGAAGATGCTACACTGTACTCATAAACAGATGGACATGGTCAGCACTATGTCCACGCCATCAGTACAATCAACTGCTTCAGGTGGTAAAAAGTGAATCCAATGAGGAAGTGAAAAAAATTGAAGTTCACTCCTCATCTGCTATGGACTGACTGCAAAACAGAGCAACCCCATGTTAAAAAGGCCAATTTCACAGCAGAAACATGTTTACAGCCTGGTTGAAAAATTGTTTTAGGTTTTATAGGTTGAGTTCATGACAACTCTGAGGGTGGCAAATTTTTTTCTAACTGCTCCATATCGATGTTATTTAGTCTTTGACATATAGAGACGTGTCTTTTTGATTGAAAAGGGCTATCAGCACTAGCACTGGTGCTAGCAATGACCCCAGACATGTGGACTAAATATTATTGGAAAATAGGTTATTTATGCCATTTCATATGTGAAGATATGAAACTGGTGAATAAAACACTGACAACTGCAATGTTTCCTTTAGAAGAGGGAATACTGTATAGGTTTTGATGAAGGGGTATATTATAAATTAACTCTGCGGCCATAGCAGAGATAGGACTGCACTGACCATGTCATTAATATGGTGCAGCGCCATGGCCGAGTTATCCAAAGCTGACGGTGCTCTGAACATTTTAGGTACCATTTCTGCAGATAAGTCATTACTGAGGTGCGCTCAATAGTCTGGGTTGGCTAAACATGGGTCAAAAACATTGCTGCAATTAGGAGACACTTTTGTAAAGTGTACCTCACATTGTGTCATACACAGGCCATTTATCACAAGCTCTATAAAAAGCTGAAGATAGATTGCACCGAAAAAATAGCACCGAACACGCTGGACTTTTTGACAGACTCTCTGAAGCCCTTCTCTGAAGGACAGTGGGAACTTTAAGGAGACAAGTATCCAACATTAAATTGTCTGTATCTCTGGTGAAGGAAACTCAAATGCCACTGTCAGCTCAATACCTTGAACTCCTCTCAGCAAGCTTTCGTGCATAAACGGCACAAAGATTGGTTCGCATGTGGAGTGATAGGACATCCACAAGATTGTAACATTTCTCTGGCCAAAATTTCAGCAGCTGAGAATGTTGTCTCACTCAAGACAGAAATAATGTTGTACATGCTCATGCCTTCATTCTTCTGCAACCCATTGTTGCCGGTGCGTCACATGTGGAGAGCCGAGATCCAGAGCGCTTTAGAGCTGAACGCAGTCCTCTGACAAAAAGAACAAATTTTGCAGAGCAGAAAAATGTACAGTGAGCTGAATGGGAAGATGACAAGGTCACTCTCTACATTAAAATATCTGTCATAGAAAATGAAAAGGGTATTTTGGACTGGTGGAACAAATCATCATACCCAAAACTTGCTAAATTAGCCATATCAGCACTACCCATCCTGGCCAGTAGCAGCAGTGAAAGGTTGTTCGATGCTGCTGAACGCAGCTTGACAGTGCTGAAGCCATCTACAGTGGATTTGATCTTTTTCTTACACAAAAACATGTAGCTTAATATTGGTAAGCAAAGGGTTAATTGAGTCTTAAATCCACTATGTAGTAGACTGACTGTAAATATGAATGTTAGTTGCCCATTATCTTTGTTAAATTTCAGATGCTGTTAACTGTCTCAGTGAGACCAGATTGTGAAGAAAAAGCAAATCCCAGCAAGCTTCTGTTTTAGTGTTACTGCCAAACACACATTTTAAGTTACTATCTATCTATCTATATACCAAGGCTTTGTCCCACCCTTGTGGGGTAGCCTAGACAGGGCTCACATCCATGCACTGGACAGCCAGAAGGACAGCCCGCACACCCGGGTGCGGATGGGGGTCCATCAGGGAAACAACTGGC
>JBAMHX010000014.1:25915295-25926529 GCA_037177515.1 Pseudomugil tenellus
CTACAACAACCAAGGTCTTAGCAGATGGTTTACTAAAGGTCAGAATGACATCAGTTTAGGAGCCTTATAGTCAGACCCTTCAGCTAGACATTAATTAAGAGCAAGGTAATTAAGTTAATACATGAAATTCCTCTACAAGGGAATAATGGGTGTTTGGATGGATGGAAATTTACAGATACTGGGTGGAGTATAAAGTGATATATATATAAGGTAGCCATGGGGTGAGAAAACAACCTGAATGGAAAAAAAGATTCACTAAAAATTATGATAATGGTTTAATAATGTAACTGTAGCACTGAATTGTAATGAAATCTTGAGGTAGCCTACTTTGGATGACACACCCTTATTACATTCCCACTGCTTCCCACTGCTTTTTAACCTTTTACTACTCACAACTCATGACCACAGGTGTGATTAGGAATGTTAATCAAGCAGTAATTCAAGAACCTTTGAACTTGTTAACCCTGACATACTAACACAGCACCTGCACCATTAAAGATGCTGTTGATGGCTGGGAATCGCCGAAAGGACCCCAGTTCAAGATTCAAGCCCAACATGTCTGTGTTGAGGATCTATAGCCTCCATGCATACGGTAGCTCCTCTACCCTCAGAACTAAATACCACTTCTTAGTTTTCCCATGTTGACTTAATCTACTTTATCTGTGTTCTTAATGTATTTATATTATTGACCTCTGAAACTTTAAACCACCTCAAGCAGTCATGTTCAGTTTTCAGTTTCATTTTTCCTCACTGCTCAGTTTCTCTCCATCCATATCAGCTTCCACCTCTGATAATGCCACTCTCTCCAATGTCTCACCCTCGTTTTGGAACCACATAATTATCTTTTGCCACTTGTGGTTTCAGTAATTTCTTCCCTCACCTAGAATCTGTATCTGCAAGTCAGGCTATGCCTACTTGGACTGCAACAATGCCTTGTCTAACATTTGCCACCCTGTGGGTGTAAAAGAAAGGTCTGGCTCATGAGAAAAAGAAGTAATCTCAAAATGGAGTACTTTGTTTGAACATGTCCAAAATGCAATTACGCTAGATCATTTGTTCTTGTTATGTGGGTGGTAAGTAGGTGCGTCGTAAGCTTATCATAGATGTGGCTGCTCATAAGTTGAGGGCATGGCTCGGTCTCTTGACATAGTAGTCAAGATTAAAACATAGGGGAAAAATACAATCAAGAGTACTAACAAGAACATGTTTTCTTTCCATCATACTTGTGAATGAGGGGTTTTGGTGTGCACAAGTGTTGTCTCAGATACTTGTTAGACTTACAGAAGTCAGCTTTGTCTTGTCTTTCAGCTCTATGTCTTTCTACTCCTCTCACCATCTGGTAGCTGTCTCTGCTCTTGGCCTGGTTTGTTTATCATATACACTGGTAACCACTATATGACCACAGTTTTCATCTTCTGAGATCTTTTCTTATCCTGACAAAGGCTGGCACATTTAAAAAGTGCTGTGGCTTGTGAGTTTTGAAAACATTTAGTTTCCATTGTGCTGCTATGAGAAAAGCACAAAACAGTTCCCATCTCAAAACTTTCTTCAGTAAAGAGCAAGAGTTAAAGGCCAGGGTCCTCATTAATTAAACTTTGCACAGAATTGCTACTAAATTGTATTCATGCCAAAAAAACCAAAAGTTGCTACGCCAAAGTAGGTCAGATTTACCAAACTTTCCTTACAGAGGTGATTTTCCCTTTATAAATCACACCCTTCTTAAAAGTGCAGGTGAATATGGCTCACATCCCCACCCCTACACACCCACTTTCATAAATGGCCAATGCAAAGTAGCCTAATATTGCAGCATATAAATAAGCAAGTTTCTGTGGCATTTTATGTTTAATTATGGCAACCTAGATGGTGCATAAAATCTTCTAGCAGATTTCAGTCGAGGTGTTTGTGAGACACATCAAGAGCCAGATTTACTAAAGGTTTGCGTGTACTAAAACGTGTGCAAACCCACTGCACACGCTAAAAAAAGTACAAACTGATTTACTAACAGTGAGTAAAAGGGTTTGCGTCTTTCGAAGGTGCAAAATTGCGCGTTCTACTCGAGTTAGTACGTTTGCCTCAATGAATATGTAAATTGGGGCGTTCACACACATTTTGCGTGGAGTGGGAGGAGAACATGTAAATATATGATTTTAGCACATGCAAAGCGATTTATCAAACCTGAAAGTAATTTTCCTGCTAGAAACTGTGTCTATATTTAGCACGTTTCAAAAGGACGTGCAAACCGGGGCAATGCGTAATTGCGCACACATGACTGTAGTGATTGTTGCAATACAAAGACATAGAAATAATCAAAGACGATGGAGAGAACGCATATTTCCTCCTCGTGTTAACATGTTTGGAATGAGAGAGAAAACTAATTATTAAAACATATTATCTATCCAGCCTTACTGCTTTGGAGCTGTTGGAGGAACTCAGCGCAGATTTGGAGCCAGACACAAGAAGGAGTCTTGCATACCTGCAATAATTAAACTCCTGGCAAATCTAGAGTTTTTGGCATCTGGGTTATTCCAGAGTACAGTAGCCAACACAGCAGCGATCTCTCAGTGACGTTTTTTACATGTATTGAGTGAATTCCTAAATGCAATGTCGTGTAGCATGGCTAGGCCCCTCAAAACAAGTTTTTCTGTTGTCTGCATAGGGCTGGGCACAACCTGGACAGTCCATCACATATAGACAAACAACCATGCACACACACAGTCACTCACTCCTTTGGGCAACTTAAAGTCTCTAATCAGCCTATCCCCTACGTGCATGTCTTTGGACTGTGGGAGGAAGCCAAAGGACCGGTAGAGAACAAATTGAATAAAGTTTAAAAATATTCATGGACCAGAAAAGGAAGCTAGGACGCAGCAGCAATGAGCAGCCCAAAAGAAACTCACATTTTTCACATTCTTAACGGAACTAAACAACTTGCGCCATGAACTCGTAGTTGAGTTAAACGTCCTGTCCATGGTGGACGATACTGTGCTCAACAACACAGAATCTGGTAAGTGTTGTTGTCTTCTAAAGTTACTCATATGTGATGGGGGGTGACATTAGATATTAACCAGGTAAACATGCGTGTTTTGCAGATATTTTTTAATGTGCCCGCGCCCTAAAACCCGGTGAGCCTTTTGTGTGTGTTAAATACAGAAAAAGCACCCATAACTGAAACTGCACCCTATAATCCAGTGGACCCTATGGTCGTAAAAATATGGTATATGTTTTGTACTTTTGTAGTGGATCAATCATTCTGACTTGGTCATTTTATAAGTAGCTTGCATGCTGGAAAAGTGTGAGCACCCTTGACAGAGACAAACTGTTCTCAATCAGAGCTTTTATATAAACATGAGTCCGGTCTATCGTGCCGATGATGTTCGGGAAAATGGAAATTGTCTTTTGATGTTGGACTGTTCTCCCACAGTGTAAGGACACTTAATGTATTGAGTTGTCATTTTTAGAATGCCGTCTAAAACATCTGGGACTATATAGCTCTGGGATGACTCAGACCTAGAAAAAATATTAGCATTTAACTTTACCTTTACAACACTTGGGGAAGAAAATATGCACATCATCCAACCTGTCAGCTAACCCCCGCTGGACAAAGTTGTTTGCCAGAAACATCAGAGTTGTCAACAGCTGAAGATGTCCCACAGAGTTCTGGCATGTTTATTGTGAAGCATTATACACGTGTGTCACTGTAATATTTTTATATGTTTACTCAGTAATTACACAAATTGCTACACATCCTCTCACAATAAATGTACCAATAAGTTCATTTTAATTATTACATATGTTGCTGTGATGCTTAAATGTGTAATAATGGAATAGATAGCTCAGTTTTGGAGCACATCGAGGATATAAAGTCTAATAAAAATGATAACATGCATGGCTTGAATATGCGTAAAATTAATCATCTCATCAACTGTCTCCAAAATGTTACTACACAAGGTTCAAAGTTTTTTTTTTTTTTTTTAAAATACCAAACTTTGTGTAGAAAAGTACTTGCACAAATTTCAGGGCAGCTTTGTGTGTAAGCTTTGTAAATGAGGCTCCAGGTCAAGTCAGATGGCTTAAGTTAGGCTCTTATACTGAGTTTTTTTTTTTTTTTTTTTTTTTTAGTAGTAGTATTAGTAGTAGCTTTAGCTACATGATTTTGGTTGTTAAA
This sequence comes from Pseudomugil tenellus, assembly GCA_037177515.1. Taxonomy (NCBI): domain Eukaryota; kingdom Metazoa; phylum Chordata; class Actinopteri; order Atheriniformes; family Pseudomugilidae; genus Pseudomugil; species Pseudomugil tenellus. The sequence goes on from JBAMHX010000014.1 coordinate 25,919,461, forward strand.
AGCTACAAAAAAAACTGACATTTGGAGATCCATCAACACAATAACCTTCTCTCCTCTTCCTGATTTGTTACATAATTGCAGACCAGCTGTTTAAGAGGAAAAAAATTGTCAACAGGAAACACAGAAACTATCAAACTAACAGATCACTTGAGGTCACTGGAAAAGAACATAAAATTATTTTTAGATATGCATGGATCATCAATATCACTACAAAAGTCAAATATTAAAGTAGTTTTCCATTCTTTAAGTCATTCTTTAAAAGTTTAATCTTCCGAAAAGACATTTCCAAAGATTTTCTCCCTGTCCTAGTCCAACAGCTAATGTTATGTAAGCCTATTAACGTGATGTTAGTGTAAAGATATGTAGAAGTGCAAATCTATTGACACGGAGCTCCAAAACTGTTGATCAATTATTCAATCTTAATTTTAAAAACACATTTTATACAATGAAGAATGCAGCACAAAGTGCTTTTGGAAAGCAAAAGAAAAATTACCCAGTAAATCCCACTGATCGAGAACCCATGAAACCCACACAACTCCTGTTGACACATGATAAGTCAGCAACACATGATTGCATAAAATCATATCTCAAGAGGTGCCGTCCCAACCCGCATTAATCAGGGAACTAAGACACCAGACAAAAAAATATGATATGCGAATAAAACATCAAACCTAAAATTAAAATATAGTAAAACAGTACAAGCCAAAAAAATGTTAGGATGAGATAAAAATCTAAGATAATAAAAAAAAAATATATATAAAAAGATGTAGCCACATATTAAACTAGAAATAAGATAAGATAAAAACAATTACAGCCCTAAAAATAGCTTATCAAAAGGTTTACAAAAAAGGCAAGTTTTAACATGGCTCCTAAAACCATCAGCACTCCCAAAAGGCCTCGGGTCCTTAGGGAGGCTGTTTTACAGCCTGAAACCATGAACACTAAAAGATGCTTCTGGTTCTGTCTTGGTCTCCCTCCAGGGATAAACAAGAGATCAGCCTCTAACAACCTGAGAGCCCTGGGAGGTTCATGGCTAAAAGCAAGTCTGATAAATACTGTGAACTCAGACTTTTAAGATCTTTAAAAACCAATAAGGGTACATTAAAATAAACTCGGAAGCACAAATCTGGAGAAATATATCCTATAACCAGTCTGATTTCATATAGGAAGATACAAGAATGAAGAGAAAGGGAGATTTTTCTGACTTTTTTTGTGAAGACATACAGCTCAAGTCGAAAAAGATCTCAGTCTCAGTGAGCCATACCAGAACTGATCCAGTCTACCATCAGCCAAAAATCAGATCTGATTCCCCCTATTACCACACACAGCTACACATACTGCACCCCAAAATAATAACTTAACTTTCTATGGAGACATGAGACATAGACAGTTATCCTAAAAGTCTGGGAATGTGTGTTAGATAAAAACACAACATAACTAACACTAACATAGCTTTGGGGGTCATGTCAGTTCAATTCAACTGAATTCAACTTTATTTGGATAGCGCCATTTCATGACAATATAGTCTCAAGGTGCTTCACAGAGATTGGCCAATTTGTAAAAATGGCCTATTTAAAGGAACCAGCAAGATTGCATCGAATTGTGACTTCGATCAAGTCTCCCAACCTAAGCAAGCATGAGGCGACAGTGGGAAGGAAAACTCCCTTTTAACAGGAAGGCAAAACCTCCAGCAGAACCCAACTCAGGGAGGGCAGCCATCTGCCTCGACTCCCTGGGGCTAAAGGACAGGAAAGACAGATCAATATACGCTGCAACTGCTGTCCAGGAAGATCTGAAGAAAAAGGGAAACAAGAAGTAAGACCTGCAAAAAAGGACAAATAAGAAATTATACCTGCAGAAAGAGAAGAAATAGGTTAGTGATGCCAATCCTTTACATTGAAAATAAATAGCAGGGGAAACAATAGGAAGTGCTCAGTGTATCACGAGATGTTCCCATGGCGGCATAATTATTGGGCGGCTAGACTATCTCTAATTATAAGATTTGTTGAAAGGAAGATTTTAAGTTTGATTTTAAAGATAGAGCAGGTATCTGCGTCTCGTACCTACATTGGGATTTGGTTTTCTTATAAACTCTGGGAACCACAGACCTGCAGACAAAACCGAAGTCCTCTTTTTGGATTATATGGAACTATGAGGTCTCTGATGTATAGTGAAGTTTGGTCATGGAGAGCTTTAGGTCAGGAGAAGGATTTTAAACTCTATCCTAAATTTAACAGGGAGCAAATGAAGTGATGCTAAAACTGAAGAAATATGATCTCTTCTGCTAGTTCTCGTCAGAAGCCTCGCTGCAGCATTTTGGATCAAATGGAGACTTTTCAGGGCATATTCGGGACAGCCCATATATAAGGAATTGTAGTAATCAAGTCTAGAAGTAACAAAAGCATGAAATGATTTTTCTGAATCATTCTGAGAAAGTCATTCTTCAGGATGTCCCATATTTATGCTATATTACGTAGGTGGAAGAAAGCGGTTCTAGAAACTTGTTTTAAATGCGAGCCAAAGGACAAATCCTGGTCAAGAATAACTCCAAGGTTCCTTACTGTGGTACTGGAAGCTAAAGTAATGCCATCCACATTGATTACAAAGCTAGACCTACAAAGCTTGTAGTTTTTGTTTTTGAGGCCCAAAGACAATGACCTAAGTCTGATCTAAGCTTAAAAGGAGAAAATTTAGAGTCACCTAGGTCTATCCACTACTTTCTTGGTGGACCCCCATTCCCATAATCCATTGCGTAAAATGATGCTGAAATTGGTTTTGCTCTTCCGGCTACATTAGCAATAATTATAAACTAATACTGTTCTATAAGGTAATACTGCTTCAGAAAAAAACTTAAAAATAACATTTTCATTACTTAAACGATGGCCAAATCTCAAAAATGGATACACGGGTCGCATTTTAATCATAAGAAGACAGAATGGAGAGATTATTGCCCCATCGTCTACTTTAACAGAATGGCTAGATGACAGTTCAGGGTTCTGGTTGTTTAGCTCCGTTTATCTCGATCAGAATTCAAGATGTGAAATATGTGGGTTTATTTTGGGTCTATCGTTACTGCTGCTTATCGATGTGACAGCTAGCTACAGTCTCCATTGCTTTCTGCAGCGGCTCAATATTTACTTTGGCAAGCTGCCAAAAAGTCAGTGTTTCTGGCAGGGATCCAATTTAAACATGGAGCCTGCTGCAGAGTATTTATGGTTTTATAGTCAATTTCTTCCTTTTTTATTAAGATATTGGTGCGTGTTCATTTACTTCACTTGTTCTTTTACAATAACCATTCTTCTCTCCACACGGTTCTCATGCTGTGTCCTACAGCCGCTTTCTCAAAGTCACACAACAACACATTAGACTTTTAAGTCCGCCCTATGGTCATGAAAATACGTTACAAAATATAAAATACCTCATGAACTAACCTGCAATTATAATCAGAGTACTTACAGGCTCTTTGTGCTCTTGCAGGTGGAAGCAGGTGTCATGCTATCTAGTTAGCCTTCGCCTCTAATTTGCTGCTGATCGTTCGTAGCCCAGATATAATTCTCAATCTGGATGCAGTTCTGTTGGTTTATGATCAACAAAATAATAAGAGCAGAAGAAGATCCTTTTGGTGGGTGTTTTAACTTCAGTGCCGCGAGTCATTGTTGTGAAATCACCTCATCTCTCTGCATCCTTTTGCGAGTGACTTTATGGTGGTAACAAGCTCCATTCATCAAATCTTGAAGTTTCCTCGAGTTTTGTATGTATCCAACAACAGCATAGGTCATCCCAGAAGACATTTCCATGAATATATCGAATGAAATTGCCCTTCTAAAATATGCTGTTTTCCATTCATTTAGTGAGGACCGGAAGTGAAGAACAGTATGGGACAAAATGTGTCATGGCAACCTCCAGTGTTTTGCTCGGAAAGTGGTGGATTTGTCCTTAAGACATCTTTGTAATCAAATAGACTGATTGGTGTCTGTGAGCATGGGATGTTAAGGTTAGAGGGACTGCCTCTGCAGCGACATAGCCAGGGTTATGCCAAAATGCTTTAGAAACACTGCTTGGTGGTGCATTTTTTTTTTTGGGGGGGGGGGCATTCGGGTCACTCTGTCTTCCACTGTCGGGGCCCGTGGCTGTTGTCCTTTGCTTAATGGGGCCTGCCCTCCATGAATGCCTGACATTCTGACTGCAGTATCCCGCTGCCGCCCTCTGGGGGGGATGGGTGATCACCCCTGTAATGGGCTGACTGGGACATATCTTCTTGGGTGGATAATCAGAGTCCTGTGGGCCCCCTGATGTGTCTCTGATCTTTTTGGGGGCCTGGTTACATCTACATATTCAATAAGCACTAGTCCTGATATTTTGTTCCCACTAATATTAACTTGCAAGTTGATCCAATTATTGTGTTGTCCTTTGGGTTTAATCACTAACTATTCATGTCTATTTCTTTATGTGAACTCTGCTTTTGTTGTGATTAACATTTTCCTTTCTTCTTCAACTTGTCTGTTTTCAAAGTTCTCCTGATACTTGTCTGTTTTGTTTTCCGTTCCCTTACAGCTGTAGCAGCTGTTTGTCTAGTTCCCTATATTTAGATTAAATGTCCCATACTGTTGATTTTTATCTGTTTATTTGGTGAATCCTTCCCCTCTCTTTCTTTATTCTTTTTCCATTTTCTCTTAACTTTTCCCGACCCTGTTGTCAGGTTCAGTATTAATGTGTAAATTCAACAATAATGATTAAATAAAAGAATAATAAAGAACAATACGTAATCAACCATATATACATAAAGCTCCTCTTGGCAAAGAAAATTTGTTTTCTTCGTTCTATGCTGCTGGACAGAACAAGTAAAAAAGAGAGAAAGAAACTAATCATTTCCTTTTATTATTAAACTGCCTCATCATCTAGTTACAATGAACTGAGTTTGCTCACTACTGGTTCAACTTGCCACTTATAATGCAGTCTACATCTGGCCCAATGGTCCAAGATCCAGATTAAAACAAAGCTAAAGTTGAAATGATCAGTAACATTTTTCTCTGTTATGATTTTGATTGCTTTTCCTCTCATTATGATTTTATTGGTTTCATATTTCATTATCTCGTATTAACATATTGGTCAGGCTCACTGCATTAAAAGTGTTTGGATACCTTTGGAAAAGAATCGATATTGGGTATAAAATACACTTCAGCATTAGTCCAGCACACTTAACATAAGTATATAGTTATGTTAACATTAACCCAACAAATTTATATGAGAATGAACAGAAGTTACCTGATGCAATGATAAATACTACTCAATTATATACTATGATGTACTCTAATGGAACAAGCAAATTATCTTTTACCTTTTTAAGTTAAAGAGGAGAGTTTAAGCAGAATTAATTAAACTATTGTAACGTGTAATTTTCCAGTGACACATTGAATCATCTGCATCACTGTGATTCTTATTGAAGTCACTGACCCCTTTTATCTTTCCACAAACCATATTTCCCTGATATCATGTTGATCATCTACACCACCATTATTAGCTTTGCAGCACTCACATTTCCTCAGTGGCATTTAAAGGCTCACCACTGTCATGGTTCAGTGAGAGGAAACACGGCAGCACCCCGTAGAGACTTGATCGTCCCGGACGGCGACCACACCGTCTGCTGTGCTGCAGTAAAATGTTAGGCAGCATGTTTAATTGCATGTCTGTCTACTTCTTGACAGATCATTAGTGTCTTTATATGTCTGTATAATAATAGGCTATTTGTTATCATTAGGTATGTGGATGATTTGGAATGCTTTCTGGAATGCTGTTAAGTGGGACCAGAAACATTTTGAGAAGCAAAAGCCTTACACAGAGCCTGACTTTTTTTTCTAAATGCTCCCCTGTTGAGTGAAGGATTTTTTCCCCCCTCTTCTCTAGCAATTTACTACCTTTAACTTCAGTCCTGTATTAGCTGAAATAAGCTTTTATATGTCTGGTGTCATCATCTTAATGTATCTGGAGTCAGTATATGCTTCCCAAGGCATTCACAACATTTTTTCTGAAAGAATAGGTACACTGTGAGGTTAAGCTTCTTACAGAGCTACTTTATCGAATGGCATAGAGTGAAGTTTGGAAAGTTGTGTCATTAAGTAGAAAGGAATCCTGCAATTGACACTTGCTGCTGTTATAGCTTAACGCAGACCGCAAATACAAATCATCATCCCTGTCATCAGTGTTGGATTGATGCCCTAGTTGGGAGTGATGACATGTTCTTCTTACAATAGCACATTTTTTTTAAAAGACTTTCATCAAGTAGCTGTTATAAATACTTATCAGCAGATTGATATTTTCCAAAAAGTACAAAATGATCTGCTGTTTGAAGCCAGCTCATATAGTGCCTGTAATTAATCACAGCCTTAACAGAGCTATGCTATATTTTAAAATTGTGAAAATGAAAGTTCATTCTCTTCGTGCTTTGTAATACACTATGATCCAATAAAATTCAGTGTTTATATGTTTATTGAGTTCGTTTAAATAATAATTATATAAGATACTTATTTCTAGCATAAGCCTGACCCATTGACCATAGTTTCTGTTTTCATCAGAGGTGTCATTTGATGATGTGTGACATGTGCAAATGATCAGAAGTTAAACATGTCATGTCTGCTTGTACTACAATAAAGGTCTGTAATCATAAAAAATCTGTACCCTCCATGTAAAAATCTGTGGAAAACTCGCCTTTTGGCTCCTTCTTCACCATGATAGACCGATACAGACTCCGCATCAGTGCAGAAGCTGCACCGATCCATCTATTGATCTCCCACACATCCTTCTATTACTCATGAACAAGGTCCCACTATACTTGAAATCCTTGTTTTTGACATCAGGATACTCAATTTCGGCCTGATTTCCTGTTGTATTTTGTAGTATTTCTCTCATCTGTATTTGGTTTAGCTTCCATTTTCTGTTCATTAGTTCACCTGGTTTCAATTAGTTAATTCACTCCACCTGTCTTATGTTTCCTGTCTATCTATCTATCCATCCATCCATCCATCCATCCATCCATCCATCCATCCATCCATCCATCCATCCATCCATCCAT
>JBAMHX010000014.1:25936330-25956300 GCA_037177515.1 Pseudomugil tenellus
ATACATACATACATACATACATACATACATATGTTGCTTGTGCAATAAACTTTTTTTTAACAACATAGTCCTATACCTATAGTTATGTACCACTGCCATAGCTGGCTCATTAAGGATTTTAAATAAACTGTATATCTTTCAATACAAATAACACGCTAAACATATTGTTTATTATTAGAATAAACAGTACATAATAAAAATTTAGTTGCTGTGTAAACCTCTTTTAACGATGCACAAAACTTCTTTGTAAACTCCCACACAGTGGTGTTTTCTCCCAGAGGCCAAGGGAAACTGATTCTCCCCTTTATTTTATTTATTTACTGCATTTCCCTCCAGGATGAATAAAGTAAAAACAAAGAGAATTTTCATTTACGCTTGTTCAAAACAGCGCCCCCTTACTTGTCATACTTTAGGAAAAAAAAGAACGATCAGCCAATCAGATAAGTCTAATGTAACGCCACTACTAGTGTAATTAGTTGACATTGTGCCAAGGGAAGCTGGTCGCGTCTCTGCTTCAAATCAATCAAGTCAGAGAAATTTGTGTCAGCCCACTCCGAACACACCCGCTACGGGCCCGACGACCACCTCCCAAGCCCTCACTAGCGGCCCCGCCCCACCACCATAGGGCAGTACCAACCACCAACCCAACATTCTAAAATAAGCCACTCTATGACATATACACCCACATAAAACACAAGCAACATTAATAAAGTCTTACTTTTGTACCAGAAGGTAGAGTAAATACTGTGATGGACTGGTGACCTATCCAGGGTGTACTCGACCTATTGCCCCATGAGTACTGAGATGTCCTCCAGCTTCCACCCTTAAATGGCATAAGCAGTACAGATAATGGATGGGTGGAAAGTATAGTAAATACAAGTGAAAGGTTTAAGGCAAAAACAGAGCTTGAAAACCCTCTTTAATCATAAAAAAAACTCCTTTTTGCCAGAAAGCACTTTGGCTTTCTAGTGAAGTATATAAGTCAGGGATGCCCAGCTCTGGTCCCCATTGGCCACAATCCTCCAGGTTTTCTATGTATCCTGCTCCAACACAGCTGACTCAACTTAATGAGTCATTATTCTGAACTTCATTGGTGTTTGTATCCATTTAATGGAAACCAGCTGTGGAACAAAGATACATCAAAAATCTACAGGACATCTGCCCTCAAGGACCAACTTAGCTGCAACGCAGTACGAGGTAAGCCATTATTTATCACGAAGACCAATAATTGAGGAGTGGGGTGATTTGACAGACTACCATCATTCCCTTCTGCATAGTGACAAGTGCACAGCTGAACTTTGTCCATATAATCTGAGATCAGATTACACTGTTCCAGCTCATTACACCTTTATTAAACACCCCATTGTTGTCTTACATATTACTAACTGCTGCAGATAATCTATGGCACTTTTTTAGCATTTCAATGCCCATTTTACTAAAACAGCAAAGGGCAACACATTTATGGAACGTAGTAGGGACGCATGTAGTTCACCCTACAGTTGATGTAGGAGTTGATGAACTTGATGACTTCATGAGTTCTAAAAAACATATCATAAGCTTATCAATGCATATCAATACTCTTACAGATTATGAAGTGATATGATCAACTAAACACTTGTATGACCTGACTAAAGGTGTCCTGCATTTGTGTAATAACATTCACTGCCCGTCTTTATGATTGTTTATTTTGTTCCTGTTTGCTATTTAATTGGGAATTTATTTCATGACCGTTTGACATGCTGATAAAACTCTCCTAACAAATAAGCCAGAGTGTCTCCAGAAGCCGGACTGTATAACTGAGGCTTGTTTTTTAATGCAACTCCACTTGGCAAAAGTTAGTCCCTTGCTACCTTTTGCTCCCTCATACACATAAGGGAGGCAAAGGTACATATATTTGAGTTATTCCAAGCTGACGTTTATTGTAAACGAGAACATCCAGTCGATTTAATTTATGGGACATTTGTTTCACCTTCTGTTATCATCATTAAAGGCTTTTGCACCAGGAAAAGGAAGAAAAGCAATCTGCAAATGTCCTCAGGCATGAGATTTGTGTCATCCAGGGATATTGTTTTAGAGCCAAAGTCATGAATTTAACCAATATGAGTTTTGACAAAGTGTTCAAGGGCTTTTACCTTATTCTCAGGCATGTTTTGGATGATGGATTTGAATTTTTGTGTTACGTTCGGTACAACAAAACTATGTTCATTTTACTGAAGCTGGAGGAAAATGAACCTGTAGGAACCCATATTGATAGACAACCACTAAATTACAGCAATGCATCAACACAAGGCAAATGTGAATAGCAAAGTGGAGCAGGCTTATTTTATTCCTACAGAAATGTAAGATGATTGAAATTTTTCATGCAACCATGAAACTTAGATTGGATCAGCATGACAGCAATATCTAAAGAAGGTATACTTAAGGCTTAAGGAGAAGGCTCACTGACATCTCATGGGAGGTAACTTACGAGTGAAAGCTGTAAGTTCTGGGGAAAATGGGCCTAAAATTACAAGAACAAACAAAAAGTAAACCAACAACTTTCTGTCAACAAACATTAGATCATGTTTGTGGTTTTACAAACTAGAAACTAATGGATTGTACCACTCCATACTAGGAGTGGTACAATCACATACACACATCTTCATGCTCCGACAATTTCATGGATCAAGATCATGGAAACAGACAAAATATCTGAACACAATCTGCTGATAACACACCACAATTTTAATGTCTGACCTGGGCACTCACCAAAATTTTGGTTTGTATGTTTTTTTCTTCATCTGAATAAAAATAAACCTGAAACAAGTGTCCAGTTTCTGTCAGAAAAGTTTAAACAAACAGATCATTTCATTTTTTTTTACTCTGCGCTGAATTCTAACATTTTCAATAAAGCAGAAACTATAGAAACATTCAGATCCTTCCAAGAACAATGGTACAGATCCAGAATATATATATCTGTTATGCTAATAACACCATGTTCAAGTTTGCTTTTCATTCTCAGTGCGAAAACTAAAGAGCCAGCTTTTTAATGCTTCTAGGGTCTAAACAACTAGAAAACCTGAAATCTGATCCAAAATTTAATTTATAAAGATTAAACAGATGGACCAAAGGATAAGATGTTCTATTTGCACGTTTTTTAAAATATGTACACAGACATTTCCAAGGACAAAAATATCTTTCTTAGTTTTACTGGACCTGTACTGCATCTGATACTGTTGACCACAATATATTTTTCCCAATAACTACAGAGCTGGGCTGGTCTCTCTGGCACTGTTAGAAATTAGTTCTCTAATAAGTACTTAGAGAACAGGAAATACTATTTGTCAATAAGTAACGTTACATCTGATCAGATGTATTACTACAAGAACTAGGTTTCATCTTTGGGCCTCTTCTGTTTAACATCTACATGCTCCTACTGGGACACGTCATACAGAATAACAACAACAACAATAGACACCATACTTACGCAGATGACACACAGATTTATATTACTCTGCCAACAGGAGACCGAGGCCATGTACAGGCTCTTAGTAATGGCAGTGAGGACATTAATGACTGGATGTGTCTAAACTATTTTCTGCTAAACAAAAACAAAACTGAGGTGATTGTTTTTGGAGACAAAGAGAAACGATTAGAGGTCGTCACAGAGATTCACTCTTTACTGGAAGTAGTGATGGACACAGATCTACATGTTGAAAAACACATTAAGGGAATAATAAAATCAGCTACGATCACCTTAAAAATATATGAAGGTTAAAAGATGTGATGTCCCAGCAGGACCTAGAAAAACTAGTCCATGCTTTCATTTTTAGTCGGCTTGATTACTGTAACAGTAATCTAGAGACCACATGACCCAGTATGAACCTACCAGACCCCTCAAGTCATCTGAATCTAGTCTTTTATTTGTTCCCAGAGTCAGAACAAGACATAGAAAAGCTACACTTACCTTCTGTGCATTATCAGTATCACAAAATTACACCTAACTGGAGTTATAAAAAAAAATACTGGCTTCATAGATAAATAGAATTTATAGAAGAAGTCCTTTCTGTTTTCTTTCGAATTTGTGAGATGATATTTAAGAATGGTCCTTGTTTTTTCTGGAACAATGACAACATTTTATGAAATTTAAGTAGATAAATAAAAGTCACGGAATTAAAACAAGATTGTGATGCACTAAAGACCTGCAAATACCCTGTCCAAGCCTTTATGGAACTAAGTAGAAAACTAAGTAGAATTTGAGTTAGGGGGACTCCCGACAAAAAAGCCCCACTGGTGCTTTACTGGTTCTTTTTATAATACTCTCAGTTAACTGACTTTATTTAAAGAAAAGAAAAGAAAAGAAAAGAAAAGAAAAGAAAAGAAAAGAAAAGAAAAGAAAAGAAAAGAAAAGAAAAGAAAGTTTACACAATATTATTGTCAGTATTTTCAGTTGTAGATTTCCGCATTACTGGGGAATCACGTTCAGGGATATACTCTGTTGATAATTTACACATTATACCATTTAGAATGATGTATAAGTATATCTGAAGTAAGTAGCAGAAAGAAAGAAGGAAACAAAGATTGTAGAGAGTAACAAAATATTACAAACACGAATCATTTAAAGCGAAAGAGTCAACTGGTTTAGCCTTTATAAAACGTTTCTTCTTTGTTTTGTCATCTTAATAAAAAAAGTAAATCAAAATAAACAATTTATCATGTGATTATCATTTGTAATGTGTCAGAATCGCTGTGTAATATAAGAGGTGCCTACCAGAGGGCAAAAGGCACGTGTCAGATTGGGTCAAACAGTTTCTTTCTAAAAGTGATGCAAAAGGTCTCAGAAAATGTGGCACATAGCTTATACATAGCAGTGGCCAGTAGAGCGACACAGGCAGTTACCCACAAATGGAACTAATTAAACCAGTACTGTGCTTATCTTCGAATTCAATGGTAAACACACAACCACAGGAAGAATAGCATAAAATTGCGTTTTTGTTTGCATGTGTACATTTGAACAGCTTATTGACATTTGAAGTATACTTGGGGGCCCTCTGGTGGCTCCAGGCTTCTGCTTAGCTTACTTCCATAGCTTTAGCCTTCCGTCTGCCGAATACACTCCAGCCCCCACCGCAAGACCCTGTGTTTAAATAAATAGGATGCATGGATGGATGGATGGATGGATGGATGGATGGATATTTTCCGATAGATTTTCTAAATTCAGGAGACCTATAAATAGAGATTTATTTGTGTTTAAGATCACGTAAACAAAATAAAACGAGGAAAGTTAGAATCTTGTTTTCTGAATCTACAAAATACAAGTTTACAAGCTGCAATGTTCTTCATGTTGAGGTGGGGGGTCTGGAGTACCAGAAGGCTGCTAATTTAGGATGGCAGAATCAGAGCAATTATTTTTCACAACAGCTACTTTGTTGGACAATAAACCATAAAGAGAAAGAGTGACAAAGATATCACTATGTACTGTAAAAGGACAGCAACTCTGCGCACAAATGAGAGACAAAAACGTTGGAAAAGCAACACAATGGGACTTCTGTAGTAAAGCATACAGTGTCAAGATTTTCCTACACCTGCTTCGACAAAAGAAGAAGGAAGTGTTTTAAAATGTTAATTCAGTTCAGCTTAATGTGTATTACCAATTCCTAACTAAGTATTCTCAAAGCACTTTAAGATACAGTCAATTCAATCTAATTGTATTATTTGTACATTTATCTTCTAAAAGATCAAATTTCTGTACCATATTCATTTGTTTAATTATTCAAAATTGGTATAAACCAAACTAAAACAAATAATTACTCAAAGAAGTAAAAACCATATGTGACTCCAAAAATTTTAATCCTGAAAAGTCCAGTAGTACATGAAACTAGGGTATCTTAAGCTGTATCATGGATGAAATCATCAAACAGTGTTTTGTGACTTCGGTTTGTTTCTGTTATAGAGGAGAAAAAGATGGCAAAACAGTGAAGAATTAGCAGAGAACATGAAAGAGTAGAACATGTGTAACAGCGACAGAAAGAAGGGCTGCAGCAGAATTAGAGGTATCATTTTCAGTCCGGTCTTGACAGAGACTCCTCTCAAGGTTGAATAGATCCATTGTTTGGACAAGGCCTCCATGACATAGGCCATTTCATTACAGAATGAGCCCAGGAACAGGCAGGAGATGCTGGTTGCTTCCCCCTCCTCCTCTGTCTTGTCAATGAGCTCCATTCTCTCTTCCTCTGGGCTACCTGCATGAGAAGGAAGACAGTCATAGGGGCAAGCACTCTCAGAAACAAACAGGCACCCTCCATCATAGCGACAGACAGAAAGAATCATTCAGTAAAAAGACATGGGTAACTTTATAGTCTCTGATGTAATATGTCACATTTCCCCTGTGACTAAAGAACCAGCAGATTGTTAAAACTTGCTACAACGTCACTGTCTTTGTCCTTGCTCATGCATAAATACAAGTGCACTTTGTAACATTCAGTTTCTTTCACGACCCGGAAACGTGGCAACCTGACATTATCGTGTTTCAGTCAAGTTTGCCTTTCTTTTTTTCAAACAAATCTGTGTCTTTTACTGTGTATGTGTTGAGACATTGACTAAGGATTTATATCACCTTAGACATACGATATGTAAGGTAGCATGTTTTCAATAAGCTTTGTCTCCCAGATGAATCTTGTGTAACAAATTTTCATAGCCTGTTTTCATCGGTATTTGCATTAATTTCGCAAGTTCACAGACTATCTGAATAAATGTTTTTATAAACATTACTTTGCCACTAACTATCAAGTCACCATGACGGAGTCACAAGACAGCAGGAACTAAATGTTTCCCTGCTCCTGCACTGTTGAGGAACCAGACATTAGCATAACCTCTAATACCATTCTGTGTTTGGATTTGGCTGATAGTCCCATCATCATCTAGGAAGGGAACGTGCATGCATTGTTGAATTATGATATGTGGATACATCTACTTTCTAATGGTGTACATATTTAGCAAAGACAAAAAAGCATTAAACATTAGACTCATGTTACATGGCTGCTCTTTAGACATACTGAATAGCTAGCAGTGAAAGCTTTTTTGCTAACCTTTGATTGGTATAAATATTTTTCTGTTATTTATTTATTACATCACAAGTAATGTCAAACACTGAAAAAAGTCACCTCCCTAAGAGAATGTGCATTAACCTGTCAAACCTTTGACGAATTCCAATTGTTCTTTCTTTTACCAAACTCAAACAGCCTTTGCTCATTATGTGTGAGGAATGTAAATAAACGCTCACTATCACAAAGTAATGACCAAACTGGATGGAAACGCATATTAATTACATTTCACATTGTTACATCATCCCATTTGTTGTCGTTACTAATAATATAATTTGTTGTGTTTCTATAATTTGGGTGAATGCAGCACAGGCTTTCTGAAAGGCACACATCAGCTACCAGGAATGTAGGAGTCTGTGATGATTGAAATGCGATGATGATTGGCTGGGTGGGCGGAGACCGTGGTCCGTGAGTGCTCTGCTTAGACTGGCAGTTTCACTGCATGCTACAAACACCAAGGATGTGTCTCAATCAATCATATGGTCCGCATACTTCAAAGTATGGATTTGAAGTACGCATTCGTCATACTGGCGCATATGAAGACAACTGGGGAAAAACGTAAAACATTTTACCAACTGTTCATATCATTTTCACGCCAATAGAGTTTGAGGGTAGAAAATCACGAGCTAGCTCAAGAAAACAATAACACAACATGGCTTGAACTTCAAGTTACATAAGCTGCAGTAAATGCGATGCAGGAGTCATGTCACTGTAACGATGGAGGGAGCCGGAGCCAAAAGGAAGTTAACAGGATTTATTTGGAAGGACGAGGAGTGATGAACGGAACCTGTATGGAAGGTGGAGGAGTCCAGGAGGGATGCAGGGACGAGGAGCAGGAAGGCAGGCTGTGGGGAATCCAGAATAATAGCGAAAGCAGGAGCAGTAGGAATAAGCATATGTTTACATACATTCAATGTCCGTCCAAGGAATGACAGTGAGTTGAGGGATATAAAGCTGTGAGGGAAACGTTGAATTAAAGTGAAAACGAAACGCTACTTTTGCGCTTTTGCTTCGGACCATTTTCGTCTAAACGTAGCCTCAGATCCACACTTCAAATGCAAACTTTGTTTGGGGTCGAAATAGCCTAAAGGTCCTATATTTTGCTATATTTCTTTTCTCACAGTCTATCCTATGTCCGTCTATGATAATATTATGCATTTTGCAACATGCACCAAACTATAGTTTTGCCATACCACTCAGTTGTTACTGTGAGGTTTATACCCAGAAATGTGTATGCCTTGCTTTACTTTGCTCCTGCCTGCTCTCTGCTCCTCATACACATTGGCCGTAGCACTGAGCAGCCAGAGAGGCACCATGTGTAGTCAGCATGCAGTTACACATGAGCGCAGGAGCAGCCAAATGCACACTTCCTGGAGGATATTGGTGCGCTAAAGTTTTCAGGTAAGGGAGAGTCTCAACCATGCCGACTGTTTGTTCTGCCTAAGCTGAATTCTTCTTTTTAAAGAGATAAAAATCAAAAAAAGCATGGATGAAAATTAAAACTACTTAATACTAATAACATTTTAAAAGCTCATAAAACACAAATTTGCATACAATGACCCTTTAATAGCTCATCCTCTAATCACCCAGAAGTCATTGCATGCAAAGTAGAAAAGACTTAGCCACAATCGAGGGCTGGAGAAGATGTTTTTTATATATACATTAACTATAACTAATTTTTTAATTAATTTAATTACTTTTTATCACACATATTTGTTCCAGCCTCAGACTGTTCTAGCAAACAAGCTGGGACTGCAGCAACATTGTGTCCCATGACCATGATTATTTATTTCCATGATTGTTTCATTTAGACACACATGCAATAAGAAAATACAGAAGAATTGTCCAGGTCTTTCAGTTTTATTTTTTATTTATTTATTTATATTTATGTGTTTCTGCGAAATATTGGGATCATGAATTGTGTAAACAACATGAAATTGCTAGGCAACTGACGTCTGGATCACATCTCTAATGCTCGGTGGCTGTCTCATTTAAAACAGCAGGCACACTTTGGACTGCACAGATTATGTGGAATACTTTGTAGCCTACGTAGGCTGCATACTTCAAATTATGCAGATCCAGAACACAGCCAAAGAAACTGCGTCAATGGCGAGATTCAAGGGAGATACAAAAGTAGCGTTTTTGAAATGGAAGTACAGACATCACTTCATGCTGAGTGGAATTAGTCGGGGAGAGCCGCTGGAACTTGCTGTCACATCGACAAGCTAATCAACAAATTAAATAAAGTTTTAAAAGATTTCAGGTGCCAGAAAAAGAAGCTGGGATGCAGCAGCAACGAGCAACCCGAAAGAACCCCACATTATTCACGTCCTGAATTCTGATCGCGGTGAACACAACTAAACAATCAGCGTCCTGAACTCCATTGTGGTTGAGTTAAATCTCCTGTCCATGGTGGGGGATACTATGCAGGAAGCTCAAAACTCCAATAACACTTAATCTGGTAAGTGTTTGTGTCTTCTTATGTTACTCATATGTGACGAGGGAGCTGGCTGTGATATTATATATTACACAGGTAAACATGCGTGATTTTACCAGTATGTTTTAACATGTCGGCGCCCTAAAACCCGGTGCGCCGTTTGTATATGTTAAAAACAGAAAAAGCAGCAGTAACTAAAATTGTGCTCTATAATTCAGTGCGCCCTATGGTCCTGAAAATATGGTAAATATCAAATGTTTATTATACTTTAACTAGTTTTGTTTTTTTTGTTTTTTATTATTCATTTACAATAAACATATTTGACCTAAATAATATGTGTAATAGCACATTGTAACTAAAGTTACATTGCTGGGTAACTAATTACTTTAATTGTATTGTAACTGAGTTACTAACTCAATTACTTTTTGGAAAAAGTAACTGAGTAAATTTAAAGTAAGATGCCTAGCACTGCTGGAAAGTCATGCAATTTGGTTATGAGATGGCAACGCAAATTGTTACAGCTTTCAAAACTTTGTCACTCTTCACACAATTCCATGTAGCCTGTATGTTGGGCTGGCTATTGGGCAATACATCCACTAGAGGGTAGTGCAGAATTCAGACAGAAGTTTAATACAACAGCAAACAGGAGATCATTATAATGTACATTCTCGGAATGAGGCTGTGTCCGAACGTGCACCCTATTATTTAGTGGTCATGCCATTTTGCAGGGGTATCCAAATGTACTTGGACAAAAAAGTAGTGCACTCAAAATTACCCACAATGCCTTTTGAAAAGTAGTGAGCATCGATGATGCTCACTACTTTGTGGTCAATATAGACCATAATGCACTGCAGGCCAGAGCTTACAATGGTGGAAATTGTAGGTATATCAAAAACGTTTAACAAAAAACTGTAGAGTAACATTTTTTATCCCTTCTGTTGCATAGAAAGAAAGAATAAAATACAATGTAAGTAAATAAAACCTTTTCACACGAAATTGGATCGGATTTGCAACGACACCTTTAAGGGCATTGTGGTTGCCAAAGTTACAGCTGATAGTCACGCGATAGTCATGTGAGACAGGGATAAAGTAGTGAGCTTTGTGTCCAAATCGCTAACAGATAGTGTGAATGAAAGGTTATGGCATATGTGCACATTCGGACACAGTCAAAAACAAAGCGTCAGAAACAGACAGCCGTGGTCTGTGTGGCCGTTAAATTCATCATGAGTCCTTTATCTTTGACTCATATCCGATTCGCATGGATTTCGCATTTGCAATGTCTTTGCATACTGAGATCCGCACTTAATGGACACATAAGATGGACAGAGCTCCATTCATATATCCTCAATGTAGAAGACAGGCATGCATTATGGGGTTTAGCTACATGTCACGGGATGCAGAAAATAAAGCAATACCACTGGAAATTATAAGTGTTGTGTAAAGTTGTGAAGGTTACACACAACTGATAAATGGAACAAGCAAGAGAAGGAGAGTAAGAAGAAGACAATGCAGAAAGTTCTAAATAATAAGCACCCAAAGAGAAGAAGACGCAGCAAAACCTGAGGATAACAGCAAAAACCTTGTGTTTTTATTCTTCCAATACTTTGTTTTTGGTCTCTTGTAAACAACTTCACCAACTGCTGTCAAAACAGTGAATTCCAAACTCAACATTGCCCCCTAGTGAATGAACTGAGTTAACTATGGCATGAGGATGGATGAGGGTAAGAATGGATATTGATGTTTGAAATGGGGGTCCCAATTTACATACATTGTAGCATCAATAGGCATTTATTAATAAAGTCTGCTTGGCCTTCATGTTGCTTTATCTAATGACACACTGATTTAACATCACTTTAGGTCCATGGCCTGAAATCTACATATGAACGGAACAGTACATGAAGGTGCAGATTTATCTCTCAGGATTTTCTGGATTCATCATGTTCTTATTTTGTACGCAACCTCATGTTTTCTTCAGGAAAACATGTTTTTTGCAAACTTGTTTAATATATGTTTGCCTAAAACTTATTGGTTCCCTGAGTTGGGCGCTTTATTTAATGCTTGAATTAAAAATAATATGATGATACATAATTATCATCAAGTGGCAAATCTGCATAAATGACTTTGGTTCAAGGATCAGGATGTAAATGAGTAAAGAAAGATGACAGCCATTTCCACAGAAAAACGGTATCTATTAGTTCTGCACGACTTGCTGGAGTTGTAGGTTTCACTTGTGGTGGGATGGCCATTAAGACATGGTTTCAGAAACTCTGGTTTAATTCAGTTAGCTGTGATTATCTGTAATATCTCCAAATTCTAACGATGCAGAGTCAAACTGTGTCCCTCTGTTTACCCTTCCTGTCTCTCATAACCATTCTTCTCCCTTTTGTGGTCTCTGCGACCTCCCTGTCAACTCTTGTGGCTACTCAAAGCTGTGCCTTTATTATTGGAAACATCTCTCCGATAGCCATATTAGCCGCAATATACAGATGATAAGTTGTGCTGGGTTTGGACATCCATCTCCAGTCACAGATAAAAGCAGCTTAGAATGGCAAGTTCACTGTACGACACTGCCAAAAAAAAAAAAAAAACCTTAAAAGAAGGCAGAGAGAAGGTAAAGCAGGGAATGGTGCCTTGTACGGTAAGTAAGGCCAAAAGGAAACTGAAGAGGGGAGATTTAGAAAAGAAAAATAGTCTAACTGATCCCAGTAAGTGCCAGATAAGTGGCAACTCAAAGGAAAATTAGGATGGATTATATGAGAGGTAAAACCAGGAGAAGGAAAACAAAGAGCAAACTACAAAGTTTGGACCTGAAAAGCACGAAGTGTGGACAGAGCTGATTTTTTTACTTGTAAAAGAAAAAGACAGCTTACAGCTGCCAGGTCCATATTACTTTGGTATATAATCAGTTTGAAGTTGTGTTTTTCATTGTGTTTTTTGTGTTTTCCATCAAATACTACCAGTGAAAACCTTTGCCCGGTCCAAGTTCCTCCATTTTTATTCAACCAAGTGCTCTTTTTCTTTTGAGGATGAAGTATTAGTGGGTATCTTTCCATATAGCTCCTCACTGCCCTGACTGAAGGGGCAGATGACCACTAGAACATAATCACCAATAAAAAAGACCCAATCTGAGTAGCAGTGCATATGCTGGTGGAGATAGCATCATGTGATTTAAGTTATTTTTCTGCATTTTCCACAGCACTTGAATGGAAGATAGAAAACAAGGTTCACATCAGATCAGACAAAAATCAACTTGACAGACCCTTTTGTGTGACATGTAATATTGTTTGATAGCATTGTGTGTGTGTGTTTGGCTGGACCTGATAGAGGTTTTTGGGGGATGTGACCAAGACCTGCAGCCCTTATCAGATGAACACCACACTGTTTCAGTGAACAACCTTAAAGCAGTTAGCTTCTAGCTTTTCTTTAGATTTGTGGCGAGAGAGATTTCTCTGCAGATGTTTCTGCTTTACAGGTGAAAGTAAACCGATATGAATGATCCACTTTGACACCAAAGCAATATTTTATTACACAGCGAGGTTGGCATGTGGTTTCAGTTAGCTCTAAGGTCCCAACAAACCTATCTTTTTTTTAATCAAGTACAGCTAATGTAAAACATATTTAAATCTAGTACATTACAGTCAAAGTGAGAATGATAACATTTTACAATAAGGTACAAAAAATGTCTTTCATTACTGGGGAACGACAGCTGCAGGCTTATTAGAGGACTTTTTACATTCATTGGAAAGTGCTGGTTAACTGTCCATTACTTCCTGGTTTATCCCTCTGCTGATTTTCTGATAACTAATCATTAGTTCTTAAAGGATACTTTGTATGCTCTTTATTCTCAATCTAAAACAGTTCTCTGATAAATCCATTAAACTTTGGGACCCTCCCTTGACCAAAGCGGCCATTAGTTTGAGTGCAGCGGCTTCTCTCTCACCCCCTTGTCAGCACATTCAGGGAAAGCCTTGTCTTGCAAACCATGTCTCCGACCATTCCTCCATTCTGTCTTCCTGAAGGCTAGCCTTCGCTGAGTTGACAACACAGCTCTCTTTCATGGAAACAGCACCTGTGTTCCGACTTGTGTGCTTACAGTGCTACGGTTCCGGTGTAATTGCTAAAGCTGTGCGAATTTAAGGCAGGTAACAGTAGCACAGAGAATGTGTCACATAATGTATTTTTCCTGCCTACTGTGACAAAGTGAAGATAGTTTAGTTTAAACGCAACCACACGCACGCATGCTGCACAGCATTTCTTCCCTACTTCTTACATGTACTGTACAATAGAATATGGCCACAAGGGGTCATGGCTAATTCATAAACCAAATATCAAAATACACACCTCTTCAGAGTTGGACTGGCATCATACCATCAAGTTATGTGCAGATATCTTGTTTTATGTAGGAGTTTTTTCGATTTAGTTTTTCATGGTGACACATTAAACTTTAAGGCCCCACCCCTCGTAAACAAAATCTCCTATTAGAAAAAATAGCACAACATTTAATCACACATGCCACCTGAGCATTCCTACCAATTTTGGTGTCAGTGGCATAAAACCCTAGGACAAGCTTGTTCAAATACAAAGCGAAAAAACCATCAAAATGGTAACTTTGACCCAAAATGGCTGACTTCCTGTTTGGTTTGGACCATAGGTCCTTGAGACTTTGTTGTTCCCACAACCATGTAGAACATGTGTACCAATTTTCATGAAGACTGATGACATGCAGTTCTGGGGACATTACAAAAAGTGGCACTCTGGAGCAATTTTGGCCGAGCATATGAGGAGATACCAGAATACAAAATTTTTCAGATTACAACAGGGGGTTACACAAAATTTGGTGCGTTTTGGAGCATGTTCTGGTGCCCAAAATGGCGTTCTTTAGTCGGAGGATGAAGGAATCTGGAAAAATAATGAACGCTTCCATTTCAATAGACCTCAGCACTTCCTTTGGTGCTCGGGCTTAATAATAATAATAAAGGTGACTGCATTATGTAGAATGAATCCAAATCAGAGATACAGAGTAAAGTTGTTTCATTACAAGCTTTACTCTTCCGCTTTGCTTATAGACCAAACAAAGAGTCATGAGTCACATCTCTGTGCAGAACAGCATCTCTAAACACATTGAAGCAGTTCTACATCAGCAGAAGACCACACCAGGTGACACTCCTGCAGCTAAGAACAGGAAACTGATGCTACAATTCACACAGGCTCACCAGAACTGGACAATAAGATTGCTGGTCTAATGAGTCTCCATTTTAACCTCACAACTTCACATAGATAGTTGGATATGAATTTGGTGGAAATATCATAAAAACATTCCTTGGATTAACACTTCAGGCTGCTTATGGTATAATGTTGTGGGGGACATTTTATCACATTTGGGCCCCTAGTATGAACGTGTAATTGTTTAACCACTACCACCTACCTGAGTATTGTTGCTTACTACTTTATTCCCTTTAATCATACAACATAGAATCTTATGATCTCACCATGGATGCAGTGGAATGAAAGATTCATGGAGCTTGAAACAAACAAGAACATCTTTTGAATTTTTTAATTGAAAAGTAAATGCTGAAAATTCTTTTTCAGCATTTACTGAAAAAAGTTTTAAAAACAGTGGAAGGCAATACATGAGGCATCTCTCAATGAGTTGAAAATTGCAATAAAGAGTTCTGTATCAGTAAGATAAGGACCACCCACAGTATCAGATAGGAGATGAATAGCTAATACCACAATGTGTAGTATACAGCCAGCCCATCTCACCCCAAAACACATGAGCTATGTTGTTTGATCAGGGAACCATAACCAATTGAGATGAATGATGTAGAAATGGAGGGGGTATGAGCATATACATTCATCCCTGTGAACAGTATGTGCTTTGTATTAAGAACTCCAAATTACATTGATTTTTCAAACAAGTTATTTAGCAAAAGGGAACATATGTATGTTGATCAGTTTACAGTCATGTTTTTGAAGTTTTGCATAATGACAAAATTAGAAAATAAAAACAATATAGAAAAAAGAACAAAATAAAGCTAAGCTCATTTTTCAGAGTCTGGTTCATGCAGTGAGGAGTAATGTAATAGGCTACACCTAATTGAATTTCTTTGCTAGGGAACTTTCCCCAGATGCTTTGCCAGGATTTTGTGTTAATGTCAGTTTTCTTCTCCTTATATGTTAAACATTGGAGCTTACATTGCAGTTAAAGGACAAAAATGTTTGCAACAATGATTTGCTTATTATCTGATAAATATGTTCAAGTAAGGAAGCACATTCCCATAACAACACAGCACAAAATCAGCTTCTGTAGAAGCAGCTCCTAGTTTGGGTTCTGTAAGCAGGAACTTTTCCTATCAACAAGTTTATGATAAAACTTGCTTTGTGTTACAGCTAATCATTAGGACTTACTCTGGTGACACCAAGGGTCCATTCATACCAGACTCTCCCATTTAAATCCCATCTAGCTTCCTCTGAAAATCTAGTTCTTTAGGAGTGAGAAAGATGACTCGTGGTGAAGCTGTAGAAGAACTTAGTGAAGATTCTGAGGGAATTACCATGTTTTGGCTTGTTTTGATGAGGAAGCTTTTCATATTTTATTGCTAAGCCATTCTACATGCAGCGCCACCTCTGTTGAGAATGGGAATATGCTAACTAAGGCCTGATTGTTTAACCAGTGCAGTATGAAAACTTGGACCAAAAGAATACTGTAAACCCTAAATGAACTGAGGCCCCAGTTAGACCTAGTTTAACAATGTTATTGGGTGTAAATGCACCCTTAACCATCCCATTATTTACGGTGTTATAGCGCACAATGCAGCACACAATGCGCACAATTTCATTCCCATACCAGGTGTATATAGTGTGGAGTTTTGTTTGTTGTTTTTATCCTGTTTTCCCACATCTCCATTGGTCCAAACAGATAACCATTCTTCTTGCGTTTGGTTCTGCTGGATGCTCTTCCAGGAACAAGACTTCCTCTTATGACCTGCAGGATGGTACCTGCTCAGGATGGGTGGATGGGGGTAAATACAAAAGAATATTCAATGAGATGTGTTTGCTTCCCTGGTCCCTGAAGTGGCACTAAATGAAAATGTATTTACATGGATCTTGATGAACTGATATAAAAATAATGTATTGGACTCTAATTAGATTACTTGTAAGGTCATTCAACAATATTTGCATAGCAAAGTAATGACAATTGATGACTTTTCAAATGAATCTGAAAGCAATTTAAAAGACTATATTCAATTGAACTCAAATCCATTATATGATCCGCATTAGTTCATTTTATAATTACTATTATAATTAATATTATTATTAATTATAACTCCAAGCAAGAAATAACTGTTCATTCAGAAAATGAGAAACACATATTAACAACAGCAATATAATGTTTTTATACATGGAGAGTAAACAGAACAGGAAAAATGTAAAGGGAAGTGCCTAGAGAATGGTGTCTCCCAGCACACCTGGAAAGTAGCAATTTAACTAAAGACATCACTAACAGTCCTTCAAACCAAACTTAAATGTAAACTTTGACAAAAAAAAAAAATCTCTCTGTGGGGCTGGTTCCACAGAGAGGGATCTGGTATTTGGAGGTTCTGTTCTAAAGCCAAACTGGGAGCTGGTAGCTCAGAGGGGTTTGCTAAGTAGAGGTTCTACTTCCTGAATCTAAACTGGGAGATGTTTCCAAAGAAGAGAGTCTGATAACAGAAGGTTCTGGTTTTCATTCTACTTCCAGAATCTGAATAGCAATTTAAACTAGAAATTTGCTGTTCTTGCAGAACAGCAGTCTGAATGCTACCATGCTGAATCTGTTGAACTGTAATGCTAAAGAAAGCTTGAAACATCAGGTAAATTATTATCTGAAGAAATGAAAGCACAAAATTATGTTGGAAAGTGTTGAAATTGGTGGAAAGTTGACTGAAATGAGCACAAGAGAGCTGAAGGGAGTTGAAACCTGCTAATTGAACTATTAATTTGAATCATTATAAAGTTGAAATCATTTGAAGTTGCAAATATTTAAATAAAAAGTGCTTGAAAAAGAGGTTTTAAAATGGTTTAAAAATGGTTTTAATATAAACTGAAATGAGTCCAATAGTTGTAGCAGTAGTTTTAGAAGCTCAATATCAGATCCAAATACAATGGACATTTGTGTGAGATGAACTAAAAGAGGAAAAAAGGTTAGAATAAAGAAAGGAGAAAAAATATAAATTGTTGAATGGATAGATAGATAGATGGAAAGAGAAAAATATAAGGATGGATTGATAAAAAGAAAGATGGATGGATAAATAGATGGAAGGAAGGGTGGTTCGATGGATAGATAGATTAAAAGAAAGATGGTTGGATGAGGTAGATAGATGAGAGAGAGATAGTTGGATTGGTAATAAGTTAATTTTTTCCTACTGGGAAAGAAATTTAAACACTGACGAGCTAAACATGGTGAAGCAAAGCTGCTCTGAGGTGCTGCGCTCACTTACAATGGGTTCCTATGGGAGGAATAGTGACCTACATGTCGCCTGGAGGAAAACTCAAAAATCTATAAGTCACAGCTTTTTCAGCCATGGCTTAAGTTGAAGCCAAGAAGAGTTGCGACGTTTTGATGTATAATGTGTATCTGTAGGAGAAAAGCTGAGGGAGTTATAAGAAGTTGTTTGAACTTTTTCTGGTAACTGAAAAGTTAGAGTGGAGCTAGAGTGTAACTGATGAGGAGCAGAAAAATGAAAAGTTGAAGATCGTCATGGTTTTAAAACTGTGATATTTCAGAAACCGTAAAAGATAATGATAAAAAGTAATAGCCCAATCCGTTATGACTCGTTTAAAGTTTGAATGGTGTCTCTAGCTGAAAAAATGTGGAAGCAGATACATTTTGAATAACGACAAGTTTTGTGGGATTTTGAGCTCTTTACATTCATATATCAAAAGATATAAAAGTAGAAACTTCCGAGCACACCATTCCTCGAACGAGCTCAACGTTTTGATACCAAAATTGTAAAAATCGCACAAAGTATGCAGGAGATATGGCGAAAAACGTATGAAAGTGGAAGAATAAGGAGAAACAGGAAAACAATTAGAACTGGACTAAATTAAACTCACTTAACGTTGCTTAAAGTGGTTTGAGATGACATATGTTGTGCATCAGGACCTTGTAAACGGTTTTTAACTAAAACAAGACCAATGCCGTTGGAAGCAATGACTAGCGGTATATCCCCGAACGCCACCAATCATCTCATTCCCCAAGGCTTCAATAGATACAATATAATAAAATAAAGCTGTACATGTTCGGTGACAAAACTCTAACTGGTGTCAAAACTTTGAACCAACACGGTATTACATCAGGACATAGTGCGGTCATGACCTGTCATTTGCATTTGATTTGAAGTCAATGAGACAAATAATTTCAGAGATATAGCCAAAAATGTAATTTTGTTACAGTAGTTCTGCTTAGAACCAAGGCTTTAAGAACCAAGTTGTGCTTGTGGGAGACCCAGATGCTGCAGAGGTCCATTTTCTGTGCTGCCACATTAGGAAAGAGCAGATCTTACCTGCAGAGTTTGCTGAAAAACTAAGCGTGCTGAGTTTTCTCAATGAAAACTGACTTTGAAGCACAGAAATGCAATACATTTGAAGATGACATGTCAAGTGCTCCAACCAACCTCCAAATGGAGTTGATTAAGCTCTAGGGTAATGACAAGCTCAAGTCAAAGTATGACTCTGTCTGTGCTACCCAGTTCCCACAGTTCCTTCCCGACACACTACCCCAACTTCATGCACAAGCTGTCCAAATGCTGTCAATGTTTAGCAGCATGTAGCTCTGCAAACAACTCTTCTCTTTGATAAACAAAAGACCACACAGGAGTTGTCTTACTGACAAACACCTTCATTCACTCCTGAGGATTTCCTCAGCTCAGAGTCTGACCCCAGAATTTGACAGATTTGCATCTAAGACCCAGGTGCATCAGAGTAAATCAGTGTAGCAAGCTAAACTTGGATTAATATTTTTTGGTTAACACTGGACTGTTTATAGTTGAATGATTGGATTTTCATTGAAGCAAGTTTTTTTGTTGGCTTGTTAACAAAAAAATGAAAAAGGAGCTTAAAAGCTACAAAGAAATTATTTATTGAATATTTTATTTTTTATTTGGTAATACTCCTTTTGGAAAGAGTTTAAGCAAAACTGTCATCCAACATTTATATTTCTAAGAAAAAAGTTATAATACACTTATACAGACCCCAGCGGGGCTAGCTTGGTGGTAGCAGACTCTGTCAGGCGCTGGCCACTCGGGGCAGAGAGAGCTAGAGCACTAGGGCCCCAGGGACTCAATATCCCGGAAGCGACCCGCTACGCAACGCCAAAAAAAGTGGAGGGGAGGAGGAGGGGAGAGGGGGGGGGGGGGGGGGGGGGGGGGGGGGGGGGGGGGGGGGGGGGGGGGGGGGGGGGGGGGGGGGGG